>OX401420.1:9603906-10203906 GCA_947846245.1 Cerastoderma edule | reverse complement strand
ATATATATGGAATATCATACAGAATTACCTTTTCTGGGGTTTTCATTTATTTTAGGTTGCACTAGACTTAGGATAGAGGGGGTTCAACAATAATCTTTTTGGTTAACACTTTAACCTCTGGGCAAGCCAAGATGGACCACAATTAAGAACAAGAAAAGCAATAAAAAAGGGCTCATATCAAGGCAGATATAACATATATTACTACATTATCATTATATAGGAATGATAATAAAAAACAAATCAAGAGGGAATTACTACAAAATATAAAATATATTTATTCATTTTCATTTCTTATTCCTCATATCAATATTTACAATGACAAAATAAAAACTTTAACACCCAAATAACCATTCACTTTATATTTTCTCATTTTGAATCATTTGCTGTTAATCACTTTTAAAACCAATGTGACAAAAGGATAAATTGCTCTTGATGAGCAAATTATTCTTTTGTTACAATAGTTTGTTATCCAAGACTTTTGTTACCACGTTTTCTTTTTAACTTGCATTACAAATATTTACAATTACAAAATACGTTAATTTCCAACCAATTCATAGGCTCTCATTAAACTGAAATTGATAGAGTTTAAATACAACATAACTTAAAATAAAATTGGGAAAAAAATTTGAGGTCAAGTCTTTGGAAAAGGGAAAATTACATACAAGAAAATGCTCTTTTTCTCCATAATAATTTCAAAAACCAGAGATAAAGCAAAATATACAAAATTGTTTCTTAAAATATCTTCCAAATTATTCATCAAATATCAGTTATAATAAATATAAACAACATGGGGCTTTCATAAAGGTATCCTACAAAAACTATGACATATACTGAAAAAGCTAAAAAAAAACTATGAAAAAAAGTGCTGATAAAACCAAAACTGCAAATAGCAATTGAAACACAATGCTGATACAATGTATATATATTTCTAGGGTTGAGTGCAATCCTGAGGTAAGAAATTCACTAAAGCATAACAGATTATTAAGATGACTGTTTTGGCTGAAAACGGCCCAATAATTCATACATGCAAATGTGATTGCATGTGTCACACTCTAAACTAAATCTTCATCTGCTTTCAACCAACCCATATTGAAGAAGGTTACATAATTATATATCTAAATACACAATGGAGAGGCACTTTGAGTGACAGTGATAAAAATAATTCTGCATGAAAGGAGCCCAACAATTCATGAATAGAAACTTATTAGTCATAGTTAAAACTTAATCTTTATCAGCCATAAAATTTGGACCAGTTCAAAAGCTCTTATTCGGACAAGAATACATGTTATAAACTTATATTCAAACGTACAATTGAGTGTCATTTTAGGTGAGAGTTTTGGCTAAAAGCATTCCTTTTAATTGTGCATACATACAAATGTGTCTGCATCTGCCATACTCGAAACTAAATCCTCATCTATTGTTGCTTGCAATTTGGACCAAAATCCCTTCCTATATCAAAAAGTTACATATCTAAATGCATAATGGAGTGTCGCTTTAGGTGACAGTTTTGGCTAAAAGCAGTCCCATTACAGTAATCATGCAAACATGCAAATGTGTCTGCATCTGTCATACTCGAAATGACATCTTCATCTATTGTTGCTTGAAATTTGGACTAAAATCTCTTTCTATATCAAAACGTTAAATTCATATGCATAATGGAGTGTCATTTCAGATGACAGTTTTGGCTAAAGGCAGCTCCACAAATCTTGCATACAAACAAATGTGTCTGCGTTTGTCATACTCGAAATTACATCTTCATTTATTTTTGCTTGCAATTTGGACCAAAATCCCTTTCTATATCAAAACGTTAAATTCATATGCATAATGGAGTGTCGTTTCAGAGGACAGTTTTGGCTAAAGGCAGCTCCACAAATCTTGCATACAAACAAATGTGTCTGCGTTTGTCATACTCGAAATTACATCTTCATTTATTTTTGCTTGCAATTTGGAGCAAAATCCCTTTCTGTATCAAAACGTTAAATTCATATGCATAATGGAGTGTCTTTTTAGGTGACAGTTTTGACTGAAGGCAAACCCACAAATTGTGCATACAAACGGCTTTTCACCCGTATGAGTCCGCATATGTCTCTGCAGCTTGTACTTAGAGGTGAAGGTCATTAGGCACAGTTGGCAAGGAAACCTTCGGAAAATGTCCGTAGAGCCGTAAAGCCAATCTGAAAGAAGTAATCGTAAAAGTTGGCAGACTATTAGTTTAATTCCATTTTTTTTAACAAAAAAAATCTCGAAAGATCTAGCTATTATAGAGCAAATGATTTAAAATGTATCTCAAAACAGATGTCTAATTAAAAGGACTCTCACATATTGGGATTTCAACTTTTTAAAATAAGTTGTCTTCTACCAATAAAATGCCAACATAGTTTAATAAAGTAACATATGACAAGATTATTGACAGCTTCCAGACCCCGTTTATAACAGTACTGAAATGATAAGTCACTTAAATTTAGATTGCAGATATTGCAAAACATTTAGACAGGTTTAATAAGTTAGCAATAAACTAAACTTAAAACAAGATGTGCTATTTCTAGATACCATTGTCACATTGGCCTTTAAAAACGTTAAATCGTTCTTTGTCAAGTAACGTTGGCAAGACGTGGGAGAATGAATTCCTGTGTTTATTTATAAACAGGCTTTCCCATAGAAGGGCTGTCTGATGCAAAGGCTTACGTCACATTTTTTAACGAAATCACAACATTTCATCAAGTTAGAAGTAAAGACTATGGTCTTTGGTTTAACCCTTCCCCAAACAACGAATTTTTGACTGTCCCAAATTGAAAGTTTGCAGACGACATTTCAAAATGTGATGAAATTGAAAAATGTTCTTCTGATAAAGCAGAAAACCTTGTGGTAAAAGAAGAAATTGCTCTTAGCGAGCAATTTCTCCTTTTCCCACAATGTTTTCCAGAGTCGTCTGCAACAAAGTGGTTAAATGTCATTATTGTTTGGGAAAGGGTTAAAGAAATTTCTAACAATGATTACTTCTGGACCACAAATCTCTGTGAAAGTCTCTTTAAGATTCTATTAAGATATCTATTCTCCTAGCTAAATTCTTAATTGCTTCACTACATCCTATACCCTTATTGTATTAATACACCTCTGATTCCCTGTTCTTAAAATTGCTTGGCAATTGACCAGCCGCCTGAACACCTCCAACACTTTGACCAATGAAATTATTTACAAACATCTGACCAAAAAATAAAATGGCCATTGTTTTTAAAAGCCCTTTTTCGAGAGTTCAATGCGGGAATGAGATCTTTCACAAAAGTGAAGAACTTACTTTAATCTTGCATTGAACCCTCATATTGTAAAATAACCTCTTAAGTTTTATAGATTCATCAATATCAGACATATACTACCTGAATCATAAGTTGTTGCTTAAAATAGCTCCTTTCTGATGGTTAAGTCCTACGTTTTCCACAAAAGTGAAGAACACACTTTAGACTTTCAATCAAAACAAAATAAAACAAGATCAATTAAATAAAACACCCCCAATATCATAATGGGTGGGATACGACATGGTTGCTCATAGGAAATAGATCATCATTTGTTGTAACTTATTAATTAATTTCTTGATTTTGAATTATTCATCAGCATGCCTGAAAAAAAAGACCTATTGACTTTGAATAACCAGGATCAACTGTATCTTGCTCAGGAGATTTTATGGCTTTGGTCTTGCATTTAACCATTTTACTGTAAAATAACCACAAACAAACTTCTTGGTCAGGAAATTGTGTTGATTCGACAATTAGACACATGCACACACACATGCTACCTTAACCCTTTACCAAACGCCAAATTTTCGACTGTCCCAAATTGAATGAGTATGCAGACAGTATTTCAAAATGTGATGAAATTGAAAAACTATCTTCTGATATGGCAGAAAAGATTGTGGGAAAAGGAGAAATTGCTCGTTAAGAGCAATTTCTCCTTTTCCCACAATGTTTTCCAGTGTTATCTGCAACAAGCTGGTCAAATGTTGTTACCAGAATGGTCTGCAACAAACTGGTCAACTATCCGTATCGTTTGGTAATGGTTTAGACATGGGTTTAACTATTTAGAAAAGCGGGGCAGTTTATAATGCAATGAAGAATGTTTTGTCAGTTGATAGTTCTGTCTGAAGCCCATTCCACAGATGCCGCAAGTAAAAGGCCGTTCCCCGGTGTGCGAGCGAATATGTCGCTCGAGCTTATACTTGGTCCGGAAGGCCTTTCCACACTCTTGGCACCCATATTTCCATGTGCTAAAGCCCTTTGTGTTGGGTGTGTGGGTCATGGGACCTGAAAGAATCAAGGACAGTTCTTGTAGTTCAGTTGACAGTCTATTGTTTGTTTGCGATGGACTCTTAACAGAAAATATTCATATATATTGTGCGATTCTGCAGAATCGAGAGTGATGAATCTTAGTTATAAGACCTTGTTTCACAATCGATGTAAAATAAATAAGTTTAAACAATATATATTGTGGCAAAAAAGATCAGTTAATCAATTTTTTTCTTGATAACAATATTTGTTTTTCTTGATTTAAACAAGTTGAGGACTCATCAAGTGACAGACTTTTGTTTGTTTGGACTCTAATAGAAAATATTCATATAAATAGCAAGATTAGATCACCCAACATTTTTTTTTTTTATTAAATCAAGATTTTTTTCCCCCTGGATAACTGTTAAAACAATTAAAGGGCTCAATGTAAGCTATAATAGGTCTTTCACATATGAAATTATCGAATTAGCCCTTATAGTGCTGGAACCGACTTCATGGTTATGCAAACAGGTAAAATCAAGACCAGCCGCCAAGTAAATTGGCGAATGGCCAGTGAACTAAACCGTTTGCTACTCTAAGTATCATTCCTCACAGCTAAGCTTTTTTGTTTCCAAATTTAGCAACGTCTGTGATAAAACTTCCCAAACTTACTAGGCCTAGCCTTTCTCCCAATTGAAGGAAAAAAGCCCTGTACCCTTAATATAGGAGAGGGTTGTGTGTCGGGTATTAATCAAAGTGATGTCCCAATTGAAGGAAAAAAGCCCTGTACCCTTAATATAGGAGAGGGTTGTGTGTCGGGTATTAATCAAAGTGATGTCCCAATTGAAGGAAAAAAGCCCTGTACCCTTAATATAGGAGAGGGCTGTGTGTCGGGTATTAATCAAAGTGATGTCCCAATGTTCCGATATAAGTGATAAACAATCTGTTGTAGTTTCGAACTAGTTTAATCAATTGTAATTACACAAGCTTTATTTATCGGAAAAAACAAAATGAATATAGTACCATTCTCAACAAACACCAACCCTATCATAAATGAAAATAACAACACAGTTGCAGAGATTCGGCCACCAATTTAGTTCTTTGCATCCAAAATGCGCCAAAAAGAAAATTGATGAGACAAAATTACAGAGCTATTATATATACAATACTTTAATTACAGTTTAGTGTTTCCACTGCCTAAAATTGTAAATATGGTTAAAGGAAAAAGAAATGCTTAAATCATTACCAAACAATAACCACATTTGACCAGTTTGTTGTAATCGACTCTGGAAAACATTGTGTGAAAAGGGGAAATTGCTCTTAACAAGCAATTTCTCCTTTTTCCCACAACGTTTTCTGCCCTATCAGAAGATTATTTTTCAATTTCATCCCGTTTTGAAGTGCCATCTGCAAACTCTTTCAATTTGGGACAGTCGAAAACTTGGCATTTGGAAAAGGCTCAACCAATTGGCCTCACTGGACCCTTCCTCACTATAAACTATACCTTTCATACTGTAATGCTCTCACACATTAAAATTGAAATGAACAACGGCATGAGTCTTAAGGTGTTGTTTCTGTCTGAAAGCTGTTCCGCATATGTCGCAAACGAACGGCTTTTCGCCAGTATGGGTCCTAAAATGTCTCTCGAGCTTGTATCGTGATTGGAAACATTTGAAGCACACCTCGCATTGGAACCTCGTATCTAGGCCCGTTTCAGGTTTGTAGGCAGAGCGGCCTGAAAATATCAATTTACATGTTTAACCCTTTACCAAATGCCAAATTTTCAACTCTCCCAAACTGAAAGAGTTTGCAGACGATATTTCAAAATGTGATGAAAATGATGAAGAGTCGTCTGATAGGGCAGAAAACATTGTGGAGAAAGGAGAAATTGCTCTTGACGAGCAATTTCTCCTTTTCCCACAATGTTTACCAGAGTCATCCACAACAAACTGGTCAAACGTCGTTATTGTTTGGTAATGGGTAAAACAAACACAGGCTACCTTAAAAGTGGAAAGGATAATAAAATGTGTGTCCTTATTGAGTGTATCCAGAACGATGTACAAAAAATCCAAATTGATTTATTTTGTCAGTAATTTGCTTCAAAATACAGACTACCTTTGCAATCTCAAGTCTTACTGATTAAATAACAACATAGATTTCTAGATAGATTTCTAAAGTAACATAAGACTAAATTGGAGACGGCTTCCAAACCAAGTTCATAACCATCCAGAAAAGATGTAACACATTTGTATTGCAGATATTGCAAACCATTTAAACAAGTTTATTTTGTGAACAACTAGCCAAACTTCGAATAAGATGTGCTAAATTTAGATACCATTGTCACATGGGTTTTCGAAAACGTTTAACTGCTCTTATTACGTAATGTGAGCAAGGTGCTTGAGGATTCATACGTTTATTTATAGACCAGCTATCCCATAAAAGTGCTCACTTCACATTAATTAACGATATCACACAACTTAATCATCTTAAAAGTAAAGTGATTGAAAATGGTCTTTTGTCTAGTGAGTGACAATGACTGTTAGGATATTTATTTTTTTAATGCTTATTGCTCCCAGGAAACAAATCTCTGAGTTAGTCCTTTAAGAGGTATTTTTTCAAACTCCTCATTATTGGCCAATGCCATGGTTCAACGCATTTAACATTATCATCACATTATAGTTGAGGTTTCAATGCAAGACAAATGTGTAGTATCTACTATAGTCTCCCATTGAAACCTTTACGTTGCATTTGACAGACGCTATTTGATAACAGTTTACTATAACCAATAGATTCGTTAAATAAGACAATTCTAATGAGTTTCCACATTATTGGGTTTGGTTGGGGGTAGGGCTGGGACGGGTACTCAAGTATCCGGGTACGGGCCTGGTACAGGCCACTTCCCGGGTAGCAAACTACTACCAGTTACCTGAGGTTTTCTTTACCTGGGTTATAAATCCACATGAATGTGTGAAAAAGCACTCGTTGAGGAGTGAATCAAAGTTTTCTTAATTCCAAAATAGCAATCAATTATCCCTCAAATAATTTCTCAGCTCTTGCATGAATATGTTTCACATATACTCTCCAACTTGAAGGCTGCTCATCAGCTATCAAAAGTATAATTTTTTTGTTCCGGTCATCGCAATAAACCACAAACACCTGAAACAATTACTCAGCCAGTCCACATTTGAACGGAAATCTAAGGGAAGGGAAAGAAAATGGATCTATGGGATATTAATATCGGTTCGGGAAACCGGGTACCCTTGGGCATTATCGCCTCGGGAAATCTGGTACCCTCGGGTAATATCGGCTCGGGAAACAGGGTACCCTCGGCTAATATCGGCTCGGGAAACCGGGTACCCTTGGACATTATCGGCTTGGGAAACCGGCTACCCTCGGGTAATATCGGCTCAGGAAACCAGGTACCTTTGGACATTATCGCCTCGGGTACCCGGGTAGTAAATTGCTACCCATCCCAACCCTAGTTGGGGGAGAAAAAAGGAGAAATATGCATGGGAATAAGGCTACTTTTTTTTTTATCCTGCTCTGGTTATAGAACTCTCATGAACAATCTCAAATATTCTAGATCTAAAATGGAATCCAAAATACCAAAACAACCACTTTCTTTCACAATCCTTATTTTAATTCAAGATATCAACACAAGATGCCAGGTCAGTTCAAATCTTTTAAAAACTTCAATTCTGACAGTACAAAACTTTCTATTTGTAGAATTTTAATTTCAACTCAGTTCAAATCTTTCTATTTGTTCAACTCTAAAAAACAACTCCGACAGTTAAAATCTTTCTCTTCGTAGAACCCTACGTTCAACTCAGACAGTTCAAATATTTCTCTTCATAGAACCTTAAGATCAACTCTGACAGTTCAAACCTTTCTTTTTGTAGAACTTTAGTTCAACTTTGGCTGTTCAAAACTTTCTCTTTGTAAAACCGGTAAAGTTCAACTCCATCAGTTCAAATCTTTCAAAAAGTTCAATTCTGACAGTTCAAATATTTCTATTTGTACAACTCTAAAACACAACTCTGACAGTTAAAATCTTTCTCTTCGTAGAACCATAAGTTCAAGTCAGACAGTTCAAAATTTCTCTTTGTACAACTCTAAATAAACCTCTAACAGTTCAAATCTTTTTCTCTGTAGAACAGTAAGTTCAAATCTGACAGTTCAAATCTTTCTCTTTGTAGAACCGGTAAAGTTCAACTCTGACAGTTCAAATCCTTCTCCTCATATAACCATAATGTTCAACTCTGACAGTTCAAATCTTTCTCTTTGTAGAACCGGTAAAGTTCAACTCTGACAGTTCAAATCTTTCTCTTTGTAGAACTGGTAAAGTTCAACTCTGACAGTTCAAATCCTTCTCCTCATAGAACCATAATGTTCAACTCTGACAGTTCAAATCTTTCTCTTTGTAGAACCGGTAAAGTTCAACTCTGACAGTTCAAATCTTTCTCTTTGTAGAACCGGTAAAGTTCAACTCTGACAGTTCAAATCCTTCTCCTCATAGAACCATAATGTTCAACTCTGACAGTTCAAAGCTTTCTCTTTGTAGAAGCTTAAGTCAAACTCTGACAGTACAAGAAATCTCAGATTGTTAATCACCATGATATTAGTGTGCCGGCCAAGCAGGCAATAGCTCCTCCAAAAGTCCTTCCAAAATTTTGCAGACATTATATCTCGCTTTTTTGTCACGAGAGTTTTTACCACATCATAAATATTTTTCTTTCTTGCTATGTCTTGTCATTCTGCCGTTGCTTTCAATTTGGACCAGTCACCAATTCATGTTTGGTAGAATAGGTTTATATAGTTTGTTCGTATCGGGTTTAACGTCATTTCAACAATTTTCAGTTGTGTTACAGCTTTCTTGAATCACCAGTACTAGACTTTGACTCGTGTGTCTTGCCAACAGACACTACCAAGAAGCCAGAGGTACTGGTGGATCTGATACAGCCACCTTAATTAACCCTTTCCCAAACAACAAATTTTCGACTGTCCCTATTTGAAAGAGTTTGCAGGCAACATTTCAAAATGTGATGAAATTGGAAAATAATCTTCTGATAGGGCAGAAAACATTGTGGGAAAAGGAAAAATTGCTCGTAACGAGCAATTTCTCCTTTGCCTCAATGTTTTCTAAAATCGTCTGCAACAAAGTGGTCAAATGTCGTTATTGTTTGGGAAAGGGTTAAGCATTGGTTTCACAGAACCTTGTAGAATATGTTTAACCCATTACCAAATAATAAATATATTTATGTGAGGTTCGTTTACTCGGTTGTGTTACGGAAATATCCGTTTTCATTACGGATACGTTCGGGTGTTTCCGGAATGTATGGTGATATATATACCGCTAGCGTGGGTGTATTGGTCATCGATGTTCAGAGCGGGCTATAGTACAGATGCCCTCCCTCCCGCCCAAAATATTCAGAAATTAAAGGCAAGTTCCATTTGTCTGGGAGGTGTTCATCCTCCATTAGCATTACCAGCTTGATGTACAGAAAAATACCAATGGTTCTCATTAACCAGGGAAAAAACAATTACTCGTTTCCAATGCATAACTATTGATTGTCCGTTTCAGAATTAGTGATTACCTGTTGTTGCCGATATCTAATTCGACAAGAATACTGCGTGGTATGGGTGGAGTTGGTTTAGAAGAGGATTCCAAGGACAGTTATTCAGCAATTAGTGTCTATGATTGCTTATTGTGTTTTTCATATTAATAGTGCATAAATGCATGGACACATTATATTGCTAATTGGTAATATGTTATATGTTTGGAATCCTGAGTGAGATAGTACATTGCTAATAAAACTGTGGCCCGTTCCGGACACTACTACACTTAATCGTTCAGTTTTCCTTTTACCCGTAGTAAAAGATTACTATATAAATGATTTATATTTGGCTGAATGTAATGAAAGAAAATATAACGACATTTAACCACTTTGTTGAAGTTGACTCTGGAAAACATTGTGGGATAAGGAGAAATTGCTCTTGAGCAATTTCTCCTTTTCCAACAATGTTTTTTACCTTATCAGACAATTATTTTCAATTTCATCACATTTCAATAAGTGGTCTGCAAACTCTTCCAATTTGGGACAGTCGAAAGTTTGGCTTTTGGTAAAGAGTTAAATCAATTTCTCTTGGATGTTGAAGGGAAAATATTCCGACGTCATGTGCTTTAGCATATGTTTCTTCAAGTGTTCTTTCTGATTGAATCTGGCCTCGCACACATCACAAGCAAACGGTTTTTCACCCGTGTGTATTCTCATGTGCCTATCCAGCAGGGATTTATAGACAAAGGCCATGCCGCAGAACGGGCAAACTTTCATTTTTGCCAAGACCTGTGCAGGTATCAGGGACTGACCACCAGAATCTGGAAGGGAAACAAAACAGATCTCGTGTGAATGTGGTGTACTCATTAGATTAAAGCCATACTTGCACTCATTCACCCTTCAGTATAATTTCAGTTATGTCGCGATGCTCAACTCTTTATGGTAGAGAAAGACCTCAGACTCAATAGCCCATAAGGGCTGTCAGCAAGCCAAGTAGAAACATATGCATTCCGTAAGCCAGTTGCGAGGCTATCTCTCATTAAAGTCCAAATGCCATGTGATTTCAAGTTCTGGGGCCCGTTTTACTAAACAACTTACGGAAAATATTTGCGTAAGTCAAAACTGATAATCACGGATAGTATCTTCAATAAAAGTACAATATTGCAATGTGACACGTCAATGGAAGCGTCTCGGAGAGACGATTCCAATGATGTGTCACTTTGCAATATTGTTTCATCCAATATTGAAATAAGAGGAATTGTTGTTTTAGACATACGCAAATCTTAAGCGTAAACTGTTTAGTAAAACGGTACCCTGAACTCTACCATTTGCCCATCAAGGCCCCCTTATGGTCCCCATTATGGTCATTACACACAGATATATCATATTTCAGATCTCGTGTAAGTGTTGGGTACTCATTTCATTCAGCTAAATGTTCTTGCGGATGAGATATGTGACAGGTCCAATTTAAATTGTATGTTGAGGATACTTATTGAAATCCCGTATATGAAACGAAACAATTCTTGTCTTAAATCTGTATAGTTGAAAGTGTCTACAACAGAGGTGTTCCAAAGAGCTATTAGAGAAATAAGAGAATTTTCACCACTACTCTAATTCAAAGAGAGTACAGTTCAACTTGTGTTAAACAACCATCCTTTCAAGCAGCCAACCTGTCTTAAACAACCACTACAGAATGTCCCATTGTTGAATTTAAAGTGTACATCAATTTGTGGTAGGCAGCCAACCTGTCTTAAACAGCCAATTTTCTCAGTTCCATAGGCTGGCCTCTCAACACAAGTTTGACTGTATTTCAAAAACAATTTGATCTAATTATCTTATTTCGTTTTACCCAAATTGTCCAATTTATGCGAATTTATGACATATCCAAATTTATGGCAACAGCAGAAGACAAAACTCATTGTGACAAAAGGATAAATTGCTCATGGGTCATTCAAGTTTACGTCATTGTTTACGAAATGATCCATATAAATGGTTAAATATATCTACAACATAATTGTGCTATATCTCCATCACATGATTATGTTAGGTGTTGATAAATGTATCAACAGCAGGCCTACTCTTATTAACGACTGCTCAAGCCTAAAAATCATTACTTGAAGCCTGAACTTTAACATCTTCCATATGAACGAAGAAGGAAAACTTAAAATCTCAAAGCCTGAAATTATGACAAGGCATGAAAATTAGCAGGCATTCAACGGTGTAGTTTTATGTAACACTATAGATCTTTGGTGTCATCCTATAGATCTGATGACGATTTTTTTCTCTCAAGAAAATCAAATCCTGAATTTGTGTGATAGACCTTTTAAGTTGTTCCTCTTCATTCTTTTAATACTTCAACTTAACCCATTACCAAACAATAAGGACAATTAATCAGTTTGTTGCAGATGACTCTGGAAAATATTGTAGAATCAAAGGCCTGAAAGGCCAGACTGCGTCGCAGTGGAATTGTATTCCTTAGTCTGAAGGACTGTTTGTGTGTTTGAATTTAAAAAAAAATATCTAGAAGATAAAATGCAGATAAACCATACAACTCTGTTGTATATCTTATTTATTAAAGAAAGAACAACTGTAAATATAAACAATGTGCAAATGCTTTTAAATGTATTCTATGAAAAACGTAATAAAAAATAAGTAAGAAATTAACTACAGTATTAAGTTTTTGTACGATGAGACATAACAAGAGACCCATGAAGTCCTGAAATACTGATTAAATTTTCAATGATATTGACAATCTGATAAAAGTTGGTAAAGATTTCAAGAACATAATTCAACTCTTTACGTCCTTCCCCATCTCTTGCATGTGAATCAAAAATGAAAAAAATCCAAATGATAACAAATTGCTTTTGCATTTCCCTTACATATAAATATGCTGTACTGAAATTCTTCTTGATTGGCAGGCAATCCAACTCCTATAGCCATCTCAATTTTAACAAGGGGGTAATTGTCTGTGTAATTCGGGTTCATTGCACCACTGTACGTTTTCTTTACTTTGCATACAAAATACTCACTAGACAAACAAATGTAGGGAGGCAAGTCATGTACTTCAAGAAACTCAACTGAATTGTTGTTATATTTTCTTATATCAATATACAAATCATCTCCTGCAATCAAAACTTGATCCAAATCATAATTCCTCCAAGAAAACTTATCAAATGGATGTGTAAAAAGTATGGAACACACTGCTTACCTCTTGACAACACACTAAACATCTCATTACCCTGGTGGATGTTTCCCTAAATAGGAAATTCATTCAACATTTTGTTAATCTGACTTTCTGGCCCAGGATTCGTTTCGACATCACCACATATCATCAAAAGTAATAATAATAAGTAAGAGGTTTCTGTTAGCATGACAGACCATAAATAGCACTAAGATAAAATTTGGTTTACAGTCTGTGTCCTCATCTCCATCAAGTTTACCGGCTTGCAGTCGTAAACAAAAACATCCTATCTTCAACATCCACTGATTAACATTAATCCCCATTTCTTCACATAATATTGCCATGCAACTCAAAACAGTATCTCCCTTCATTTTCAAAAGATGAACAAATCGGAAAGGTTAGTGAATCCACTGTACACGAAGTCGAACTTTTTCAAGCATAACTTAGCACAAGATAGCCGGAAATTCGAAATCTTGAACAATGCCGCTCAGCATGCGCAAACACTAAACGCCCCGGCAAGTGAATAGATAAAACAACATGTCTCTGGATGTAAACATTGAACGTTTGGAAGCGATCATGTAATTTTCCAGACATGAAACCGTATCTCAACTCTAGGACCAAATAGTTGTATCGACTCTAGTATGTTCTCCAGAAATAAAAACAATATACTCCAAGATAACTCCAGACAGTGTGCAGTGCTCACAATTACTTATTACAACGTAAATTCCCCACAAAAAGGCCCCGACAGGAGTATATATATGTAAACCAAAGCGAGTGTGTTTGGCCCCGGCAAGAGTATATATAAAGCGAGTGTGTATTGAATGCAAAATAAGTCCACAGCAATTATGTAAACATGGAACGTTCCAACTTAATCTTCAAGCGATCAAACCATGGATCATATGATTTTTCCTGACAAGGCAACCCAATGCTAGAATCAAATAGTTGTACCCCATTCCATCGAGAATACCTAAAAAGAATAAACAAACGTTTGAATTTGCCTCTACGGTTCAACGTGGAAAGTAGTTCTTTGGTATACATGCGCGAGCGCGGGAGTATTCTCCCGCCAAAATTCGCGGAGAACTACTTGATTTTTCCCGCCGAAATTCGCGTAGGGTTAGTTTTATCTGAGTGATCAGCCCCCGAAGGACAAAGAACGATTCAGATCGATGACTATAAGCAGTCGCGCATACGCGACGCTTAAAAAGGAGAAATTGGGAAAAGGAGAAATTACTTGTGAAGAGTAAGTTTTCCTTTTTCAGATAATGTTTTCTCTCCTATCAGAAGATTAATTTCCAATTTCATCACATTTTGAGATCCTGTCTGCAAACTCTTTCAATTTTTTTTAACTATATTGACACATTCTAAATTAATTTTGCATTCAATAGCTCTTTTTTATCAAATATCACACCATTTTTCGAACACTTTCTTGTTTCATCGACATTTTATTCTGATTTGAAAATTGCCTCATGTGTAAACAAGTACTTTTTTTTTACAAGGAAAATAAATAGCTAACATTTAACCCTTATAGTGCTGTAACTGACTTCATGGTTATGCCAACAGTTTGGATCCAGGCCAGCCGCCAAGTTAATTTGTGGCTGGCCTGAGATCTAATCTGTTTGCTACTCTGAGTATATTTCCTCATTAAAATCAATCAAATATTTAAGGTTTTTGGAAGCAGAAGACACACACACATTTAGAAAATAACCCAGCATTTTAAGGGTGAAGACTGAGCGATTTTTTCTTAAATTTTGGGAATGGGAACAGTACGGGACATTTTGGGGAAAATCACAGCTTTTTTCCATAGTATTGGGAACTTTTTAAGAATAATTTAATCTAAACATAAGCTTTATTGGGAAATAGGGAAAAATAATCAGTTAATTTGGTTGGTAATGGGTCCATTTTACGGTACCAAACATACAAGGACAAAAATCACTTAGGCTATATGTTTTTATTTCTCCAAAGGGGCACACAATTTTAATCAACCAAATTTCTCCAATTTCAACCAATGACTGGTTTTACAACTCCAGAAATGTTATTTTGATAGCGGATCATAACTGGAAATGTTTATTTTGATAGCGGATCATAACTGGAAATGTTTATTTTGATGGCGGATCATAACTGGAAATGTTTATTTTGATGGCGGATCAAAACTGGAAATGTTTATTTTGATGGCGGATCATAACTGGAAATGTTTATTTTGATGGCGGATCATAACGCATGTGAGTTAAAAGGTGGGACTTCAGATTGTTCTTCTGCGCAAACGATTTGTTGCAGTGAGTGCAGCTATAAGGCTTTTCCCCCGTATGTATTCTCATGTGGACTTTAAGATGGGAAGGTCTGTCGAAGGTGGCGCTACATTCGTTGCAAGGGTGGAATTGTTTATTCAGCTTTCTTCGTCCAGTCCATTGCAAACCTGACAAACAGAAAAGATTCAGACTTTAGGATGGGATGGTCTATCCAAGCTGGAGCTACATTCGTTGCAAGGGTGGAATTATTCATCACATTACCAAATAACGCCACATTTTTGCGTCTTGCAGCAGACGCCGTTCAAAACGCATTGTGTCAAAAGCAATTTCTCCTTTTGCGACAACGCTTTTTCGATTCATTCATATATATATCACAACAGCAGAACTGAAAATATTTCACGTTTCCAAAGCTTTTCTTAAGTTGTCTACATCAAGTAAAAAAAAAAAAAAAGTCGTGTGCAGGTGGTAAAGAGTTATTCAGCTTTCTTTGTCCAGTCCGTTGCAAACCTAGCAGCTCTAGATTCAGAGTGTAGAGGGAATCCTGCATTTAATCAAACAAGAGGGCCATAATGGCCCTTTATCGCTCACCTGAGTTCTGTTTGAAAAAGAGGTATATTTAAGACAGAGTGGTTGGTATGTTTCAAACTCTTCTAAGTGCTAATTGCATTGAATACTCTAAGCCAATGCTCTTGCTTGTTAACATTTTTTTATGTGTATTGTATTTGTCTTCTTGAGTTAATGTTCACCAAGACAAAGAGAATTAAGATGAAGGAAATTTAGGTTTGTGAAAGCAGGGACAGTAACAATTGGTTGGGCAAATTAAAATAATAACAATTGGAAAATGTATCTCAAAGTCGTTTATTGGTTTTCAACAGTAAATAAATTTGGAAAATTTTAAGACAGTCAAGCTTATGGTAAATAATCCAATCATTCTGGCCAACTTTCATCAAAATTGGACCATAAATGTGGCCAGTAGAGTGTTCACAAGCTTTTTAAATTATTTGACCTAGTGACCTAGTTTTTGACCCCACATGACCCACTTTCAAACATGGCCAAGATTTCATTTTGGCAATCCTTCTGACCAACTTTCATCAAAATTGGACCATAAATATAGCTGCTAGAGTGTTCACAAGGTTTTTCAAATATTTGACCTAGTGACCTAGTTTTTGACCTCACATGACCCGGTTTCAAACTTGGCCAAGATTTCAATTGAGACAATCATTCTGACCAACTTTCATCAAATTTGGACCATAAATGTGGCCTCTAGAGTGTTCACAAGCTTTTTAAATTATTTGACCTAGTGACCTAGTTTTTTACCCCACATGACCGAGTCTTGAACTTGGCCAAGATTTCATTGAGACAATCATTCTGACCAACTTTGATAAAAATTGGACCATAATTGTGGTCTCTAGAGTGTTCACAAGCTTTTTAAATTATATGACCTAGTGACCTAGTTATTGACCCCACATGACCCAGTTTCAAACTTGGCCAACATTTTTATTGAGACAATCATTCTGACCAACTTTCATCAAAATTGGACCATAAATGTGGCCTCTAGAGTGTTCACAAGCTTTTTAAATTATTTGACCTAGTGACCTAGTTTTTGACCCCACGTGAACCAGTTTCAAACTTGGCCAAGATTTCATTAAGACCATCATTCTGATGAACTTTCATCAAAATTGGAACATAAATGTGGCCTCTAGAGTGTTCACAAACTTTTAAATTATTTGACCTAGTGACCTAGTTTTTGACCCCACATGACCCAGTTTCGAACTTGGCCAAGATTTTATTGAGACAATCATTCTGACCAATTTTGATAAAAATTGGACCATAATTGTGGTCTCTAGAGTGTTCACAAGCTTTTTAAATTATTTGACCTAGTGACCTAGTTATTGACCCCACATGACCCAGTTTCGAACTTGGCCAAGATTTTATTGAGACAATCATTCTGACCAACTTTCATCAAAATTGGACCATAAATGTGGCCTCTAGAGTGTTCACAAACTTCTTAAATTATTTGACCTAGTGACCTAGTTTTTGACCCCAAATGACCCAGTTTCGAACTTGGCCAAGATTTTATTGAGACAATCATTCTGACCAACTTTCATCAAAATTGGACCAAAAATGTGGCCTCTAGAGTGTTCACAAACTTTTTAAATTATTTGACCTAGTGACCTAGTTTTTGACCCCCACATGACCCAGTTTCGAACTTGGCCAAGATTTTATTGAGACAATCATTCTGACCAATTTTGATAAAAATTGGATCATAAATGTAGCCTCTAGAGTGTTCACAAGCAATTGTTGACACACGCACGGACGCACGGACGCACGGACGGACGACGGACATCTCGGTATCACAAAAGCTCACCTTGAGCACTACGTGCTCAGGTGAGCTAAAAAGGTATAAGTTTTGTTTAATAAAGTGTCACCCCTAGTGAAAGGGCCAGCCAGTTTGGCTTATGAGACACTTTTCACTGATCATACCAAGTGCCTCCCAGCTTCACTAAATAGTCCCTTAAATGGTTTTATAGTAAGTTTCAGTCAAAAATCACTTGTCCATTTAGGCTTTTGGACGATGGGGACTTTACAGCTTTTGGAGAGTTCACAAGTATTAAGTTCTGCACTTAAACCCTTATAGCACTGGAACTACTGGAACAGACTTCATGCTTATGCAAACAGGTTAGATCAAGGCCAGCTGCCAAGTAAATTGGCGGCTGGCCTTGATCTAACCTGCTTGCTACTCTGAGTATCTTTCCTCATCAAAATCAATCAGATACTGTGATCAATGTTCCCTGTTTTTTACTCTGGAAATCTTTCCTCAGTAAAATTAATCAGATATTTAAGGATTTGGAAAGCAGATGACACAAAAATCTATTTTTAGAATGTTGCCAACCATTTTAAGTGTTAGCCCATCAGAGTTGTAGGCCATCTTGGCAGTGGTTTGCAACCAACATCACTTGTATCCAAAATGGAGAAAAAATCCAAACACAACTTGAAGTTGCTTGTTAACAGATGGTCATGTGACAATTGTGAAGGCAGTGATTAATCTCATGAAGAAGAATCACTGTGAGGAGTTTGTCTAAATCGATGCAGCCAATTACATAACAACGAAAATCATTTGATTTTCATGATTTAATGTGATGAGTTGAATAACGTATGAAAATGAATTGAATATCATGTTTCTCCTTTTTCATTTTTACTTGAAACTGACTACTCCGAATCTTTTGTTTAAGATACCAGTCAACGTGTATATTAGCGCTGTACATATCCAGAAAAATTCCCCGGCAGACGTCATGACAAAAAGGAGTTGTCAAACTAACAAGATTGATAAATGAAATCTTGAACAGCTGATTGGTTTCATTTTAAATATTTATAACGTATGCTAACTTCGTAAGTTGGCATTCCTCATTTATTTGCCACAATGTATTCAAATGACGAATGATTCAGTTGTTGTTTTTTGGATATCTGTAAAAAGGAATAGCTTATTTCTATAATACATCAATCAAAATTTACCATACCCGTGGATAACGTTGATCTAAATAAGTAAAACCTTCTTTGACCTGAAGCTGCCTTCTCCTAGTAGCAATGTCAAACCAGTTAGCAAGAATGCCATGGATGGAAGGAGACATTATTCTATTATTTTTGGTATGAATAGGGGCTCGTCTCACAATGATTCGTACCTTTAATCGTTTCTCAAACAGCAAATTTCCGACCGTTCCAAATTGAAAGAGTTTGCAGACAACATTTCAAAATGTGATGAAATTGAACAATATTCTTCGGAAAGAGAGGAAAAACCTTGTGGGAAAAGGAAAAATTACTCGTTACAAGCAATTTCTCTTTTTCTCAAAATGTTTCTAAAGTCGTCTGCAACGAAGCCGTCAAATGTCGTTATTGCTTAGGAAAGGGTTAAGTATGACCAGGGGCCTGTTAGTGTTAGTAGGCTACTATTACGTCTATGCTTACAAAATTACCAAAACCATTGAATCTTTATGAGCTATCATTGGCAGATAGAAGGTTTTTTGCTTACATGGGATTACACAGGGTCATACATTTGGAATCAAAACCTTTAAAACTGAATCAGTAATAATATCTTTGCAAATGAAAATGATACAAACATTAAAGTGTTTACAATGAATTGCTTAAAGTATTTCAATGAATTGCTTAAAGTGTTTACAATGAATTAGCATGTATTTGATATACTTCATACAAACTGAATCCATATTCTTAGAACTATCTTTGCTTCCTTTCAAAAGCGTCTTTTAAGTTTATACCAAACAACAATACACAAACGGTAGCTTCCAAAACATCTTATTTCGACTTTCAAATTTTCTCTTTTGTGAACAAGCTATTAAAACGAATTCTTTATGTGTAACGTATACTCAGCGTTTAAGACGGAAAATCCCATACGACGTTTTAAGGGGCGTCTGGATTTCATTGGGAAACCTCTATAAACTTCGTAAGCGATCATACCTTCGGAATACAATGGGACCATCACAAGGATACTACTTTAAACTAATATATTTCAAAGAATGAGAAACAAGCTGTTTGCTTGTCGAAAGTCGTAAGTGAGTACCGGCTACTCGCAGGATTCGAACCCACGACTGGAAAGGCTTTTTCTTGCGTTATTAGACAGGGGCCTATGAAAGGCGCTTTCCAAATGGAAGATTTTCTTTAAATGATGCAGTTTACCCGAATATTCAGCTTTCTGGTTGTTTCCCAATTCAACAATTTAAGCGATTAAACTTCTAAGATTAACAGGCCTAGGCCTCTACTTTCCTAAATAAGGGGAAAAGCCCTGTTCCCGTGTTCTGAAAACGGCGCTCTTCCCCGGGGTATCTGTCTTCCCGTTTTAGAGTAAGGGATGGGGTTGCTTTTCTTACAGCACCCGTGTAATTGTTCTTTTCCAAAGACAGGAGACAAATTATGGAGCAGTTAACACCAATTACCGGAAATTACAAACGCGCCATTTAAGAATCTGAGACCAGCTCACCCTCTACCAAACGCTAAATTTTCGAGTCTCCCAAATTTATATAGTTTGCAGACGACATCTAAAAATGTAATGAAATTGAAAAATAATCTTCTGATAGGGCAGAAAACATTGTTGGAAAACGAGCATTTGCTCGTTAAGAGTAATTTCTCGTTAAGAGCAATTTCTCCTTTTCCCATCATGTTTTCCAGAAACGTCAAATGTCGTTATTGTTTTGTAATAGGTTAAACCGTTCACTGTACTCTATACATGCTTGTTAAACATCCGTTAAAGCCGGTTTATGAAACTGCCATGGGGATAAATGTTCGGTACACTCGTCCTTATCCAATATTTCGACATCAGTAACATCCTTGCTTTTTTGTTTCGTTAAAAGGAATTCGTATAACACATATGGGTAAACTTGGACGACTTTAACATGCATTTGCCACTAGACGGCATTTCATAAGAATTGAAGTTCTGATTTGGATCGATGAAACCAAGCAATGTAACTAGAAGCTATTGAAGAAGCGTTTAACTTCACCAAACAGACACTACCAATAACTGTTTGGGGAATTTCCTTCGAGTCCAGACACGTTATTGGCATATGGTAGCTCAACAAACAACTATCGGCTGGACCTATTGTGAGAAAGAGTTAATAATTCTTTGGAAATACGACATAGACAGACGTGACGTCAATAGTTATCTTTTATAATTTGCTTAGTAACATGATATTTGATTTGGCCAACGTTCATTCACTTTGATTAACGTTTTCATGGGTTATAGGGTCCCTCAATGTCAGTCTGTGGTGAATGGGGATAGCATAATAATTGGAAAACCCAGATCAAGATGGGAAGTTGTGGAAAAGGAATAGCCAGGACACGGAATAAAAGGCTCTTAAAAGGAGACTAATGCTAGATCAATCTACATTATTTGGTAAGTTTTGGTCATATTCAAATAGCTATCACCAAAAAAAAATCTGTCAGCACAACTTAAACGTAAAAGCCAACGAGAAATTAACCAGATTAGCCAGATTAATTATTTGAATTGGCTGATTCTTCACCTCTGACCTGGTCATATAATACACAAATTTTTGAACTGACCAATCAGAACTCGTTATTTTAAATATGTAAACAAACAGATTGTTGACAAACATGATTGAATTGGAGACAACTGTATTTCAAGCACAAACGAACTTTGATTAAAATAATGTATAAAATACGGTCCCACAGCATTCATTAATTCATTTTCATGACTTTTATGAACATAATAAAAGAACTCCAATTATTTTTCAATAATTTATTTGTACTCATCTTCTTTCATGTGCCTTTAAAAGAGAAAGTTGATTATGAATCGATGAACACACTTCTCTATAATTTTCACGCACCTGTAGTAAAAAGAACCAACATGAGAAATAGAGAATAGACTTTATACAAGCAATTCAAACACTGAAGTGCTAAAAAATACTAAACAACATATCTGGATTTTTGATCGAACATGATTTTATCGCCATTGATATAAACTAACATAGAACAACATAATGTCATGGAGCTCCACACTGAATAGAAAATGCTTAAAGCGTAATGTATATTGCGCACCTCATCTTGTGAATTCGGAAATATCGAAATGGTAATTTCCTATGAGTGCCAAATTACAGAACTGAAAACGATTTCTTAAAACAAGGGCAAAGTACATAAAAGACATAAAGCTTTAAAAGTATCAAAAGTAGAGACACAGAGCATCCGTGTACAAAAGCCCTTCCACTTTATTTGGTCTTTAATCTGACTTGCAGTGGTCTAAAACCCGAGACCTTCAACACATAGGGAGGATAAGCTGCCGATGTAACGACGCTTTAGGCATACGATGCATTCACGCAAAAGAATTAACCATTATTGCTGGAACCGACTCCATGCTTGTGCAAACAGGGTAGATTACAGACCAGCCGCCATGTAAATTGGCGGCTGGCTTGTGATCTAACCTGTTTGCTACCATGGGTATCTCTCCTCAACAAAACTAAGCAGATATTCTAGGTTTTGGAAAGCAGACGACACAAAAATCTATTTTCAGAAAATTACCCACCATTCTATGACTTAACGTCGTCCACGATCCGACTGCACATACATCACAGTCCGATCTGAGACGACCCTCTCCGTACTGATAAAAGTACAGGTAATTCCATTTTGGGACCATTCTGTATAGACCATCTTATGCCACAAAGAGCATGGCTATTTAGACAATATTGTGAAGACTTGACAAGGACAATTTAGAGAACATTATTAGACTTGACCCGTCCCGATAAATGTGTTACAGGACGTATCGAAATTGGGGTCAATTGTCCGGGAAATAAATGACTGCTTGTCCTAAAACGACAGTTATGTTCCTTGTTATATTAGGAGGATGTCCAACAGTTTGCAGTGGTCGTTTTCTCTATCCCTCTTATTTAATAGTTAATAGTAATTCAAAATGGGGGGAAATTGGAAAGTAATCTTCTGATAGGGCGGAAAACATTGTGGGAAAAAGGAGAAAGTGCTCGTTAAGAGCAGTTTCTCCTTTTCCAACAGTGTTTTCGAGAGTCATCTGCAACAAAGTGGTAAAATGCCGTTATTGTTTTGTAATGGGTTAGGTACAATAAAAATCAAGTGCTGTCCGTAAGACCGCATGTTCGACTTTTCGGTAGTGTCGGAGAGGGGTATAGGTCAGTGAAATATTATTGTTTCTAAAAATAAGAGGGTACAAACAATTATTCCTTATAAAAGTTGTTGAGAGACCTGGTCAGGGGCCTTAAAGTATGACCCTGAATACATGTGTGAAGTATCAAACAATTCACTATAAGAGTTCATGAGATACAAATTTGAACGCACAGACTTAACCAAGATAATTCTAAGTACAAAAGGCAGCACAACTTGCTTAAATTTCATACAAGAGATTGGCCGACGCCCGGGTGAGTAGCATAGCTCTCCTTATTCTTCGAATAGTCGAACTGAAAATGAGGGTTAATATACCTGCCCTGCACCTGACTTGGATTACAGACACTACAGATCTATAAACATACAAAAAGTAGTGCGAAAATAGTGCTTAATATGTAAACATCAGAAAGACAACAAACAGATTGGTTCATGATTTCGGCGCCATTTTCACGGTGCACTTTTACGAGCCGCAAACGATGTGCCTATAAAAAATGTTATTAATGATAGCCAATCAATACTGAATAAGAGCTAATCGATGTCCCATGATCTAAACCCGCTCAAGTGCGTCAACAAAACAAGCAATATTAAAACCGTCCAGAACGTAGAGTGACTAAGAGTGGGGGCTGAAGAGCCATTTCATTGAAGTCCGCTCATGTATTGCGCTTCAATGCTTTACTCGAAAATGCTGTTTGCGCCAAGAAACATGACTGTGTGATTTCAATGATATTGGTTAAAAGGTGCTTGATAATAGAATAAAAAAATTTGAAAGTTCAATAAAATGTCGTTGAAGCAATACATTTTGTGTACCGTTGTTTGATATAATTAAATGTAGCTGTTGAAAGCATCATAAATTCTGGGCCCATCAATTTATCTAATTAGTGCAGTTTATATACGGTAGATCTAAAAGCGGTGTCACGCTCTTATGTTATTAAACATGTTAAAGGCCCACAAAAGGAGATTAATGCTATATCAAACTATATTATTTGGTAAACATAAGGAGAGATTCAATTCACCAGAAAACACCATCAGCACAACTTAAATGTGAAAGTAAACAAGAAATAACCAAGATTCGCAAGTTTTATAATTCAGATTTCCTGATTATTCACCTCGGCCCTAGTCACTGTGATTCACACATTTCTGAACCGACCAATCAAAATTCGTTATTTTGAATATGTAAACAAACATGTTGTTGATAAAAATGATTGAATTGGAGACAACTATATTTCAAGCACAAAATAACTTAATTTGAATGAGTCTATTTAATAGGGTCTCAATGCATTTCTTAGCTAATTATAATGACTTTTATGAACATAATAAAAGAACTCCATATATTATTTCAGTAATTTATCTGTACTACTCTCCTTGGATGTACCTTTAATACAATGACATACGCTTTATAGAATTAAAATCGATGTAATTTTGCTTCCTATGCCTAGTCTTCAGTGCGTATCAAAAACAGTACAGTTTTTGTGCAATTGTACAGAAATTAATTCTTAAAGGCACATAAAAGGAGATCAATGATATATCAAACTATATTATTTGGTTAACTTTTGGTCAGATTCAAACATTTATCACAAAAAAAAACCATCAGCACAACTTTAACGTGGGACCAACAAGAAATAAATCAGATTAACCAGGTTAATAATTCAGATAATGTGATACCTCACCCCTGACCCGGACAGTTGATACACAAATGTTTGAACTGACCAATCAGAATTCGTTATTTTGAATATGTAAACAAACAGGTTGTTGATAAACATTATTGAATTGGAGACAACTATATTTCAAGCACAAAATAACTTATGTTAAAGGAGTTTTTTTAATAGGGTCTCAATGCATTCGTAAATAAATTCTCATTACTTTTATGAACATAATAAAAGCACTCCATATATTTTCCCAGTAATTTATTTGTACTCATCTCTTATTATGTGCCTATAACTACCAATTCCTCGCACCTGTTAACATGTATCTTTTAAGGTATCGAATCATTCTTGTCTACTCTTCATATTACATATTTGACATCGAACTGACTTTCGTGTCGTAATAGTATCCCTTCTAATAAGGTTGGTGTTCAGTTAAATGACCGAAGAAAAATAATTAGTCAAGACAGATATCCAAGAATATCATCTTATCCCTTATAGTGCTGGAATCGATTCCATACTTATGCAAACAGGTTAGATCCAGGCCAGCCGCCAAGTAAATTGGCGGCTGGCCTGTGATCCAACCTGTTTGCTACTTTGAGTATCTTTGCTCATTAGCAGTTAAGCAGATATTAAAGGTTTTGGAAAGCAGACGACACAAACATCCATTCTAAGAAATTTACCCAGCATTCCAAGGGTTAAACAAACATGCTGAATTGCAATGTCATTGGAAGCGTCTCGAATTCATCCCATTTCAATCATTCCTAATATCAATCTATGCAGCATACGCATGTCATGTTGCATATATCTTTGGGTCGCGTCCAGTTCGCTGTCTGCACATTTTGTACTCGACTGGATGGCATACAAAGCTATTCAATCTGTTGAATATGTCCCTTTGCCAAGTCACTGATGTCTCTGTCCTTAACCCTTATAATGCTGGAACTGACTTCATGCTTATGCAAACAGGTTAGATCCAGGCCGGCTGCTAGGTTAATTGGCGACTGGCCTGTGATATAACCTGTTTGCTACTCTTGGTGTCTTTCCTCAACACAATTAAACAGATATAAAAGGGTATGGAAAGTAGACGACAAAAAATCTATTTTCACAAATTTACCCAGCATTCTAAGGGTTAATCTGTTGAATACATCCCTTAGCAAACTCACTGATATATCTGTCCTGATATATTATACATGCACGTTAATAACATGGATGAGGGTCATTTCGGTGCGATGATTTCTAATGTTTATAAACATAAGGTTTACATCGCATCAACATTATTCAGGAATGATGCAAGACTCATATTGATGGAGATATAACCATAGTTAACTGCTCATAAGGGCTGGTCAAGCCGGGTAGAACCATCAGCATGCCTGAAGCCAGTCGGACGACTGCCTCTCAGGAAAATCCAAGGAGAACCGTCAACGGGACTTGAACCCATGCGGACAGGGATAACGCGATTTCAGTTCTGTGCTCCAACCACTTGACCACAGAGGCCGTGAAGGGGTCGAAAATTGAAGCACAGAGGTTTTTGTTGCTTCCGTAATAGTTCAGTAATATTACGTTGGTCAAAACACCTACCCCTAGCATTACCTGACCGCTATTCAACAATCATCATTCCCATTTGCTATTATCATCATTTACTCATTACAAATCATTATTTTGTAATATTTACTCATTACAAAATATCTTTTCATTATCATTCATTCGTGCCACCTTCCTTTTTACACATCCTTAACATACTTCTTTTTATATTATTCAATAAAGTTTTATCTATATCACCATAATGCAAGCTAAATGACCTTAGTTGTCAAATTGCCTTAAAACCTTCATTGGCCCACTCATTCTCATTCATTCACTGACAGGTTCCGTATATTATCACATGTGTTCGGCTGGCGAAACTTGTATGACGTTTAAGCATAGAAGTCTTTGTCTCAGAATTCCTTACGCTCAGCGTTATTTCCACAGACACACTCGTTTTAACGAGCGCCTAAACCAAAGAAACTAATAACCCATTGTACCAAAATGAGCAATTTCTCGCTAAGAGATATTTCCAACATGCCACTAGCGTCCAAATACGACAAAAGCAATAATACTACTAGTTGAAAATTTTAACATATTAAAATAACCAACGTTCCATGAAGTCGTTGCACCTTTATTTATTCACTAACTAACATTACAGACCAATCATACGGAAAACAGTCATCGGCTTGGAGAAATTATTGCGCAGAAATGGTGCGGCTAAAGATCTAGAGCAATAAAAAAAAAAAAAAAAAAAAAAAAAAAAAAAAAAAAAGGGGGGTAGAATAATAACTAGTTTAGTGTACGTACCATTCTTTCCATTGAATACCGTTCATAACAAATGTATATACAGTATTAAAAGTCGTTAAAATTCCCACATTTAACCTCGCTTTTTCTGTCTTCTGTACTCAACATTTAAATCAAAATATCGTTGATAGAGGACAGGAAAACAGTACAGTCCGTTTTCCGAATTGGTGACAACTGATGCGTCAGCGGGTCCGAATTTCTCGGAACTACTTTTTATTTTATAAATAACGCTCACTAACACTTCGAGCAAGAAGGCGCAATTTCCACCAATCAGCGACAAGCTCCACTCGATTACCATATCCGATAAACGACGAATAGAGATATGGGGGATTACCAGCCTTATCCCTTTACCAAACGCCAAATGTTCGACTATCCCAAATTGAAAGAGTTTGCAGACGACATTTCAATATGAGATGAAAATGAACAATAATCTCCTGATAAGTCAGAAAACATTGTGAGAAAAGGAGAAATTGCACTTAACAAGCAATTCATCCTTTTCCCACAACGTTTTCCAGATTCGTCTGCAACGAAGTGGTTGAATGTCGTTATTGTTTGGTAATGTGTTATCCCTTATATAGGGTTTTGGGATTGGTTACAAAGT
Source organism: Cerastoderma edule (assembly GCA_947846245.1). NCBI lineage: Eukaryota > Metazoa > Mollusca > Bivalvia > Cardiida > Cardiidae > Cerastoderma > Cerastoderma edule. The sequence goes on along the minus strand of OX401420.1, from coordinate 10,176,452 downwards.
CGAAGCAGTGCTCTACGGTGGTGCGTTTATAATTGTCGGGAATACAAGACATTGCGAGGTATAAAGTGTATTTGTACAAGTCACAGGTTCGATCCACGATGACAGCACGGATGAGAGCTTCAAAGGTGTTGTTACAACAGACGATAACACATATTTTTAGAGGAAAAACATTTTTGTGATCTAAGGTATGAAAAACAAATTGTAATCTTAGGAAAGTGCATATTTCCTTGGGTAAAAACGACCATTTTTGTCACCTAAGGTATGAACGCTTTTGACGGAAAAGAAATTGCCTGCTACAAGCAAGTACCAGCATGAGCTGACTGTTGGTTTTTTTACCCTAGTTTCTAAAGTCTTCTATCGAATGAAGGTCATAACAAGGTTTTGAGATATAACAAATTCAACAGCCACCAACACTAGCCGATCGGTAAATAGTAGAAACGGATGAATGAAACTGTCTGTGGAGGCAATCTTTGACCACAATCTCATAGATCTATACATGCAGACAACCGTTCACAATTCGGTCCGGATCGTGTTGAAGTTATAGGTTTGATGGTGTCCTGACACCGTTTTCATTCCAAACAATGGTCGCCCGTTTTAATTTTGAACAGTTCATTATTTCTTAGAGAATCAAGGAGATCGACAAACTCCTCACAGTGATCTCCCTCTATATGATTGATCGATGCAGCGTAGCAAGGGGGGATAATTGCGAGAAGTTTTATATTAATCTCTGTTGAGTTGTCGCAATGATTTACCAATTATCAAAACAAAATTTCTTCGCTTCAAATCGAAAATTGCCACTGCAATAAATCATCCGTTTTCATACGAGCCATTTGATTATTAGGTTGCGCTCTGTCTCGAAGATGGGAAAATCTGCAGCAACTGACTAAGGGAGGTAACCATAACAAGGTATGTCTTAATTGAGAAAAGGAGTTACCTCCCTTATTCAAAATCTGTTTTGGCCGCCAGCTTATAGACCCCAAATCCCTGTATTTGACCACTTCAGATCCTTTTCCCTATATATAAGGGGCAAAACATTCCCCCAATTAGCACTAATCAAGGAGTCAATGGAAAACCCTGCTTAATCACTTTGTGATGCCCAGACTAGATGAAAGTCACATGTCACCAATATTAGTTGAATTTTGAAAAGGGCGCTGACCAAGTATCTTTTACCACCAAGAATACCTTATTTAACCAGTCTTTTAATTGTTACGACGTGACGTTTATGTCTATTTGCATCGCGCCAACATTATTTCAGTTACGTTGTCATGCACGTCTCATAATGGCGGAGGAAGACCACAAACTTCACTGCCCTTAAGAGCTGGTCAAGCAAGATAAAGCCATCTGCATTCCGTGAGACAATTGTGAAGACGGTCTCTCATGAAAAAATAGTTAAGTAGTAGGTAAACTCAAACATAGCAATACAATTTCGGATGGAATTCTCAAAAAAGAGAAGTAATTGAAGAACTCACATAAGCTGGAATTAATCTTTGAAAGTGTTTAATGGGCGAATGATATATAAACAATGAACATGAAGCAAATGTTAAAACATGAAACGTGTGGTATAAAAACGAACATAAAAACCAGTTGGAATTACAATAAACATGAATGTATTGATGAAGCATTTTAGGTAAAAAAGGAGAAACATCAAACAATTTTTATAATAACGTACAGTTCTTCAATATCAGATCATTCCTTAACATGGTAAAGTCATATACGACATCAGTATGCAGTCTTCGTACAAACTTATCATGTCAGACGTTTTCCACTAGTGGGGGCACTTAAAGCAAGAGCTGTTTATAAGACTGCGTGAACGACTATATGGTAATGACTATTCGATAATGTCGGATAGGTAGGTAAGTGAACTATTTTTTATTTCTAAAATATGAGGATGCACACAAAACTTACAATATTCTCGATGAACAGAAACTGGTACAATTTGCTGCAATTAGCTGATTTATAACACTCGGTCAGAAACTTGACAACATGAGTTTAAGTCCATGTTAAGTTTCAATGCAATCCCTCTAGCATTTTATAAAACAAAGAAAATCTAATGCAAAACTAAAGCCAAGACTTTTTTTAGTACAAAACAGGTAAAACATTACTTAACAGAAGAACAATGACCCCGTACACTTGTTTAAAGTATCAAAACTCTTTAAAGTAGTTAATGTGATAAAAATGTACATGTTAAAAAAACTTAAATAAGATCTCTTAAGTGCAAAAGGCTGCAATATTTTCTTAAATTCAATACAAATGATATAAAACTTGGTCAGGGACCTTAGATTACCACCCTGAACAAATGTATGAATTATCAACCCATCACATACAGAAGTTCATGAGATACAAACTTGCATTTAAAAACATAACCAATGTGTGATGCCGACGTCCAGTTGAGTGGTGTAACTCTCCTTATGCTTCGCATAGTCGAGCTTAAATTATACAAGTTGGAATTACAATAAAATGAATGTATTGATAAAGCATTTAAGAAAGAAAAAAAAAGGAAATTCAAACAATTTTGACCTTTATATACAGTTCTTCAATATCAGATCATTCCTTAACACAATAAAGTCATATACGACATCAGAATGCAGTCTGTTTACAAACTGATTCCAACCCACGTTTTCCATCAGTGGGTGTACTTAAAATGTTTTTCTCAAAGAGCTCTAGAACTTGTACGAGTTAAAATCATAAAAACTGACTTTTTTTGTTGAAACTTTAATGCTGGTTTCATCAATATTTTAGTATGGTTCAAGTGGCCGCTTACATCAGCATTACACTTAGGAAGCAGTTGGCTTAATAGTGCTGGGATAAACCTTTCATAAAGAAACTAACACATCAGTTATCAGTTCTCCTAGCCCCTGACCAACGACATGATAACAGAAGCATTTAAAATTCAAGACATTTGCATAATATTCTTAATTTTCCAGTTACATCGAGCATGAAACAATCAAACCAAATCGGAATGAAACACGAGATCTCAAAGCTTAATTCTGACACTCATTATGAAAACAAAAGCGCAGATCCCGCTAGAAACGTCGATTTGATATCAAAGCATATCCATTTAACCTAAAAAAAGGAGCGTTAACTGACTAAAATCCCATTAAAATATCCCTTATAAAAATGGTTGTTCCCTTTCTAGCATTGCACTGAATATATTCCAAAACCTTACATGAAATTGAGGTAATCTACCCCTGATGGTAAACATTTGCTTTTGTTGAAGAATAAATTGAGATTTAATCGTGAGAGTATTTATCATTTCAAAAGCATTCATTCATAAGGCCACTTTTTCCGATTTGTCAAACGTTGAATTCATATTTGCAAAATGAATGTCAATGATTTCTGTAATTTAATTAATTACCTCGCCTTAATTATAAATTTCATAATGAAATTAAAATTATATGACTGAAAGATGGCAAATGAAATTTTCTATCCATAATAATTCCTCATGACATAAAACTTTGGACTTTTCTCGAAGTTTTCCACAAGGGATTGAATGCCTTGAGTTTGTTTCATATACATATTTACATATCATACATAATACCTAACAAAATAGCATTCATAGTTTTAATTATGTAGGTTAAATTGTTGAGAATTGACTCATTTATACCTTTGATTAGGAAAAAGTTAAAGCTGCTTGTTCACAGAAGTGATCATTTGAAAGTAAAAATAAAGTGCCATTGGTCCAATATGTTTTATTTGCTTTTCTATATACAATTAAAAAGTAGCTGTTGAAAGAATGCTTAATTCAGGTATTCGGAACACCTCGGCCATTTCTTAAAATAACCTCGGAGGCAATGGGGAGCCATTTTTGAAAGTAGGTCAGCAACGAAGGGCATGTCCGTTTGCAATCGTATCTACTCGGAAATCCCCGGCACAAGCCGGGGATTGCCGAGTAGATACGATTGACAAAATATGAATAAAAGATGTGTTGATATGGTCATCTTTAATGAAAAAGGTAAAAACAAACATTCAATTGTGATATAGAACCAATTTGTGTGTATTCAAATACATATTTAGTGCCTGTGTGCATTTTGCGTTAGCCGCCGGAAATAAGGCGAATTACCCCAGGATTTCTGGTGTATTCATGTACTTCCTACGAGGTATATCTACCGACTTGTTACGGGGATTGCCGAGTAGATACGATTGTAATTCAGGAAGTGTCGATTTAACTAAGTATGTACAGTTTATATGCGGCATATATCAAAAGGGATGCCAGCTTTTGGACTAAAATGAGCTTCAATGTGCAAAGCATACAATAGGCTCGGTCACTGTCCATGCCTTCATGGAATACGATATGAGAACAGAAACAAGCCGATGATGATGGTAATTACTGATTAACAGCGTTCCAATTGATATAGGCAATGCTGACATATAACAGCAGAAGTAAATCAACCTATTTCGAGAAGTAAAAAAATCCAAACACCAGTATCAGTTAATCAGGCTATTGCTAGAAGTCCAAACTCCCAGCATCAAAAGAAGTTAATCCATTTTGAGAAGTCCAAACCCCAACCATCGACATAAGTGATCAAGTATTTCGAGAATTCCAAACTAAAAACACCAACAGATATTGCCAATCTATTTCGAGAAGTCCAAACTCCAAGTGCTCAAGAATGGTTTCAACATTTTGGTGGGTGGAACCATTGACCTTACACAAGTAACCCTGACATTTTTCATCTTGAAACAAACACCCTTAGAAAGGAGCCTTTTCAGTGAAAGCATTAATTGTTGGATCGATATGTTATCAATTAAGTTGTATCAAACACTTGATAACAATTGCGCTATTTCTTCTCATCAAAATGGGTATAGATATGTTTCTTAAGACTGGTTTTCATGGAGAAATGTTTACCACACACATCACATTCGAACGGCGTCTCACGTGTGTGTATTTTGAAGTGCTGAGAGAGCGATTTCTTCTTATTGAATGTCTTACCACAATCACCACATCCAAACTGTTTCTGTGACATATCAGCACCCTTTCGGGACTTTCCAGATTGATCTCCTTCACTTTGAGAACTTTCATCGTTCTCAATTTTTACTTTAACCTTTTCGCTGTCATCCTTAGCTTGTGCCGTTGATGGTTTAGATGCTTTAGCTACGTCCGACTTTTCCCCCGCTTCTAGAGCAATGTTTCGTATGTAACCATCGGCGTCATCGACATCTATATCCAAAACAACCTCTGGTTTTTCTTTCGAGGATGTCACACTCGTTCCATCTTGGCTTTTCTCTTTTGATGGTCCAGGTGACGGACACGACTCACTCCTTACTACGTCCGATCTTGTCCGCCGTTGTTTCCTCATAGGCTCATCTGCCTTTGGAATAATTTCAGATGTCTTTGATGTATTTGGACTATCATTTTCTTGCGTATCGGCCATGGCCATTTTACTCGGTTTTGTAGTTTCCTGTTCCTTTTGAGAAGTTGTCGCAATTGTATCAGCAACGTCTCCTAGGCCAGGTTCACGCTTTATCTTTTTCAAAGGCGGTTCATTGCTACGCTGCTTGGCCCTCTCTTCAGGGTTTTCAACAGGCCGTTCGCGTTTATTTGGGACTGTATTTTGCTTTCCGATACTTGTCGTTTGTACTTGATCCGTAAATCCATCCTTCGGTTCCTGTTTTATAGTGACGTTTGCAGGTGGTTGTGGTACCGCCACTTTCTTGGTTGAAGGATCATTCCTTATTGATGACACAGGGTTCTCGCCAGGGTCCTTTGGATTAGTAGTCACAGGTGCAATACTCTGGACATCTCTTATCACAAGTGGTAGAGTCAACCCACGGGGTTCTTGTCTCTCTATAGACGGCGAGCGATTCTGTGTGTTTTGAACCTTTCTCGACATTTGCTCTTTCGCCGTTTGCTCCATACGAGGCGCACTGGATGCCACTGGAGTGTCGTCATCTATGATTACCAGTGTCCCGGAAATATCCCTTTTTTCAGGCTGTTTGTTTGGTGAAGGAAGCAGTGGCGCAATACGTCTATGTCGAAGCTGTTGTGGACTATTATCCACGCTTCGTCGCGTCTGCCCTTGTACCATATATTGTCTTTGTGGACGGTATCTTTCCATTTGTGGACTTTGTCCGAAATATTTCACTGGTGTGGTAGCATCTCCAGCAGGCTGGATCGGCCGATTTTGTCTACCAAATTGTGCGTTTGCTTCATCCACTAAAGATTGTCTTGATAACTTTCCCTGTTGGTTCTGCATTACATGCTGTAATTGTGATTTTTGAGCAAGCTTTTGTCGCAATGGGCTTGGTCCAGCTCCTCGATATGATTGCGTACTCTGTCCACTTTGGTATTCTTGGGTTACCTGTCCAACCTTGTACGCTGGTGAGCTTGGTGTTCCAACGGCATATCCTTGAGAAGGTAGCCCGGAATACTGCTGACCAGACTGCTCGGCAAATTGCTGCAACACAGGCGATGAACTGGTCTGGGGTAGTGTTGTATTCTGTGCAGCGTATCTCATGTCCGACCTTACTTGGGAAGGACCCTTTGGCGACTGCTGAATGTTGCTTTGTGACTGTTCCGGGTATGGCAAAAGCTGTCTCCTCGGTGCCAAAGGTTGATATGTAAATGCTTCCTGAGCTACCGCCGCAGCTGGCGATGAGGGTTTTGGAGCTATGGGTCTCGGTCTGTAGGACAAGGACTCGGGAGAACTTATGTCGAAGCGCTGCATAGGCCGGGCTCTAGGGGGCGTAAATTGGTACACTGGAACGGAACCTGACATTCCCGAAGTTTCAGCAAGATCACCAAAAGTTGGATTCTCCTTTCCTTTCATGGCTTCACGGAAGTGCCGTTGTTGTGCTGCAATTTTTGTTTGGAGGTCATTAGATTGCTCTTTGGGTGTTTTTTCATCGTCGTCTGGGATGATGATAGGTACTCCCGTGGCAATAAGATTTTCAATAAAGTTTTTCTTGGAAGGCGTTGAACTTGTCTTATTGGGTGTCTTGTGCACATTTTGTAACACACGTCCGCTCATTTGTCCAGGCGATTGTAGCAAACGGGGCGATCTACCAGAAGTTTTGTTCGGTGTCATGCGTACATTATGTCTTCCTTGTTTAACAGGAGTTTTTTCACCACGCCCAATGAGAGTTTTGTTTGATTCAATATCAGCTTTGGCGTCCAGATCAATAACGATTGGTTGAGCTTTTCCCTTTGTGTTGCCTCTTTCTGAACGATCCCCTGTCATTTGTTTCACCACTTTGCATGTTTTGTCCGTTTCAGGAATTGTTGGTTGTTTATTTGAGGTATTGTCCTTGCTTTCTTTGTCCTTCTCTATACCAACAGCAGAACCACCGATATCTTTTGGATTTGTTTTGATGTTACTGTTCTCACCTTGTTCTACCCCATCCGTACATTTTGTATCACTTTTAGTAGCTGAACCAGTTTCTATATTGGACTTGTGATCATTAGTTTGAGAGCTTGACATTTCTGCTGAAGTTGTTGCATGAGCCTTGTTTATTTCAAAATTGTTTGACATAGCTGCCACATCATCAGGCATTGATGTATTAATGATACTTGGTCTATTATCATTTAAAATATAAGTATTGGTACTTTCAACTGGATCTTGTCCATCATTTGATATTTCTCGTGCTTTCATTTTTGCCATTTCCTCATTCAGTTTAACCCTTATCAATCCAATCAAATCCTCATTTGATGCATCCGATCCAGCAGTTATTTGACTAAATAATGAAATAATCTGCCCAGCTTGATTAGAATCTTCAGTTACCTTTGATTCAGACTCGATTGATGTCTTTTCCCTGAATCCGGGAAGATTGGAATCAATTGAACTATTAGATTCTGAACATGACAGAGCTTGGGGTCTAATGCCATTGGCTTCGAAGTTGCTCACCGCATTGCTCACTGACTCACCATCAATTCCTTTAACCTCTGAAGATGCATGAGAAATACCAACACTAGCATTATCAATTTGATCAGTTCCTTCAGGTTCAGATATATCTTGCTCACAATCCTCATCCATACTAACATTGTCCGTAGCACAAGTACCATTATCAGATGTTTCTCCATCCTCTAATGCAGACATGGATTCATCGTTTAAATTTGATTTTGTGCTTTCCTCTGTACTATCAAGGCAACCAACCTCAGTGCCACTAAAGAGGTTGTTTTTAATTGAGCTACTTAGTTCATTATTATCCACTTTTGAACACTCTTTACTATCAACAAACTGCGTATTCTGAACCGAAGCAGTAGTTGTCTTGCTTTCAACAGTATTTAGACTATCCAGACTTGTTTGGTTCTCCTGGATTTGAGTCAAACTCATGGTTTCTGAATCAGATAAAATAGCATTTTCACCTGCCCTCTCTTTGGGTTGCAGTTCAACTTTAGAATGAATATCATTAGCGGATACGCTTTCTTGATTGGGTTTCGGGCAAGGAGAATCTGGAATCATTTCTGAATTTTCATTAACAGATGTATCTGGGTTGTTTCTAAGGGGGTTTGAACACACTACAGAATCATTAGACTCCATTTCTTTTGAACTTGTTTCTTCAGAAATGTTAAGGTTAGGAATAGGAATGTTCACATTGTTTGTGTTTTCTTCACCATCCTTTGGTGTATCTTTATCTGTGGATATAGCTACTTCTGTAGTATTGTTAACAATGTTTTCCGTTAAGCTCATTTTTCTATTCTTACTTTCTAGACCACTATTGACATCAAGAACACACTTCTGCTTGTCATTCTCCTCATTTGAACATTCTTCATTGCCATTTGACTGCTGTAGCGCATGGACCAGCGTAGATGAAGCTTTGCTTTCACCATTCTTTACATTTACTGCACTAGACTGATCACTTTGTGACCTAGACTGCTCGCAACTTCCCGAATGAGATTCAGTGCCTTTGGAACTTTCTAATGTTTCATGTTTGTCTTCAGACCTTGCATTATCTGTTACATTACCCGGTTGATCATCCTTAGCTTGGTCTCCTTGTGCAGTAAGGGAATCACACGGTGTATCAACGAGTGTTCCTTTATGTATTTCTTCCGAGTCAGTCGCCGATTTGGTCGAATCAGATTCCTTCGATTCCCCAGCAGATTCTTTTTCTGAAAAAAGTCAACGTACATATCTTTTGAATACATACTCTCTAAATAAATGATGTGAGCTGTGCAAAGGTTTTGGTATTTTCAATCAAGAATTATACTTTTACACAGCGAAGTGAACCTGCAAAAGCTGGAATCACTTTTAAAAGCAGTGTCTGGGCATTACATTAAGTCCAAACATTCCACCTGGGCTTCAGTCTGTTGTATTCTATTTATCCAAACTAGTGCTTTCCATATGTAGTCCAGGGGCCCGTTTTACTAAACAACTTACGGAAAATGTTTGCGTAAGTCATAATTGATTAACATGGATAATATCTTCAATGAAAGTACAATATTGCAATGTAACACGTCATTGGAAGCGTCTCGGAGAGACGATTCCAATGATGTGTTACTTTGCAATATTGCTTTGCCAAATATTGAAATAAAAGGACTTGTTGTTTTAGACTTACGCAAACCTTAAGCGTACACAGTACCATGACATACATGAAGGGAAGCAGTTATGTTGTCAGCATTGGGATTCAAGCTTATTCAGGCATTTAACTTATTAATGCCCGCAGACGACTTTAAAACATGTTCAAAATATATCAGTTCTGCGGTTGCGGTATATGAATAGATTGAAAAAGCATTGCGGCAGAAGGAGAAATTGCTTGAGACAAGCAATTTCTCATTTTGCCACGTTTTTTTCCAATGCCGTCTGCTGCAAGACACATGTGTCATTAGGTGGTAGGAATGTGTTATTATACATAACTTTACAGCAAATGCATCAGAGGCCTTTAAAAAACCGCTGTGACAAAAAAGATAAATTGGACCTAAAAAGGAATTCATCTTTTGGTCAAAATTGTTCTGAGTGGGTTACTTCATGAGAAGAGAATCTGTTATCTTATTTCTCATCTGTTGTACTACCATATATGGAAATAGGTGAAATACTAAAAAGAACATAATGTTGTTTGTTGATAGTTTGTAAAAGTGGTTGAATGGTTTTCTGTTAAAAACAAAGCTGAACCATATCAACCCATTACCAAACAATAACACTATTTAACCAATTAGTTCCAGACAACTCTGGAATACATTGTGGGAACAGGAGAAATTGCTCGTTTAACAATTTCTCATTTTCCTGGAATGTTTTCTGCCCTACCAGAAGATTATTTTTCAATTTCATCATATTTTAAAATTGTGTCTGCAATGTCTTTAAATCTGGGACAGTCGCAAATCTAGCGTTTGGTAAAGGGTTAAATGCACGTCTGTTTAAACAGAAAGGTCTAAAATCTAACTTACACCATTCAAACACAAAGAAGCTTGATACATGATAACTATGGTAACCTTATACCGAGACTACATACTGTTTTCAAGTATTTTATAGGGTTTAGCATCTTACAAATGTTTAGGTTTAGAGTCATTTAAGATTTCAAAGCATTGGCGGTTTCCCTCGACCCCTTGATTTGGACTTGTGAATGGAAAATGACAAGCTATAGAGGTCATATTCAGGAGTTGGGGGTGATTTACTATATCAGCAGGGGTCCAAGACAACGCTGAAGCATTGCCATTCATTTTTAAACGATTTTTTGTTAACAGCCATAACATCAAGGAAACAATGTATTATGAAATGGGAAGCACTGTTTCATAATGGTAGTTCCATGAAAATCAGTTTCTGTTTTAACATAACTAAGACTGCCATGTTGAGAATACCATTACAATTAGTTCTCTCTTTTGGTAGGCATTGATTGGGCAGGCATGAGAGTGCCCCTATATTGACAAAAATCGGTTCATTTGAAGGTGTATTTCCAGAGCTTACTCATTCATTGCTTAGGCTTAAAATAAAATACCTGTGTTTCTGGTTTCGCACCCTCAAAATTTAAGGGTGAGTCGGTAGGAATTTAAAAAGAAAATCATACAGGGTATATGTGCATGTTTATGATACAATAAAAAACTCAAGGATCAGGGTAATAAAAAAGGGACGGTAGGGAAACCAGAATCACAGGTATTTTCTTAGGCCTTATCTAAGACTTATGAAGAGAGGACTTATAAGAATCATCTTGGTAAAAATATTCATAGAAGTACCTTAAACAAGGGGTGAGTCAAACAGCTTTGAGATAACTACAGTCCAAATTGTGTTAAGCAATCATCCTTTGAGGCAGCCAACCTGCCTAAAACAACCACTACAGAAAGTCCCATTATCGGATTTATAACATACATCAATTTGTGTTAAGCAGCCAATTTTCTCAGTTCCATAGGCTGGCCTCTTAACACAAATTTGACTTTGCAAAACATCTCCTTTTATGGACATGTTAGGTTGCATAATTGCACAGTAGACAATAAAAATTGATATAATTTGGACAATGTCACTCATATTCTAAACAAACAGCACTTTTAAAATTCTATTTATCATCCATTTCAAGATATAATGAAACCAAAACTTCTGGTCTTTTACATTTTTATCAGGCAAACTTACACACTCCACCTTAGATTTATATAAGTCTTTTGCAGCAGAAAACTAGAATAGTTGACAAATCCACCTTTGAACACAATGGGTTCATCCTTTAAATATCAAAACGAAAGTAAAAACATTAATAAATGACAAGTCCTGTTTGAAGATGATTACCAGATACAAAATTTTAGGTTTTTAAAAACAAGTAATGTCATTTGATTGCTAAATATTGAACTGTGAATATAGCATAGCACAGTCCATATATATTAGCTATCACTCCAGAGGAAGTTTGATTGAAGCTAAAATTTCTTATACAGGGTAAAAGGCAAACAATGGAAAGAGAGATCATCTGAATTACATTACTATAAATACAAGAGCTGTCCATAAGACATAATGCTTGACTATTCCGTTATGTTGAAGAGAAATGTATGTCAGTGAAATATAAGTTGTTTCTGAAATATGAGGATGCACACACAACTTAAACCAAGATTTTGCTAAAAACATAAATTGGTATAATCAGCATAAAATCAATAGCTGAGTTTTTTCACTCTAAGTAACCCCATAGCATAACCCTTAGTCTGTGTGTAAAGTTTCTATCTGTGTGTAAAGTTTCTGTCTGTGTGTAAAGTTTCTATCTGTGTGTAAAGTTTCTATCTGTGTGTAAAGTTTCTGTCTGTGTGTAAAGTTTCTATCAACTCCCTTTAGTAGTTTATTAGAAACTACCTTGCACACAAAACTTTAACCAAGATTTGACATTACAAAACTTCCAAACAATACTCAAAATCATTACTAGAGTACACCAGTTTTGTCAGTTACCAAAGACTATGATCTCAAACACATACACTGTATATGAAGTTTCAGTCTTATCACTGCAATAGTTGTTTAGATAAAAACCTGCATGTAAAAACTTAACCAAGACTTTGTAAGTACAAAAGGGGGCATACTTTGATCAAAATCAAAACAAGAGTTAATAAATTTGGTCAGGGACCTTATATAAAGACCTTGAACACATGTGTTAAGTTTCATTTAATGCAGTAGTTCAGGAGATAGAAACTTGCCTGTTAAAACTTAACCAAGATTTACAAATACAAAGGGTGCATAGTTTGCTTAAATTCAAAACAAGAGTTATTGAACATGGCAAGGGACCTTACAGAATGATACTAACACATGTTGGAAGAGCAATCCAGTCAATGCAGATGAGATACAGACTTGCATGTAAAAACAAACCTACCCAAAGTGTGACGCCAAGCCCCTGAGAATAGTATAGCCCTTGTTATTCTTTGATTAGTCAAGCAAAAAAATCCTAAGTTTGGACATGGCATTGTGAAATAAGATGTTTTTTGTTATTAAGGCTTTTATTATTTGAAAATGGCATAGAACAACCATTTCATTTACGCCAAAGAAATTACTTTCGAAAACATTTAATCAGATATTTCAAATAAAAATGAAAATATGCTAAAAACCCGTATACTATAATTATGCAAAATTTTCATTTGAAAACAAGTAACACCTTGTTACCAAGACATTTTCCTTTAATTATAGAAATATGGCATAATTTAGAAAAAGTATATACATCAAAATAATAAAAACTATGTCAAAATAAAAACTCACACTTCAAAAATCCAATGCTCTGTAACATTTTCTATTTCAAGTTGAAAAGCTGGCATAAAAAGCATACTTTAGTATATACACCAACGGTTATGATCTCTAAATATTAGGTATGATTTCTACATAAATGATTTCTGGTTAAAAGGTTTGACTGTTACTGGCATATTCTTATGTGAGAATTGAAGAATGACATAGTCCCAAACATCTATACTATAAACAGGTAAAGTATATACATTGGAGAAACTTTTTCGCCCCTTTTCCACAATGTCAATGATGACACAACTGTTTGAACAAATTACTTTGAACCCTTTACAAAATGCCAATTTTGACTGTCCCAAATTGAAAGAGTTTGCAGAAAACATTTCAAAATATGATCAAATTGAAAAATAATCTTCTGATTTGGCACAGAAACAATGTGGGAAAAAGGGAAATTGCTTGTTAAGGGCAATTTCTCCTTTTCCCATAATGCTCTCCGGAGTTGTCAGCAACAAAGTGGTGAAATGTTGTTATTGTTTGGTAATTGGTTCAATCATTGAAACACCTGAAGATGTTGGCTCATATGTGTTCTTAAGTTTCCTTTTGTGGTAAACGTTTTATGGCAGACAGAGCATTTGAAGGGTCTTTCGCCTGTATGTATTCGGTAATGCATATCAAAATGTGACTTCCATCTGAAGGTTTTCTCGCAGACATCGCATTGATATTTATGCTTTTCCACCTCACTAGAGACACACCCTCTCTCTGACAGGAGGCTTCTTCCTGTAACGAGAAGAAGGTTGTCAGTGAGACGGGCAGTCAATCAGAATGCTTTCTTAAAGCCCTATGAGAGGAGATTAATACTATATCAAACTATGTTATTTGATTAAACTGTTGATCAGCTTCAAATAGTCATCACCAAAGAAACCATCAGCACATCTTAAACAAAAAAGCCAACTGGAAACCCAGATCATGAAGCAAGTTTAATTGTTCAGATTGCTTGACTTTTCACCTCTGACCTCAGGTCACATGATACACAAATTGTTCAACCAACCAATCAGAATTCATTATTTTGAATATATAAACAAACAGATAGTTGATCAACATAATCTAATTGGAGAAAACTATATTCAAGCATAAAATAATGTATGTTAAAGGAGATTATTACATGGGGTCTCACAGCATGCATACATTTTTCAAGGCTTTTATGAACATAAAAACAGATCTCCATATATTTTTTTTCAGTAATCTATTTGTACGCATATCCTTTGATGCGCCTTTAAAAGGTTTAGAAGCCAATGAAAATAAATTGTCCTTCAGATGGTAAGTCAATGAAAATAAATTGTACATCAGATGGTTAGTCATTGAAAATAAATTGTCCATCAGATGGTTGGTCAATGAAAATAAATTGTCCATAAGATGGTTAGTCAATGAAAATAAATTGTCCATCAGATGGTTAGTCAATGAAAATAAATTGTCCATCAGATGGTTAGTCATTGAAAATAAATTGTCCATCAGATGGTTAGTCAATGAAAATAAATTGTCCATCAGATGGTTAGTCATTGAAAATAAATTGTCCATCAGATGGTTAGTCATTAAAAATAAATTGTTCATCAGATGGTTAGTCAATGAAAATAAATTGTCCATCAGATGGTTAGTCAATGAAAATAAAGTGTCCATCAGATGGTTAGTCAATGATGGTTAGTCATTGAAAATAAATTGTCCATCAGATGGTTAGTCAACGAAAATGAATTGTACATCAGATGGTTAGTCAATGAAAATGAATTGTCCACTAGAAGGTTAGTCAATGAAAATAAATTGTTCATCAGATGGTTAGTCAATGAAAATAAATTGTCCATCAGATGGTTAGTCAATGATGGTTAGTAAATGATGGTTAGTCATTGAAAAAAAATTGTCCATCAGATGGTTAGTAATGAAAATAAATTGTTCATCAGATGGTTAGTCAATGAAAATGAATTGTCCACCAGATGGTTAGTCAATGAAAATAAATTCTCTATCAGGTGGTTAGTCATTGAAAATAAATTGTCCATCAGATGGTTAGTCAACGAAAATGAATTGTCTAACAGATGGTTAGTCAATGAAAATGAATTGTCCACTAGAAGGTTAGTCAATGAAAATGAATTGTCCAATGGATGGTTAGTCAATAAAAATGAGTTGTAAACTAGATGGTTAGTCAATGAAAATGAATTGTCCATCAGATGGTTAGTCAATGAAAATAAATTGTCCATCAGATGGTTAGTAAATGATGGTTAGTCAATGAAAATGAAATGTCCATCAGCAGCCATTTGTATAAACAGTTTAACCCACGGTTAAATCTTACCATGGGTTAAATTCCTGGTTAAAACGCGGTAAGCGTTTGTATAAAACTCGCAGGTAACTTTAACCGCGAATTAACCCAGGTAAAAGTAACCAACCTCTAGGACCAAGGTAAGTTGTTTAACCAGAAAAGTTACCGCTTTAAATATGGCCGCCATCTTGAAAATTCGGCCCCGCTTCAAACAAATTTTTGACGAAATGACCGCCTACTGACCAGCTATGGGGAAACAAAATTACGCAGACCCTCCAGTTTTTCATAGAGAAGCTTACGAGACATGTGAGACCATTGTTTATTGTTTAAATCAACGAAATTAGATTGTCGAAAAAGTAACGAGACATGGCCCCTGTTTAGCATGTAGACATCAACAAAAGATCTTGTATAATGGTGCCTATTAAGCACCCCGCATTAACAGTAACAACTTCATTTGCGTTGTCTCTTAAGTTTAAAGTTCTCTACTTTCACTTTTGATAAAAGCTATTCGATTATCAATCCGGTACATTTTATTGCGTGGGATTATCCTCTACCTTTCGAGGACTTCCTGCTGAAAACAAAACAATAACAAACAAAAACATTTCCTCGTAACGCCGTTCATGTACAATCATGTGCAGGTAGGGAGTTGTAGTCCAGCTCTAATTTAGAAAAAAACACATATCAGTGTTTTATTACCATTAAAACCAGTTTCCCCATGGGATTTTGAGGAATCTCGAAATTCAAAGCACACCAAGAACACAAAATTATGAGATCATGAAAAGTCATATTGTGTTTGTTTGAGATTGACATAGTGGCAGCGAATTTGAGTATTGTTGTGATTTATGGTTATTAATAGATATGGAGAAAGACCACAAGCTTAACTGCCCTTAAGGAAGAACCATCTCCATTCCGTATGTCAGTCAAGAAATCTGTTTGAAAACCCATATGCCTTCATTGATCTTTACCCAGACAGAGATGACAGGGATCTTAGTTACATACCATTTTGATAAAAGGAGAAATTGGTCTTGAAGGAAAGTCCTTTAAATAACATAGTTTCCTTTTGCTTTCAAAGATCCATTATGGCAGAGCTATCACTTTGACCAATCTTTAAACTTTTGTACATGTTACCTGAGTTCTGTTCTAGGATCACATCAGAATACATCAATTATGAGAAATGCCCTTTCGACTATAAAATTGGGAATAAAATGTAACATTAAAGCAGCTCATCCTGAGCAATTTCACTTATTGTCACAATGGTTTCTTATGTATTCTGCTTCAAGTGCATTTAAAGGTAAAACAATGAAAGGAATGGTTTAATCCTATATCTGAGATCAAATACTTGTAAGTATTCCACTTTTGAAATAAGATATATATTTGCTTTTTTATGAATTGATGTTTATACTTTATATGGCAGACAATTTCCTCCAAAGCTCATATATAGTAGATCAAAGACATGGTCTTTACCTGTTTATTTTGTTTCATCACATGTTACATATGTTTAAGATAGATCACATGGCTGATGGAAAAAGGTTTCTTATTTTCAGACTGACAAACATGTTATCTCTGGAGATAGTTGGTACACATGCAGACCCTTCCTTCATATCAAACGCTCAAATCCAGGTAAGACTGATTCTATGAATTTGGCATAAGTACTTGTGAAACTCAGATAAGCTGTAATATAACTGAAAAAATGTTGACACAGCAATAAACACTACACAATACTGTGCAGTTAAAACACTGAGAAAAAACAGTAGTCAATAGTGTATTAATTATAATATTTATTATAGGTCATTTTATACAAAACATATCTTTCCACTGTATACATGAAACTAAATGACAGACTTTACAGAATTCCAAATCTAGATGATATCTCTTGAGGAATAGGTAAAAAAAAGTCTCTTAAATGAAAACACCTAAAATAAGATTATACTCCATGACTCCTGCTCACTCCTGCTTAACTAACAATAGAATATATAGCATGTTTTCATGATGATTTTTTAATTTTTATACTATGTTTGAAAGTTTTAAACTGAATTTTCAATGAACATGCTTCTTTTTTTTCAGATGCAGCACAACATACAGTGTCCAGAAGCTTACAAAGACCTACATTTATCAAATTTGCTTGTACAATATAATTTATGATAAATTCTACAAAAAGGATTTGTGTTTAGCATGGTTTATTTATTTATATGGACTTTACATTGTGTCAATATTTCTGAAATGTTGTGATGCCCAGTACCCTTAAAGGAAGAAATTCCCCAAACATGAATGCCCATAAGGGTTGGACAAGATTGAACCCTCCACATTCTTCTTGTCAGTCAGAAGATTATCTCATGAAGATCCAAATGCAGTCACCAGGGATTTGAGCCCATGCAGAGAAGGGTCATGCAATTTCAAGTTTGTTACTCTTAAGCCACAGAGGCCCCTAGCATGCATTACATTCCCTCTATTTAACACACACTGTAGACTGGAAGGAAAAATGATATTGAATTATGTTGTCTACAAATATTTCATGAATGGATATTGAAATAACTTGGAAATGTTGTCCCTTTTAATACACTCTTAGAATAGTTTACCATGTCTACTCTAGTTTCTGCTGTCCTGGAATACCTGCTTTCTGCAAAATCAAAAATATAAGTAGATAATAGAGTACATTTGACATGTTTAGAGAGTGATACAAACAACATGGTTAAATACCAACTGACCTCATATATAAGGAGGAATACCAGTATTTCTTTTGACTTAATGAAGCTCAGGCCCAATTAAGAAATGATCTTTGTAATGGAACTGTTTAATATGATATTAAGCAAAGAGACCTTCCAAAGACACAAAAACATTTCATCATAGAAACCATTGTCAGTCACAGAAATAGTTAGATATCTTTAGAAATACATGTACATGTATGTTTGTTCTCATATTTGGGTATCTCCCACAATCTTTTCATGTGACAAAAAAGGAACAATAATTGATCATGATGAGCATTTATCACTTTGTTAAAAGGGCTATTTCCTGAAGATTTGTTTTACCCTTTTTTAATTGGGAAAAGAGTTGTAGTAAAGGCATTATGAAGAATAATGGTATTTAGATGATCAAAATACATTTACTGTACCTGAGATTGACAGAGGGACATGTGTTTTGAGTCGACATTCATGTATGGTCTGTTTCAGTTACTGAAAAGCTGAAATTATATAAAAACAACTTCTGAAAAATGTAAAACATGAATTGTTTGAGAATGCTTTCATTTACTACTTTATACTATATATGCTAACCTCCTTTGTCACAACTGCAGCAGAAAAATATAGAAGATAGTGTAACAAATTAAGAAATTTATTTCCATGAGCTATAATGGTGTTCACTTTTGTTCCAATAGTTTCAATGCAACATCTCTGTTGCATCACTAATGAAATGCAGAACTTATACTCTTTAATTGCCTTATAAAATCCTGTTTTAGTTTGAACCATTCATAAACTCCCTAATAGAGTAATAGGATGTACATTGAAACTCACGGTTTGCCACAGCTGTGTCAACATTGTTTTATTACCCCTTCTTGGGATGCAATGATACCAGGCTAGGACTCTGAAGTGTTTTGTAAAAGGATATTCGTACAAAACCAGTGGGCTTGAACCCAGAACCCTTGGGTAACGAGTCCATCACCTTGTCCACTTACACAGGTCCCCCTGTGGCTCATGATGTCATAATGTTTTGAACACATATATACTGTAACCAAGGACAATATACTGTAACCAAGGACAATGTGTCACATTTAAAATCCACGTTTCGTACTTAGTATATCATTTGACATACATTGTACATGTATAAACATGAACAGGCGATCGTTTGTTGAGGGAAGTGTGGCGTGCGTGGAAAGACAAATTACTTCATACCTCAATTGTTAGATAGCTTTTACAGTGATGATTTGGAGCTAAGCTACCTTACGTAGCTAATACTGCCCACAAGGGCAAGTCAAGGCGGGTAGAACCATCGGCATTCCGTAAGTCAGTCGGGAGACTGCCTCTCATGAAAATCCGTCAGTCGGGATACTGCCTCTCATGAAAATCCATATCCCTCATCAGGATTTGAACCCACGCCGAGAGGGGCCATGTGATGTAACTGTGTTGCGGAGAATGAAATATCTACGTCTGGATCATTCAGACTAAATAAACAATCAATATTTACCTTTCACCTGACAGCTTTGCGGGAAAATGACGTCACGATTGTGTTGCATTTTGGGATTTTTGGTAACTTTAACCGTGGGTTAAAACATACCATTTCTGGTAAGGTTACCGTTGAGTAAAACGCGTTTATACAAACGATTTAACCGTCGTGGTTACCTAACCGCGAATTTAACCGTCGGTTAATTTTAACCGAGGGTATGTTTTACCATCGTTTATACAAATGGCTGCTGATGGTTAGTAAATGAAAATAAATTGTCCAATAACTGGTTAGTAAATCAAAATGAGTTGTCCACTAAATGATTAGTCAATGAAAATTAATTATCCATCAGATGGTTAGTAAATGAAAATGAATTGTCCATCAGATGGTTAGTAAATGAAAACAACTTTTCAGCCAGAGTGTGGTGATTGGTCCATGTATGTGCATTGTCAATAAGATGGGGGGATCCCAATAGCAATGAAAAATGTCTTGGCATGTCTATTGGAAGTCCTTGTAAAATTAATGTTTAGCCATTTGGAAATGCATGGCTATGAGATGGCCAGCCAATGAAAATGCATTACCTGTGAGACAGTTGAAAATACAGATTTCTTTTCTCTATCACTGCTGGTGATGCTCTTGCACCACCATGGTACTGACGATGAAATCGATTGAGCAAATTCCGCTTTAGCGTTTTTAGGGTAGTTTTTTTTTTTTTTATTTATCTGCAATTTCGGACAAGTAATCAAAGATCTAAAACATGCTGGTTTACGATGCACAACATATTTATCTAATTCTCTTTACAAAATGTTTCATAAAACCTTGGATGTCGATATCAAATCCTCAAAACTACCAAAGCAGTAACAAGTATTCTTGTTTAGCTTCAATTGATATCATTTCAATCAATTGATGTTCAGAGATTGTTAAGTACATGTAGATGTGATGGTCGAGGTTTGGAATGTATTCTGGTTGTCAACTTCTTTGCATTGGAGGTAACCATCAGATAACAAGCAAATTTCCCTTTTCCCATAATGTTTTCTACCCTATCAGAAGATTA
The DNA here is from genome assembly GCA_947846245.1 of Cerastoderma edule. Lineage (NCBI taxonomy): Eukaryota > Metazoa > Mollusca > Bivalvia > Cardiida > Cardiidae > Cerastoderma > Cerastoderma edule. The sequence continues at coordinate 10,155,892 of OX401420.1, read as the reverse complement.
TTTTTCAATTTCATCACATTTTAAAAAGTAATTTGGTGTTAATTACCCAAAACTTACATCAACTCATATAGGTAGAGAAATGAGAGGCAACATGAGCTTTTAGGTTGCTTTTCACTGAGAAAGCCTTTCCACAACTTAAACATTTGAATGGTTTTTCACCAGTATGCATTCGGTAATGAACATCGAATTTGGACTTCCATCGAAACGTCTTTCCACAAACATTGCAACTCATTGGTTGACCCAAGGTCCCAGGGCTTGGATTTTCTGAAATAAGATTTAATTTCAAATCATCCTTTTCAAGCTTAGGGTAGATGTGCCATATCAAGTTGGTATCTAGAGTGTTAAAATTGGTAAGAAAGATTGCATGATGTCCAAATGTTGGTGAAGAATATCACATGTACTTTTTAACCAATTCCTAAATGATATCTCCTTCTTGTGCAATTATGTGCGATTACTTAAGAAACAAGTTTCTACACATTATTACAGAGAAGTATACTCCTTATTTGATGTTGATTATGTACTTTAAAGGCACATCAAAAAAGAGGAGTACAAATAAATTACTGAAAAAATATATGGAGTTCTTTTATTATGTTCATAAAAGTAATGAGAATTAGTTTAGGAATGCATTGACACCATATTAAAAAGACTCATTTAAAATAAGTCATTTTGTGATTGAAATATAGTTGTCTCCAATTCAATCATGTTTATCAACAACCTGTTTGTTTACATATTCAAAATAAAGAATTCTGATTGGTTGGTTAAAAAATGTGTGCATCAACTGTCAAGGTCAGAGGTGAAGAATCAGGGAATCTGAATTATAAATCTTGCTAATCTGGGTTATTTCTGGTTAACTTTCACATTTAAGTTGTGCTGATGGTTTTTTCTAGTAATAACTATTTGAGTCTGTCCAAAAGTTTACCAAATAATATAGTTTTATATAGCATTAATCTCATTGTATGGGCTTTTTAAGTCTGACTGATCTAGAGATAAAATTGTAACTTAGGGGTCCCTGGTTTGATTCCCCTAAAAAGCTACAGGTTTCATGGGAGTATCCTCTGACAAAAGCTTTCAGAAGGTAGCTTTTTGGTGTGATCTTTTAAACAGTGAATTCCAGAAATGCTGTAATATAGTTGAAACAAACACATTCAAATGCCAACTTGTACATCTTAGTTTTTTTTCCAACTTCAACAAGCCAAACCATTCTTAATTATGAAATTACTTTCGCCCTCATAATAAATTTTACCAGATTACAATTCAGTTTCTTGTTTGAATTAAGAGAAAAGTAACAGTTATCCTCTTTTTCTTTTTTATAGATATGCCATCAATTTGAATGACCATAAAATATCTATAAATCTATATCCCCATTTGCCAGAACTAAATCAGTACAATAATTAACTCCTTTATCAATAAAAATTACTTTGATTAAGTGAGAACGTTTTAGCTAAAAGCAAATTTCTTGTTTTGTAAGCATGTTATTGTTTGTTGCATGTTAACTAAATCTCATGACTACGTCTGAGAGTTAAAACAAAGCCTTTCTTTGAAATCATTTATATGCAAGGATCAGTTTTGGCTTTTAAATAGAATTGCAAATTCACCTATGTTATCCACAAACACCAAATCATTCATAATCACAAAAGGAAATTTTGTGTTTATTAGGTAGTTAGATAATTTGTAATTTGTCCTTTCACAATTATCCTGTTGACTTCTAGAAGGTTAGAAATTTACAAGCAATGGTGCAACATGGCTGAATTTATTTACTTGCTTCCATCAAAATGTTCTGAAATTGTTCTGACTAATTAATTGAAAGTAAAGCACTGTTTAATAACAAAGGTAATGTGAGGTTTCAAAGCCAATTAGTTTTGCATTTTGCATAACGTTTTTCAAAACCAACAGTATTAAAAACATATGCAAAGTGGAAACCTATATGCAAACCTTTTATCAACGCCAAATTTTCAACTGCCCGAAATTAAAAGAGATTGCGGACGACATTTTAAAATGTGATGAAATCGCAATACAATCTTCTGATAGGGCAGAATACATTGTGGGCAAAGGAAAAATTGCTAATTATGCGCAATATCTCCCTTTCCCACATTGTTTTACAAAGTCATCTGCAACAAGGTGGTTAAATGTAGTTATTGTTTGGTAATTGGTTAAGAAAATATTAATCAATGAGAATGTATTATTGAAGATAATTGCCATTCAGTGACCTTAATCTATAAGAAAACAAGATATTACACCAAAACAAATCCACTTAAATCCACTTATATTAAAAACAATCGAATTGTATCGATTACAATCACTTCGCTTGAATTATTAGAAAAAAAACTACTTTTGTCCATGAAAAAAACCCACAAACATCAACTTACATCAAAATACAAACTCACGGATATCTAATCTCGATAATGTGTCGACATTCACTTTATTACACAAAGACAACAACCATTATAGTCAACAGTAAGCTATGCAAAAACTGCACGACCGTTACACATCTATTACACATGGGGAAAGTACAAAATCTTATTTGAACTTATTTAACTTGTCCGTAAATGTCAATTTTTTTTTAACTTGACCTCATAATGGATATATAGTCAATTTCAGTAAAAATTCACTTGTCCAGTAATATTACCCCTTTACCAAACTTTCAACTGTCCAAAATTGAAAGTTTGCAAACGGCATTTCAAAATGTGATCTAATAGAAAAGTAATCGGAGTGCTGATAGGGCAGAAAAAATTGTGGGGAAAGGAGAAATTGCTCTTTACGAGCAATTTCTCCTTTTCCTCCAATGTTTTCCAGAGTCGTCTGCAAAAAACTGGTCAAAATTTGTTAGTTTTGTAATGGATTAATTAAGGCTTTAGGACAAGCTTGGAAATATGGTCCATTGATTTTGACTACCCAGTATTATATAACCCTGATCCGTCCTTGTTTGATGTCAATTTAATTATTCACTTGTTTGCCGCAAGATGATCTAATGCATGGGATATCATGCTTATTTCAGATTTGTTATGAACAAACCTCACATGTCTCGTCAAATTACTTTTCGTCGTAAAATTTCTCGGACACTGATCACAAGTAAACGGCCGCTCGCCAGAATGCATGCGGTAATGTATCTCAAGCTGCGCATTGCAGGAGAAGCTCTACCCACAATCCCCGCAGTTGTGGCGGAAAGAAACGCAGGGTGGTTTTTGGTTGATAGAGTTTGGAGACCCATATTTGGGAGTTCCAATATAGGAGGGTTGGAAAAGTTGTTGCCCTGGTTGACTTCCCATTTGGACAGATGACTGTAGATTATCTGAAAGCAAGGGGAAGAAGATTTAAAGATTCATATATTGAGGAAAGATACTCAGAGTAGCAAACAGGTTAGATCACAGATCAGCCGCCAATTTGTTTGGTGGCTGACCTGGATCCAACCTGTTTGGAGAAGCATGAAGTCAGTTCAAGCACTATGAGGGTTAACAACTTAAACAGTTTATCAAGCCATCAAATCTAGCAGAGACATAATTATGGAAACTAGTGACTGATCCAAATCAAAGCAACAGAACAACAGTAGACGAAGCAAAGAAAGAGGATTTGGAGAGAGGATCTGGAGAAAGGATTGAAATATCAACAAGAGACTTCTAAATGTGATTTGTCTTTAATTCAGAAAAAAAGAATGCTCATAGTTCCATCAACAGAGTTTTCGAAGACGAAAATAACAAAAAACAAACAAAAAAGGCCTTTGAAGAGAATAAAGTCTATTGTTGCCTTTATCAGGCCATTCCAACAATCTTCATAATTTCAAATTGAAAATGGTAGCAGGAGCTTATATGTAACAAAAGAGAACAGCTTCTTTGTAACTTAGGGTAGACATAAAACAAAGTATTATCAATCGGTGTCAGCAAAAACTTAATCAACACCACCATTGGGATTTTTTCTGGGTCTGTTAACTCTTGACTTTACCACATGTAACCAAATTTTTTCAGCTTTAGAAAAGCTTTTTTAAACATGTGAAAAACCTTACAGTTCGGCTGTTGTGATACGTGAATAAATTGAAAAGGCATTGTGGTATAAGGAGAAATTGCTTGTGACAAGCAATTTCTCCTTTTGCCACAATGCTTTTTGCAAGTTGTCTGCTGCAAGATGCTAAAATGTGGTGTTAGGTGGTAGTTAAAAGCAACACATAATCTGTAGCTTCTCTATTGGAAAATATTAATACTGTTGCATCAAAGTAGGGCTTAACTTTGTGATATTGTTTGTTCTTCCCAGAAAAGTTTTTCCTTCACATCAAACTTGTTACATAGCTATTGAAACATTTTTGTAGGTCCTTTGATGAGAATAAAGCTTATTGCAGGGCAATAACATGACTAACAATAATTTCCATTACCTCTTAACCCATTACCAAAACCACATTTAGCCACTTTGTGGCAAAAAAACCTGGAAAACATTTTGAGAAAAGGAGAAATTGCTCTTCAAGAGCAATTACTCCTTTTCCCACAATGTTTTCTGCCCTATGAGAAGGTTTTTTTTCCATTTTCATCACACTTTGAAATGTTGTCTGCAAACTCTTTCAATTTGGGACAGTTGAAAATTTGGCTATGGTAAAGGGTTAAAGGTCCATAAAAACTGCTCTTGGTACAGCCCTCCCATACACTGGACACAGGAATAAGTTTTCCTTGATATGCCTCAACTTTATTTATCTATCAAACACAAGGCACTGGAATGGGGTTTTCTGGGTAAGGATTTTAACATTACCTTATGTATCAAACAAACCTTTTAACATCATAATGTACCATAATTTTGTTGAGACCTTAAAACATAAAACAACGTATGAATTGGCATTTTAATTGGTGTTCCTGTGAATTGGTAAAACCCTTTACAAAGCCTCAAACAACACTAATGCCCTTTTCTTCAATCAAACCTTTTACTTGCCATTTGCACAAACACAACAGTTTTTTTCTACTTTAACCTTTTAGACCTTTACCAAACACTAACAATATTTAACCAGTTTGCTGCAGACGACTCTGGAGAACATTGTGGGAAAAGAAGAAATTGCTTTTACTGAGCAATTTCTCCTTTTCCCTCAATATTTTCTCCCCTATCAGAAGATTGATTTTAGATTTCATCTCATTTTGAAATGTCGTCTGCAAAGTCTTTTAATTTGGGACAGTTGAAAATTTGGTGTTTGGTGATGGGTTAGCGCACTTTTGATTGGTCCTTAAATGCCGATATAGGTTGTTGCTCTGGGTAAAGCCCTTGCGACAGGTTGGGCACTGGAACGGGCGCTCTCCTGTATGAGCCCTCACATGGGCGTTGAGGTTATAGCGACTTTGCATCACCTTGCCACATCCGGGTACTGGACACACGAAAAAAGGGAAGGATTGCTGGGAAACCTCTTGACCTGCAAAACAGAGGTCAAATGTCGAGGTATATGCAGGATGTGTTGTTACATTGATCGGAACTACTCTGGTATTTCTGTTAGCTGAGAAATACACCTCGAATATATGTGTAGGGTTACAATATTTTCGGGTAAATCGTCCCCAGCCTACAAGACATTTCCTATAAGCCTCCATTTTAAGTAGTTCCATGTCTATGTAATTGCTGACTGCTGAGAATCATTTAAAATAATACTTAATTAGAAACTACATTATAGTGAAATTATAGGTTGTGAAATATACCTTTTCCTTCATCAAAATAAATGGCTATTTAGATTACAAAATTAAGAACTATATTTGGAAATGAAAGAAACAGTCGAAAATTTGGCGTTTGGTAAAGGGTTATAAAGCAGGTAGCCAGGCATGCATCTGAACATGCCACCAGACTTTGTGACAAAAAGTATTAATTGCTTGTAAAAGGAGGTTTTCTCCTTTTGTCACAATGGTTTTGGAAGTATTTTCGTCACATCAGTGTCGAAATGGGAAAATATCAAAGGAAAGGGTCAAGGAATACAAATTAAGACTCATGAAATCAGCTGTGCATAACGTATGGCTTTTTAACCCTTATAGTGCTGGAACAAACTAATGCTTATGAAAACAGGTTAAATCCAGGCTTGCTGCTGAGTAAATTGGCAGCTGGCCTGTGATGTAACCTGTCTGCTACACAAAAATCCATTTTTAGAAAATTACCCAGGATTCAGCATTCTAGGAGTTAATCTTCCATTATGTTTCACTGCAAAGGTCGAAAATGGTGCTAAATTCATTCAAACGTAGAGTGGAAAAGTCAAATAAACCAGTTTGAATACTCTTTCTAGGTATATATATAGTTTATTTCTGATGTTTCATGTTGACATATATCCAGACATAATTAAATACCCTTTGCCATACACAACTATTCATTTCCTAAACCTTAATATCATGATGGCAATTCATGGGTACCCATGAGCAGTGTCTTGTCAAAACCATTCTATCAAGAAACAGGACAGGCCTAAAAGAATCAGCTTTTTAAAACACTGCAAGAATGAGAGCCTCTTCCATGGACCAATGGATAAATGATATACATACTCGTGTTAAGAGGTAAAACCCTTCACCAGTTCTCAGTCTTAAGGTAGAATACCAATGATCCGCCACTTCGAAACTTATTCTCTCTCGGTAAACATCGGTGTAAAGCAAACAGTTCTGGGTACCGTTTTACTAAACAGTTTACGCTTAAGATTTGCGTAAGTCTAAAACAACAATTCCTCTTATTTCAATATTGGACGAAGCAATATTGCAAAGTGACACATCATTGGAATCGTCTCTCCGAGACGCTTCCAATGAAGTGCCACATTGCAACATTGTACTTTCATTGAAGATACTATCCATCTTTATCAATTATGACTTACGGAAACATTTTCCGTAAGTTGTTTAGTAAAACGGGCCCCTGGTACTAACCAATGTTTACCAAGAACGACTGCAGTAATCTTAGAGTTTCAAAATGGCGGATTATTGGTATTCTACATTAAAACATCAACTAAAAATGATAATGACAAAATTTAAAAGCAAAAAATATTTGGCATGCAAAATTGTAAAAAAAGAAAAATTCCATCTTACAGTACCAAGCATTAATTGAGAAGCTTGGGGCTTTAAACATTCTGTAAATAGAAAGTGTCTAAAAAAAATCTGATAAAGGTAGAATATCCATAATCGGCCATTTTGAAACTCATTCCTTTGTCAGATCACTTTGGTCGTTCACAGCATACATCGGTCTGGGCATCACACATCGTCACAGGCAGAACTATTCCGATAAAAACCAAATGGTTCAGCTTCCAACTAATGTTTACCAAGCACAACCTAAGCAATCCGACCAAAAAATGGGTTTCATATAAATGGTTAATAAATGATTTTCAACCTAACAGTACCTTTCACTAAAAGAACAGCACAGAAGTGAGGGTTCAATGCAAGATATATAGCCAGTCTCCACAATCATTAGGCATGTAGTATAGTGTAACGAACCAAGCAAAAGAACCTCTCAAAGACACAAACACATCCGATCAGTGAAAAACACTGTCCTACACTGAGAGGTTGTGAAAACTTTACTTCTTTAAAACTGTACAGCAACTGTACGGTTTTATGATACACACTGAAAAAGCCATTGAAGGCAAACTTTGTTTTTAAATTTCTATAGCCTGTATACAGTGACTTAATAATGGTTTGAGATCTACCACATAAAGAATGTACATACTTAGATATATTGACGCTTCATGAATTATGTTTTCAATAGCTATTTTTAATCATGCATCATACAACTTTACATAAACTGCTTTGTTTCAATGACATTTTAATTTGACTCTCAAGTTTTCTCATGTATGTGAACAAACATTTTTAACCCTATACCAAACGCCAAATTTTCAACTGTACCAAATTGAAAGAGTTTGCAGACGACTTTTCAAAATGTGATGGAATTGAAAAAAAATGTTCTGACAGGGCAGAAAACATTGTGGGAAAAGGAGAAATTACTCGTTTAGAGCAATTTCTCTTTTTCCCTCAATGTTTTCCAAAGTCGTCTGCAACAAACTGATCAAAATGTCATTTTTGTTTGGTAATGGGTTAACTCATCTATTTCAAAGTGACCTACTTCATAGAATGTTTCACGACCACATGGGTTTTCATATTGTCTTTTCGGTTGCATTTATAGTCGCATAACTGACACTCAAAAGGCTTGTTTCCGGTGTGCTTGATGTAATGCCTATTCAAGTTACACTTGTTTGCGATTCTCTTCCCACAATATTTACAGTCATAATAGCCTTCCCCGGATGAAGAAATGTCCACAACAGGTTGTCCAGTAATAACACTGCCGAGTCTTCCTACAAGAATATAAGAGATAGAGAGAATGGCTTAGGTTCGTGTCTTGGTACGAGAAACAGGGGCGTAGCTAATGACCATTTAATAAGTATACGCAACTTTTTTATCATGGAGTCAAGGAGCACCGAAATTTGGAATTTCAGAGGCCAAATCGTGTTAAACCTCACACATTTTACTTTGACTGGAAATTAATGATCCATTCCCTTAGAATGCGTTTTTGGACTTTTGATTTTTTCATTTTCCTGGACAATGTGTACGCAACTGTGTACTTTCCAATTTGAAAACAGCAACTATCCATTCCATTTATCCTATTAACTATAAGGATTTAAATAATCAAAGCAATTGAAAAGAGATAAAAAAAAAAAAAAAGAGAGAAAAATCAATAAAAAAAAAAGTATCAGTAATCAATTAGAAAAAACACCAGTTTCTATGCAAAGCTACAAAAAGCTATGCAAAGCTTTGAACATTGAAAAGAGAAGACATGGTGATATTGACTATGATTAAGATATTGCGATTTTTGTATAAACAAAAATAAGTATGTCATAGAAGAACGAATTTCATTTTCTTCTTAACCGTCAAATGTATGACAAATTATGGATATTGTATTTTGAAAAAAAGAAATGGAAACAGTCACATCCAAATATCCTTTTATCTAATGAGATAATGGATTCTTGCAGCCGCATTCAAATTAATTCCCTTTTAAATATTCATTAGATGCTTTTAAAACCAGAAAGTAGTTTCTTGATAAAAATCAAATGACATGATTTTTAAGACAATTCATTTGGTCATTATCATTGTGTTGTCACTCACAAATGTATATATATATATTGAATATAAATTGTGTATAAAAGTGATATCTACTTTTCATATAGGAATCTAGTTTAGTTATATGTTTATCATATTTCTTTTAAGTGTGAACATAATATGAGTTATCTAATAGACCGGATGAAGATGGATACATAGACATTGTAAGAATAACACGTCTCTACTTTGCATTTATAAAAAAGATCTCGAAATCTATATCGTACAACTCTTTTTCACACTAGAATGTACATAAAGAATACATATATATAAAATCATTAAAATATTTACTTTGTAATAATCCAATGAATGGAGATTATTTTTTGTGGAATAGAAATATAATACCAAACTCAGTTCTAGGCACAAACTTTTATTTGTGTATGTCTATACAATCAAAGCAAGATGATTAAACTAAAAAAAGATATTTACAAAAAAGATTCTTTTTTCTCAGAGTTCAAGAAATCAAAGGTGTAGTGGGGCCATGGAGAAAATAACATTCAAACAATACTATCAAAGGCCAGAATGGCCTGAACTGCGTCGCAGTATGGTCTGAGAAGTTTGTTCGTACGAATGGATTTGAAAGAAATCTAAGGGATTTTTAAGACAAACCAACACATTTCAGTTGAATAGCAGAAACCAAAATAGAAGTAAAAAAAGACATGTCCCAGTACGCCAGTGGTACTCAAACCCAATGCTCTAATCAAATGAAAAATTATTATTCCAGTCATCAACAAAATAGATATTGTAGACGAAAACAAGCATTTTTAGTTAAGATACCAATCTGCAAGGGGCCACAGTCACAAGTTATTTAAGAAACACTGCAGCACAAATACAGCTTCAGTCAGAGATCATTGACAAGTTTTAAAAGTGCATTAAATATATATCGGGTTAAATGCCATATCAAAGGCATGCCCGAGTGTTACGAACAGGAACCGGAACACAAGAAAAGAGTAGATCAAAAAGGATCGGAGAGATGTAAGTCTAAAAAATGATCTCAACAACAAAGTAAACAATCATACATTCTAATCTTGGTGATTTTTTTATCTACACAACAATACCTACATTAAGTGTTTCTTCCAGGATTTGAAACAATAGAGGTATTCCCCCAATACATTGGGCAAAAGGTGATAATAGATCTTCTTTTTCATTTTGCCATTGTAAAATGCACATGCTCACTTCATGGGTTGAGCTAGTAATGGATCAAAATTATGACGACCAAATGGATACAGTTGACGCATATTTGCGACAACGTTTGCGACATTGTATTATATAGATCTAAATCTTCCTCAGAATGAAATTGAATACTTTGCATCATAAGAAATCTTATGTGAAACAATGAAAGATATAAATGAAAAAAAAAGATATTATTTATAAAAACACCAATACCGTTCAACAGTGAATTCGTCCCTTTCATTATCTTACCGCTTTGCCCAAATTCTTTTACGCATGAGAGAACGACATATCGGACATTCTCTTGTAACTCATAATCTTTCAAAGCAGTTAATGCTTCGATTGCTGAGGCGTACCAGAAATCGACCGCCATTTTCGCCGCAGTTACCTCCCTTGAAGCCCATTTACGTCACCAGGCCACTTTACGGTTGTGTTAAAACTGAATCCGCTTTGTATATTCATGTGATCCATTACTAAATCGTCGCAATCAACTTTCAAATTAAAGTAACGGCTTAAATTTGATAATTAATGTCGTTTTTTATTTCATAACAGTATTACTGCAAAGAATCGGGAGCCGTATTTTCACTTCACTAAGCGTACTGGTTCCCAACCCTCTGGTGACCAAACAAACGAATCGGAAACCTATTACTGAAATTGGGTCATGGGGTTTATGAAACAAAATAAAATCGCTGATAACTATCAGTTTTCCTTCGTGAATGTTTCTAAGCCGTTTCTGGCACAAGGCCTGTTGTTAAAAGAAGTCTGCAAATCATGAAAAAGGGACTTTGTTCTGCACTGAGTAAAAAAATACTGGGGATTCCTTTAAAGATGGGGGAAATCCCACGGCCTATATACGGGTGCTGTGGGAACGTGTCAAGACGGCCCCATGTCAAAACGTCCCGGAGATCGATGAGAATGGCCATGGAATGGTCAAAACGGCCCGATTGTTGATTTTTCAATCAGTCAAAACGGCCCAAATAAAGGTTTTCCCTGTTTTAACACTTTAAACCGAAAATGTTGCCGTTTTGACTTATTTCGAGCCGTTTTGAACGTAGGACATTTTGACATCGGGCCGTTTCGACTGTAATCCGGTGCCGCTAGATACCTTCTTCTAGAAGTTCTAGGATGTTTGGAAATTAACGCGGATAGTTTGCATTACCTTTTATCACCATCTTGCACATAACAGACGCATCCAAAATAAACCAAGGAAGAAATAGTTATTTTAAAAAATGACGATTTAATTTGATAAGAATTCACGCAGTTATAGACAGATTACAATCAATATAGAAGTTGGAACTACTTTCTTTCTCTCGGCGGTGATTAAGCCCCTATAGGTAAAGAAGGATTCCGTACGATGACTATATACGCTTTCGCGCATGCGCGCGACGCGTATAAAAAATTGTCTTAATAACAATTAACTTTTGTAACTATTTTTTTCCACACACATATTGTGTGGAGAAATAAACATTCAGTTCACATAACCCTTTAAGTGGTGGAACCGACTTCATGCTTATGCAAACAGGCTGGATCACAGGCCAGCCGCCAATTTACTGTAATCTAACCTGTTTACTACTCTGAGTATCTTTCCTCATTAAAATTAAGCAGATATTCAAGGTTTTGAAAACACAAAAATCTATTTTTAAAAAATTACCCAGCATTCTAAAGATTAAGATCCTTCCGTCACCATGACTTCTATGCCTTCTGTTACCGGTAAGTATAGGTAAAAAATATGAAGACTTTGTTACAAAAGGGTTTCAAGATGAACAAAATCTCAATATGCTACAATGTTTCAAAAATGTCATCTGCAATACAATAGTCTGTAAAATTATAAAATTCCATTTTGTCTGCAGTATAGAATAGGTTAACCTATTTCTCCAATCTTAGATACATCGATTATAGAAGTCTTTACAATTCTTTCTCCTCAATTTCATGAAGAAAATACAATTTCTAAGTGTTATTTATTTTCATTACATTCAGCTGCTTTCAATTGGACAACAGTCAAACTTCCATAAATGGGAGAGATGGATTAATAATGTTCTAGGTATCTTCTCATCATGTCAGATTTCATAAAGAGAAATCCTTTTTAAGTGTTATTTCTTTTTGGTTTTCTTTCTGCTGCTTCCTATTTGGATCAGGCTCAAACACCCAATATGGGAGAAATGGGTTACATGGGTGAAAGTTGTAAAAAAATAAAAAAAACTGAAACTGTAGCTGGGGGCCCCCGGCAGGTCCAGGGCAGAGCCCTTGTGGGGGGACCGGAAGCTCTTGAAACAGGCCATTTTAAGAGGTGTTGAAATTGCCCTAATGGAGGGTAAAACAACAACATTTAAAAAAAAGTTCAAAAATCAACAGGTTTAATATTCTTGGATGGTTACTTCAGAACATATTTACATGCAACTCAAATTCTCATAAAACGGAAATCAGTTTTAGAACTGACAACTTTCACCCATGGGGTTAACAATGTTCTTGGTGCCGTCTTTTCACATGAGCTTTCAAACTATCTTTCCTGGAACAAGCAAAGTCGCAGTAGTCACACTTGAACGGTTTGACGCCTGTGTGCGTTCGCATGTGACGCTCCATTACCTTCCGTCCAGGGAAAATCCGCGGACAAAACTGGCACCTGTATATGGTACTCTTGATAGTTTTGTCTCCTTCAAGATATTCTGCAGTCTCCTGAGTGAAACCAAGGGAATTGATTGTATCTGAAAATAGGTAATTGATTATTGTCTTTTAACCTCTGACACCGGAACATGAATTTATGACTGATCCAACTTGAAATATATCGGTATTACAATGTCTTGTTACCAAATATGGGATTTTTGACAGGTCCAAATCTAAAGGGAAAAGATGGGAAAACAATGTTCTGGGTGCTTTCTCATTGGGTCAGATTTCATAAAGAGAAATTGATTTTTAAGTGTTATTTGTTTTTCATTATCTTCTGCTGCTTCCAAAATTGACCCGACACAAATACCCATATTGGAAAGGTGGATTAACACTGTTCTGGGTGCTTTCTGGTCACATGGGATTTCAGACTATCTTTCCTAGAACAAGCAAAGTCGCAGAAGTCACACTTGAACGGTTTGGCGCCTGTGTGCGTTCGCATGTGACGCTCCATTAAATTCCGTCCAGGGAATATCCGCGGACAAAACTGGCACCTGTATATGGTACTCTTGATAGTTTTGTCTCCTTCAAGATATTCTGCAGTCTCCTGAGTGAAACCAAGGGAATTGATTGTATCTGAAAATAGGTAATTGATTATTGTCTTTTAACCTCTTACACCGGAATATTAATTTATGACTGATCCAACTTGAAATATATCGGCATTACAATGTCTTGTTACCAAATATGGGATTTTTGACAGGTCCAAATCAAGAGGGAGAAGATGGGATAACACTGTTCTGGGTGCTTTTGCAACACATCAGATTTCATAAAGAGAAATCCTTTTTAAGTGTTATTTCTTTTCGTTATTTTCTGTTGCTTCCAATACTAACCGTCACAAACACCCATATGGGAGGAAAGACGGTTTAACAATGTTCTGGGTGCTTTCTCGTCACAAAAGTCGCATGTAAATGGATTGTTGCCCTGTATGCCTTTCCATATGACGCTCCATTAACCCTTTCCCAAACAACAAATTTTCGACTGTCTCAAATTGAAAGAGTTTGCAGACGACATTTGAAAATGTGATGAAATTGAAAAATATCCGTCAGACAGAGCAGAAAACCTTGTGGGAAAAGTAGAAATTGCTCATCATGAGCAATTTCTCCTTTTCCCATAAGTTTTCCAGAGTTGTCTGCAACAAACCGGTCAAATGTCATTAATGTTTGGTAATGGGTTAACACTGTTCTGGGTGCTTTCTTGTCCCATGGGATTTCAGATTGTCTTTTCTGGAACATACATAGTCACAAAATTCACATTTGAACGGTTTGTCGCCCGTATGCCTTTTCATATGACGCTCCATTAGAATTCTCCCAGGGAACACCCACGGACAGAACTGGCACCTGAATATCCTACTTCTGATAGTTTTGTCACCTTCAACATATTCTGCAGTCTCCAGAGTGAAACCAGGGGAATTGATTGTATCTGAAAATAGGTAATTGATTGTTGTCTTTTAACCCTTTACCAAACAATGACGACATTTAACCACTTTGATGCAGGTGACTTAAGAAAACATTGTGGGAAAAGTGAAAATTGTTCACTAAGAGCAATTTTTCCTTTTCCCACAAGGTTTTCTGCTCTATCTGAAGAATATTTTTCAAATTTCATCACATTTTGAAATGTCGTCTACAAACTCTTTCAATTTGGGACAGTCGAAAATTTGTTATTTGGGAAAGGGTTAACCTCTCACCCCAATATATTTGAATTTGTGACTGATCCAAATTAAAAGATCAACTCCTCAACAGCTTGTTTCCCAATATGAGATTTTTGGGTCAGGTCTAATTTGAAAGCAGCAGCAGACGACAAAAAACAAAAATTAAGGAAAAAAAAGAGCATCGAAACCAACAGCCAAGATGTTTAAAAAAAGTCAGCATGGAAACTACCATCCATGAACCTCCAAATCCAGTTCTACTGTGATTTGAACCCACAAAGACAGGGGTTTTATGATTCTAAGTTTGATACTCTAACCATGGCTACCAAGGCACCCTTCCTTACAAAAACAAAAAAAAAACAAGTCAAATGTTAACATCATCATAATGTTTTAATTGAAAGCAAAAATCTAAAAGGAAAACAAAAGTCACTGCCCCCTTTACATTGTAATTTTTCAAATTTCTGTCAAACATAAATTTCACATGTATGGGAAGGGATTAAATTTTTAAATAAAGGGATGTTTCCTCTTTACATGTTGTGTTAGGTTATCTTTTCTAGAGCAAGAAAAGTAACAAAATTGACACTGAAATGGCTTGGCTCCAGTATGAAGACGTGTGTGTCTAATTAGCAAGTTCTTTGCTGGAAAAATCTTATTGCAAACGTCGCAAGTGTAGACTAGTCGCGTTTTCATTTCGTCTCCCTCATAGTACTCAATCATCTTTGTTGTCAAACCCTCTCCATCTTTATCTGCAAATATATACCAGGGTTGCCATTAATTCATGGAGTAAGATGCCTTCTTTCAATTTGAGGAGGCAAATGAAGCAAACACCAAGAAAAATTAGGTGTTTATCTACTATTTATAATCATAGTTTTAGTTATCTGAGCCGACCAAAAAGTCATTTGAAGGGGCCTGCTGGCTCTTAATGACAACCCTGTATACGCAGTCAAACTTGTGATAAGCCGCCACCACCAGGGGCAACATGAAACTGGCTGCTCAACAGAGGTGGCTGCTTATCACAAATATTATACTTTTTCCATTTCTAAAGTTAGCCTACAATGTTTAGGATTCAGTCATTTATTTTTCTAAGTTGATGTATAAGTTATGTTTCAGTAATATTATTAAAAATGGCAACACAATTTTTGAACTATCCTTAACAGTTTTCTTTTTTGCACATTGTTTTGTTTTACATATTTTGTAAATTGTATTCATTGTTTTGTTTTACATATTTTGTACATCATAAAGTTTAATGCATTTACCAAAGAGCATGCATACATAATGGGCATTTCAACATTCTAACAATGAATTGAATCAACATCAACAACAAAGCAAAGATTCCCAGATTTATTTCCACACTGGCAGCTATAGGGTACTATAGATTAGGACTTGTGGCACATGACATTTTCTGAAACATAATCCTATGGCAAGGAAATGCAAACAAGGTAAGGGACAATATATGCAGTTGTCCCACAGTCCAAAGCAATTACAAACCTCAAAAAGACACCAAAACATAGAGTACCCAAATTTTATAATTATTTATAAAATCGTCAAAGAAGAAATCATTACCTGACCTTACTAGCAAAATTGACATTAATGTCTGGATAACATTAACTTAAAGCAATACAGGATTTTAACCCTTATAATGCTGGCCTGGATCTAACCTGTTTGCATAATCATGAAGTCGGTTCCATCACTATAAGGGTTAAAATAGTACTAGACGTTTTACCCACCACTTTCAAGTAAAAGAAAACTAATTACCGTATAAACTCAACTATAAGTCTCCCTTGCCTATAAGTCGCACAAACTACTTTGATCTAAGATTAGGGGAATTCAGCATTGACTTGACTGTAAGTCGCATCTGCTTTTTGATGATCGTACCCCCCCCCCCCCTTTCTGAACACCTCAGCCATTTCTTAAAATAACCTCTCAAGTAATGTGGAGTCATTTACTCTGCAGTCCCTGTCCCATGCCAGGTTTTGACGAGATACGATTCAGAAAATATGGAACACAGGTGTGTTGATATGATAATCTTTAATGAAATTACTAAAAAACAACAACAATCAATTGTGAAATTTGGCCAATGTGTGTGTATATACATAAATATTTAGTTCCTGCATGTATATTCATATTGTAATCAAGTATGTTATCTGGCGGAAATCGGCTGAATTACCCCAGGATTTCTGGATACCATTTTACTAAACACCCTGTGTGTTCCCATCTGTGAAGCTCCTTTAAAAAACACTTGGAGAGAACTGACACCTGTAAATAGTAATCTTGATAGTTTTGTTTCCTCTTCAAACATATTCTAGGGTATACCAAGAGAAAACAGGGAAATTGAACATATCTATAAATAGGTTTCTTGTACCCCAATATATGAATTTGTGAGTGGTCCAAATTAAAAACAACAGCAGACAAGAAAAAAAGTCACAAAATATAAAAGCATTAAAACTAATAGCCAAGATCTTTCGAAAAATTTAGCTAGGCGACAAGCTTCCATGAAGCTAAAATATTGAACCCTTCCATGAATTGAAGTCAGCAGAGCTGGGGTCATATTTTTTCCAAGTTCTATTCTCCAACAACTACACTACCAAGGCACAACTCATAAGAAAAGAAAACATTCAAATTCAAACAAAAAAGAAATAGTCAAACAATGTCACAGCTGTCCACGTACGAAATATTTCAAATTCTGTCAACCATCGATTGTGTTTTCATAAATTTTACGCACGGGGATCAACATGTTAATCAGAGGGATGGTTCTTCTTTACATGGGTTTGCATACTAAACTTTCTTGTGTACGACATTTCACAAAACGGACACTTAAACGGTTTATCCCCAGTGTGAAGACGCATGTGTCGGACTATTGCGTTTTTCCCTGGAAAAATCTTGTTGCAAACGTCGCAATTGTAGACGATGCGGGATCTCAAGACATTTCCCTCGTAGAATTCGATCGTCTTTATTGTCAAACCCTCTCCATCTTTATCTGCAAATATATACCAGGGTTGCCATTAATTCATGGAGTTAGATGCTTACTTTCAATTTGAGGAGGCCAATGAAGCAAACACCCAAGAAAGATAAGGTGTTATACCTACTATTTATGATATATATATATTTAGTTATTTCAGCCAACCAAAACGTCATTTAAAGTGGTCAAATTGGATGCCTGCTCTCTTAATGACAACCCTGTCAATGCAGTCAAACTTGTGATAAGCAGCCACCACCAGGGGCAACATAAAATTGGCTGCTAAACAGAGGTGGCAGCTTATCATAAATTACTTTCTAAGTTTTAATGTTCACCTTCAACATTTAGCACGCAGCCAACATTTTCTAGTGGATGTACATGTACCAGTAAATGTTTATTACAGTATTAAAAGAACTATCTCACTAAAAGAACTATTTAATTTCTTAAAAAAAATTGTCTTCTACTGATAAAAAGGCAACATAGATTTCTAATGTAACATACGGCTAGATTATTGACAGCTTCTCGACCCGGTCTATAACCATACAGAAAAGATATTGATAAATTGGATTGCGGATATTGCAATTAATTTAAAAGGGTTTATCTATTTCGTCAACAATGAGCTAAATTTAGAATAAGAGGTGCTATTTTAAGATACCATTGTCACAAGGGTCTTTGGAAATGTTTATGGTGGAATACCCATAATCCACCATTTTGAAACTCGACGCTTTCGTCAGATTACTTTGGGCATTCTCAGTAAACAACAGTCAGAACTGGAACTATTCCGTTTGATTTAAATAGTTCTGGTCCTGTCTCATGTTTAATGCAATTTTTTTTTTTTCATATGGGTTTTACATCACATCAACATTATTTCGGGTATGTAGCAATGCCCGACTCTTAATTATAGAGGAAGACCCAATACTCAACTGCCCATAAGGGCTGGTCAAGGCGGGAAGAAACATCGGCATTCAGTAAGTCAGTCGGGAGACTGCCTCTCATGAAAATCCATATCCCTCTCAGGATTTGAACCCACGCGGAGAGGGCCCATGTGATTTCAAGTTATGTACTCTAACCACTAGGCCACTGAGGCCCCTTAAATGCAATTAGATTCGACCCTGACCAATGTATACCAAGAACGACTGGAGTAATATCGGACAAAAATGAGTTTCAAAATGGCAGATTTTGGGTATTCTACATAAATCGCTCTCGTCATGTGACGCAAGCAAAGTTTCATAAGAAGGAATTCCTGCTTTAATTTATTAACTGGGTTTCCCATTGAAGCCCTGACAGGCATAAAGGCTTACTCCACATAATCTATTATTTACATTATGCATTAAAAACATAACTAGAAAGACTGATAGTCATTTCTGCATCACATTTATTCAAAGCAATAAATACATCATTAACTTTGGAAACATTTAACTTATCACGTTTACTTATACATCAAAGATCAAGTAAATTGTTAATATTCATTGCATTTCTACTTAATCTAAGCAACTCTTTACTTTGCGCTTTTCAAATAAATATCAAGCAGCTTCTTTCTGTAACTTTGGACATCAAATATCTTCTAAACCTTGAATGAAAACTTTTCTACTTCGAATTGAGCAATATTCTATTTTCATGTCCATTTTTCTTCCTTTCTATAAAAGCTCTTTTTTACGTTCACTTTCTTTTAAAAAAACAAACCTACAACTCAGCAATAAGCAATCACTAGAGCCTTCAAACTGTCTTAACTCATGTCCATCTAATTGAACTATTGGAATTAACCCTTTGCCAAACGCCAAATTTTCGACTGTTCCAAATTGAATGAGTTTGCAGACGGCATTTCAAGATGTGATGAAATTAAAAAATAATCTTAAGATAAGGCAGAAACTATTGTGAGAAAAGGAGAAATTGCTCTTTAAGAGTATTTTTTCCTTTCCTACCATGTTTTCCAGACTCATTGAACAAACTGGTAAAATGTCGTTATTGTTTGGTAATGGATTAAAGAAAAAACTTCTCTTGTTTTCTCCAATCTCATTTATCCACAAAGTGTACCATCACATGAGCCTTTAAATTATCTTTTCTGTTGCACCTAAAGCCACACACGTAACACTTGAAAGGTTTGTCACCCGTGTGTTTCGAGTAATGTCTTTGGTATTTTGATTTGAATTTGAAACTCTGGTTGCAATAGTCACATGTATAAGTCCCCTGGGTAGATGAGTTGCCATCATAAGCTCCAATGCCACCAGTGTAATCTACAATGAAAAACGAAGATAGCTTGCTTTTAATTAAATTGGAATTAAGGCGTACTATGTTTGTTAAAGTTGCTTTGTGGTAGATAAAAAATTTGAAGCAACATCAAATGTCGTTGAAACAATACAACTTTTTTTTGTATTATTGTATGATATATGACTAACAGTAGTTATTGAAAGCATAGTTAATTCAGGAAACTCTATATCTAAAAGTATTCACATTCTATAAACGGTAGATCTCAAAACTGTTGCAGTGCTTTTGGATCTAAATACCTATTAGTTCACTGAACATATTTTAAGGCTTAAAAACCTAATCACAAACAAAGTTTGCTCCCAATTACTATTCTCAAGTGTGTATCATACAACAGTACAGCTGTTGTACAGTTTTTAAAGAAATTAAGTTATAACTTCCTTACATCAATTGACAGGCAGCTATGAGGGTTCAGAACAACAGAGACATATTCCCTTTTCTTATCATTTTATTGCTTCTCTATATCTGGGGTTGTTGTTTTTTGGAATGAATGAATGATGTTTTAAGGCGCATCGACATCTAAGGTGTTGTTTTTTGGAACTGATTAAATTCAATTTGTAAGTGACAATTTTAATGAGCACTACAATGTATAAATTGTCAAATAGTTATTGAAATACAATGTGAATACAACCCTAAAATGCCCCATACCCTACAACAAGCTTTAAAATGGTTGGCATATTTACATTAAATTATCTTGTGAACAGGGCAATTTACAGTACAGTGCTGTATAACATTTTTCATATCCGTCACTAGATCACATGATCGCTGTGCACACCAGTCAGAATTGATTTTCAGTTTTGTTTCCCTTTTTTCGTGTTTCATTTTCATTTTTTTTTTTAATCCAAATAGGTAACAGGATAAATAGAATAGATGGTTGGTGTCTTTGTATACCAACGGTTATCAGGCTCAGTTTCGGATTATTATCTGATTCCCATTGGCTCACCGGATAATATTCCTACACCTTGTATCATAACAAACGCCAAATTGTTGTCCGTCCAAAATTGAAAGAGTTTGCAGACGACATTTCAAAATGTGATGAAATTCAAAAATAATCTTCTGATATGGCAGAAAACATTGTGGGAAAAGGAGAAATTGCTCGTCACGAGCAATTTCTCCTTTACCTAAAATGTTTCATAAGTTGTCTGCAACAAACTGGTCTAATAATTCCGTTCCCTTACAATATCGTTCGGATTGCGAGACATCCCGATAATTGGGGTCCGGATAAAAAAGGCTTCACTGTATAATACACTCAATAACATCCAGTTACATCACATGATTAAAGAGACAACATGGCGCTAAAACCTGTGACAAAATTCAAAATCACCAAAAACAAGTGAAATCACCTAAAGCGTCAATACTAGGGTACCCCATTTGATTGAGACCCTAGTATGTTTTACTGAATTAACATCATGCCAAAAGTTCTCAGTTTGTTTAAATTTTCTAGGTATGTATGGATTCAGACCAGCATAAGGCTAGTGCTCTATAAAGTGTCTTGGCAAAGGACACTCCAAAGAGACCAGTGGCACAGGTGCTGCTTGAACCCAGGATCTGACCATAAACACTGGGCCTCGCAGGATCCCCAAAAGTTCTCAATTCAATGTATTGTATAATGATTCAGTCTGAAAAGACTGCATGTTTTCTTCGTAGGTGGCTGTTAAGATTAAATCGTCGATCCGAAGAATAATCGCAGAGGTGACAGAAGAACAGTTTGTTTGGATGCTTCGCGACATGTTCTCTCAACAAGATCTCGTTCACATAAATCTTATGGCACAAATGACATGAGAAAACCCCTTGACTTGTGTCCCTCTTGCTCCCACCATGGCTGCTGTGCAAGTCTGAAATGATTTGGAAAAAAAAGCCAAATTCATTTTCAGTGACAATAGGTTTATTCTTTTTCATTATAAATGGGTTTTACATTGAATCAACATGCAGTTTTCTCACTAAGAATAGGTGTGTGGGGGATGTGTGTTTCCATGGGGGTCCTTAACATCCCCGCAAAGTTGAAATGGCCATAACATAATTTGAAGCAATCATTTTGGCCTGCGGTCTGTTCTTATTAAGAACACTGAAATTGACAATTGGTTGGAACACTGAAAGTGACAATTGGTTGGAACACTGAAAGTGACAATTGGTTGCATATCATTCAGAGAACCTAGACATCTAGACATGCAACTATGTGTAGGTGCTTCTTTGTGTTATATATGATAACAAAGGCCTATAAAAGACACCCTCTCAGTTGGAAATTTCTAGTACTTTTGCAGTTTTCCCAAATATTCAAAGTCACACCTAGCTTTTATGGTCTTCCCAATTCCACCATTTCAGTGATTAATTTTCCCAAAATCAATAAGCCTAGACCTCTTCTCAGTTAAAGGAAAAATGGCCCTTTGAGCTGAATGCTCGCTCAATCAATTCTTTTCTTTTCATCACAGTGCTTTATCAAGTCATGCGCTACAACTGTGTCATGTACGATCTGTCCATACTTGTACCAATGATTTTACCATATATCGTAGATAAAAAAGAACTTTTTTTGTAATTGTCTTCATTTGATTTTCAATTAGAAAAAATAGTCATAAATTCCCATATGCAGATAATTATGTGATGACCACAACCACAACACAATTCCTTTGTTCATGTTTTCTAAGTAATTTACATGGGACCTCACTGTCTCGCAAAGTTTCTTACAATTGACTTACTTGTAATGTAAATGTCAAAAGGAAAATAGTACCTCAGAAAAGCATTAACTTAAACATGAATGGGGCATGAGTCCTGGTGGTGAAATCTTTATCATAGTCATACTTTTATTTGCATATCGATTCTCATTCACACAAAATAAGTCTGAGATTCAAGGGTTGCCAGTTCTATAAATGAAGACATAACTTTACAAATCTTTGAGAGACAGGACCATACTTTAGGAGGAAAGTTTATCCCTCATTTAGATACTTCACAATGAAACAATTACATGTACAGTTCTCTAGAAAAGCGATGTCCCTGATTACATACTTCTTCGTTTTTTCTTCTAAACCTTATGTTGTCGAGACGTTTCTAAAGAGTATCCTCAATAGAGGGCTTATCCGACCACCAATGCTAGGTTTGGACCAATAAAAAGGTGCCATATAATATTTGTGATGTCCAGCCTTTGAACTTTGAATGGTGTGTAACACCGTATCAACATTTTTTCAGTTATGTAATGGCTTTTCTTGGATCCACCGGCTCTGATGTGACTTGCCAAAGGTCACTCTCTGATATCCAGCACCAAACATATAACACGTGACAAATCATGATGCTATATTTGACATCATGATATATGATGTCATGTATGCATCACTCGCTTCTTGTTAAATATCGCCCAATATTGAACCTTAGTTTGTTTCTTTTTTTGTGTGTTTTATTTTCATTTTTGTTTGTTTATTTAAATCCATATAACAATAAATGAAATACATGGTTGGTGTCTTTGAACAAGAAAGGTATTCAGGTTCGGCTTGGGATTATTATTCAATTAGCCTTCAGCCAACCCAACAATATTCCTGCACCTTGCCAGAGAGCATTTCTGATTCAAAAGACCAACCATCTATTCTCTTTATCTGATTGTTTTAGAAAAGGTGCATGTAAACACCTCTGAAACCCGGGCTTATCTGGATTAACCATCATCAAACACAGGATGATAAACAATCTGAAATCACCATTGCTAACCACAACACCACACCATATCCTGGGATTGAGTTTCAAACCTCAGATTTTTCAACAAAATATTAAACATGATATGGGCCGCGTCATGCAAAAAGGGGCACTCGAACATATAAAAAAAAGCGCTGACTCAGCTCTATCTTAGCGCTATTATTCCAGCATCTAGTCACGAGTTTTCATTTGTATTTATTTAAAGGTATAACTGGATGTCCTCTAAGATGGCAAACAGTGTAGCCCCAGTCCAGCCGCCATGTCAGTGACGTGGCGGCTGGTCTGGGGCTACACTGTTTGCTATGTCCGAGTGCCCCTTTTCGCGTGACGTGGCCCATATTGTTTTTCATCCTTTCAGACTGTTTATCCATTGTAATTGCAAACTATATACCAAAAAATCTCCAAATATGTAATAGGTTACCGACACATGTTACTGACACATTCATACTAAACAAACACCAATCGTTTTTAAAATGAAACCATTTTTATTAAATAGAAGCATAATTCTGCCATATACATCTCACATTGAACTGTTAAAATTAAAAATACAAACATTTACTTGACAACAGTAAAACACAAATAGCAAAAACAATGACACCAGCATTATCTTTGCTCTTATAAGTATTGACACAATGTATGTTTCAAGAAAGAAAAAAAAAAACTAAAAGTAGAAACTTTGATTCGGGGTTAAATGCAAGTTCTTCATATATTTGCAGCATTTACTAGAGTATTGCATTGAACCTTAAATATGCTTCTTCAAACAATCACATAATTTGAAGCAGTTGAAATTTGAAATCACGACAGAAAAACAAGTAATATCCAATGATTAGTTTAGTCCACTTATCTACACAAGCATCTTTTCTCAGCAGAGAAATATCTGCAGAACGTTTTCAAATTTCGATTGTCACCAAAAAGTTCTTGCAATTTGGGGAAAAACAATGATTGGTTTAAGTTTACACATGCACAAATCATACTCATAGGGATCATGCCACCTAGAAAGTTTTAATGAGTACCCACAAAATAGGATTATTAGGTTGTATTTAAAACACCTCGAAATTGCCCTTGTTATCAAAACCCCTGATCTACTCTATTAAGTGGGTAACAGTAGTCCCAGGCGCAGTGGAAGAGTATCATCCTCTAATACCGAGGGTCCTGGGTTTGATCACCATTTCACATAGGTGAAGATGCCGTAACCATCCCACATAACGAATTTGCGGGACACTTGGTATCCAGGAAGGAGGATAGAAAATGAATTAACTGTGAGTACTTGTTTCACAATAGATGTACAACACAAATAAGTTTAACCCTTTACCAAACACAAAATTTCAGACTGTCCGAAATTGAACGAGTTTGCAGATGACATTTCAAATGTGATGAAATTGGACAATAAGCTACTGAAATGGGCAGAAAACATTGTGGGAAAAAGGAAAAATTGCTCGTAACAAGCAATTTCTCCTTTTCCCACAATGTTTTCAGAGTTGTCTGCAAGAAAGTGGTCAAATGTTGTGGTAAAGGGTCAAGCCAATTCAAGCAAGTCCAAGCTTGATAAATGTTGTAAAGCGTGATTTTTGAGGTGGTCCTTCCGTGACGTTCTGTAGAAGCAATGGGGACATTTGTACGGCTTTTCGCCCGTATGTACAACCATATGCCGAGCCAACCTTGACTTTATTGGAAATGTTTTCCCACACTCTTGGCAGGCAAACCCGTTGGGATCTGCCGCCGTGCCATTCAACTCGGACGTTTCGGGCTCGCGATCGGGTGACGACGACGCTGCCTCCACGATCACTGAAAAGGATGCGAAAGTTCGTGAATCGAAATGAGCTTACTGTTAAGGGTTATGATAAAGTGTTTTTGGATACTGTTTTGGAAAGACAATTCTTACTACTACCGACAATATAGGACTAAAACAAGACAAAGTTTGCAAAAAGAAAAAACACGACAACAACTCTTAACTATTATTTTTCCTGCCTCTTCCCATCCCTCCGAAGGTGTGGAGAAATCTGATTTTGATTTACTTATCGTCGAATGCTGCCAAATCTTTCTGCACTTGTCTGCATAACAGTTATGCAGTCAATTTCAGTAAACATTTACTGGTCTGTAAAAGCTTTTGGACAAACTTGGCAATGTGGACAATTGATTTTTTCACCCCTTCCCCTAAACAGAAATTTCTAACTGATCCACAATGAAAAGCAGCAGCTGACAAATTAGCAAGAACAAAATAGAATTTCTCTTTTAAATTAGTAGAAACCACTGTGATAATAGTAAAGTTTCTTTCAAATAGAGGAATTTATCATAGTCACAGTTCTTGCTCAAGTATTCTGTAAGTATGAAGGGGTTACATTCAGAAGATTTGAGAAACTTACATCACAAAAGAAGAAATCACTTGTAACAAGCAAATATTTACTTCGTCAAGATGTTTTTGATTGCTCTCTGCCACAAAGGCATTCAAAACACGTTCAAAAAAGCTTAAGCCTTGGAATGCTGGGTAAATTTCTAAAAATAGATTTTTTTGTCATCTGTTTTTCAAAACCTTAATTATCTACTCAACTTTGTTAAGGAAAGATACCCAGAGTAGCTAACAGGTTAGATCACAGGCCAGCCGCCAATTCACTTGGCGGCTGGCCTGGATCTAACCTGTTTGCATAAGCATGAAGTCGGTTCCAGCACCATAAGGGTTAAAACAAGACAACATGAGAGCTACACCATCCATTTCATGTTCAAATTCATATGCTGTAAGGAAGTATGATTTTTAAGATGGTCCTTTCTCGCGGTTTTGTAGTCACAATGGGGACACTTAAAGGGTTTTTCTCCGGTGTGTAGGGCCATATGTCGGGTCAACCGCGCCTTTACAGCAAACACTCGCCCGCAAATGTTGCACGCAAACACATTGGGATCTAGCGGGGCGCTGCCCAAATCCGGATAAGAAGCTCGGGCGCCTTTAAGAGGAGACTCCTTGTACACTGAAAAGAAGGAATTCAATTCTTGAATTGGTGTTTAGCCCTTCGAATGCTGGGTTATTTTCTAAAAACAGATTTTTGTGTCGTCTGCTTTCCAAAACCTTAAATATCTGATTAATTTTGATGAAAAGAGGCCAAAACAAAATCTGAACAGGCCACTTGGAGGGGGGTCCATGGGGGTTCTTAACATCTTCTCAAATTTGAACCAGCCAAAACATAATTTGAAGCGGTCATTTTGGCCTGCGGATGGTCTTTATTGAGAGCACTGTATATATATCTTTTTGTGTGTGTGTGTGGTGTTTAACGCCATATCAACAACTTTTCAGTTATGTAGCGGCTTTCCATGATCTACCAGTACTAGGGCTCTGAAGTGACTTGCCAAAGGTCACTCCCACGAAACCAGAGGTGTTGGTGTGGCTCGAACCCCGGACGCCAGAATTTTAAGACCGCCACCTTAACCATTGGGCCACGCAGGACCCCCTCCAAATATAATTATGCGCTGTATAGAACAGCTATGTAAGGTTTATGCAGATTTTAACCTTGACCCCTTGATTTATGCTAATTTGAGAGACTTTTAACTCCTAATACAGTGACGTCTCGTTAATCCGAACACGTCTGTTCCCAACAAAATGTCCGTTTTACCAAATAATCCGGACTAATGAAGCAGAACATGTTCTTATACACATTAAGACATAAACGGTCTGTATGCACGTGTATACTTATAACCCTTTAGCAAACGCCAAATTGTCGACCGTCCCAAATTGAAAGAGTTTGCAGACGACATATCAAAACGTGATGAAATTCAAAGATAATCTTCTGATATGGCAGAAAACATTGTGGGAAAAGGAGACATTGCTCGTCACGAGCAATTTCTCCTTTACCCACAATGTTTTCAAAAGTCGTCTGCAACAAATTGGTCAAATAATTCCGTTCCCTTACAATTTCGTTCGGATTGCGAGACATCCGGATGATCGGGGTCCGGATAAACGAGGCTTCACTGTATATGGAATAATGAATGGAAAATAGTCATCTTTAGGGGTTATATCCAGGAATTGGGGGTCATATCCAGGAATTGGGGGTCATATCCAGGAATTGGGGGTCATATCCAGGAATTGGGGGTCATCATTTATAAAGGTCAAAGAAAACCCTCTTTCTTGCAAATGACTCAATGGTATTTTGAGACTGGTCCAAATTGAAATCAATACCAGATGATAATCGTAAAACCATGGAAAATGGAAAACATAGTCTTGTTTGAGAAGCAATGTGATAAAAAGAAAAAGTAAACAGTTCACGACTTCTTTTTTAACAGTGGTTTATTTAAATCTCCCGTTATGTATTTTCTATAAACCGTTTTTTGGATGTTGGGACTTGTCCAACTCAAAGCAACAGCAGATAATAATTCATATAAAACAAAATCATATTAACCCTATACCAAACAATAACACTTAACCACTTTGTTGCAGACGACTCTGGAAAATATTGTGGAATAAGGAGAAATTGCTCATAACGACCACTTCTTCCTTTTCCCGCAATGTTTTCTGCCCTATCAGAGGATTTCTTTCAGATTTCATCACATTCTGAATTGTCGTCTGCAAACTCTTTCAATTTGGGACAGTCTAAATTTATGCATTTGATAAAGGATTAAAGAGAAATATTTGTTACATCAGGATAAAAATTGCCTGTTGTGAGCATTTCTTTACCCTATTGAAGCAGTGCAGAGGGATATGAGTTTTCAAGTTAAGAACTCTTACAAAGACCCCAAACATGTGAACACGTAATACTCTTAACCCTTTCCCAAACAACAAATTTTCGACTGTCCAAAATTGAAAGAGTTTGCAGATGGCATTTCAAAGTGGGATGAAATCGAACAATACTCATCAGAAAGATCAGAAAAATTTGTGGGAAAAGGAAAAATTGCTCGTTACGAGCAATTTCTCCTTTTCCCACTATTTTTCTTAAGTCTTCTGCAACAAAGTCGCCAAATGTTGTTATTGTTTGGGAAAGGGTTAAAAATCTCAGCAAGTATCAAAATCAGGATCATTTATATTTTCACAACTTTGTAATTACCACCTTTTACAACCATCAGCATTTAAAGTTTTGGGTATTAAAAAACATAAGACAGAGCTTTTCCATCATAGCAATCTGAAATCTGTCTGAATTCCATAAGATGAATTAAAGAATAAATCTAAACTTTTTCTTTGATAAGAGTAAAGGAAAGCTTTTGGATCTACAACGCATATTAATTCTTTGGATATGGGCTCTATATACTTTAATACAGACTAATTTTAGTTCAAACTGCGATTCTCCAGTACAAATCATACAACAGTCATTGTTTATACAGTTTTATCACTTTCCCAAACAATAACGACATTTGACCACTTTGTTAAAGACGACCCTAGAAAACATTGTGGGAAAAGGATAAATTGCTCGTAACGAGCAATTTTTCCTTTTCCCACAATGTTTTCTGCCCTATCAGAGGATTATTTTCCAATTTCATCACATTTTGAAATGCCGTCTGCAAACTCTTTCAATTTGGGACAGTTGAAAATTTGTTGTTTGGGAAAGGGTTATACTGTTTTAAAGAAATCAAATATTGATATCCAACTTTCCTCAAATCTGTGAACAAGCACATTATTTTAAGTTCCAATACTACATGATACAATATTGCTTTTTGTCACTTGGATAATTGTGGTACTAATGAAACTGTTCTGTTTGCAACATCAGGTATTCATACTTTCATTATTTGTCACATTTTACACTTATATTAGAATATTTGTTTATTTTCATATGGTTAAAATTGTTTGACACGAAAGACTTGATAGAAATCATCACATGAGCTGCTGCGATCTAAGCCAACTCTGATAAACATCTTTTACTCAGAGTACCATCATCATGTTTAATACCATCATGACTTTTTTGTGTCATTAAATTCTTTTAACTTGAAACCATTGTTTTTGCATAGAAAACAAAGTAAAAAAAAAAGACCATTAGTTCTAGTTATTTACATTTTGCATCAAAGTTTAGAGACACTCGATCTTTGTTTAACCCTTTCCCAAACAATAACGACATTTAACTACTTTGTTGCAGACGACTTTAGAAAGCATTGTGGGAAAAGGAGAAATTGCTCATAACGAGCAATTTTTCCTTTTCCCACAAGGTTTTTCGCTCTTTCTGAAGAATATTTTTCAATTTCAGGACATTTTGAAATGTCGTCTGCAAACTCTTTCAATTTGGGACAGGCAAATATTTGTTGTTTGGGAAAGGGTTAAAGATTATGTCTACACACATACATTTCTTTTTCCATGAACAAATAAGAATAGTCTTTATGTCTGTCAAGGTGACCCAATGTTACAAAATAAAATACGAACCAAATTGGAAAAACATTCACAGTACACATTATTTATTCTTCCAGTGTTGGAGCGTATGATTTCTCAGAGTGTCTTTCCTTGCAGCCCTGTAATTGCAGAGGTCACACTTATATGGCTTTTCACCAGTATGTAAAACCATGTGCCTGCGCAAGGCATACACCACAGAAAACGTTTTCCCACAAACATTACACATATGTGTACTTTGAACATTTTCACCAGTTCCCACACTCTGTGAGGACATTGATCCATCAAGAGACTGCAGGTTCCTTGAATATGTCACTATCCCAGTAGCAAAGCGGTCTGAAATGAGCAAAATTAGGTCACCATTAACACACTTCAGAGGTCAAGCCTTGTGTTCAATCATTTGTGGCGAACCATTTCACACGATATCGCTATTAAACAGAAAAACTCTCGCAAATGTTCTCTCTTTCTAAGAAATAAAGTAACTAAAAACAACGTAATTGAAATTGGGTGCAAAGACATCTCCAATGGGATCCCAGATTATTAGGGTAGCCAGATTTTATAGAACCTAATAAATATTTTTTTGGGGGATTATATGCGGTTTAAAGCTGTGTCAACAGTATTTCAGTTCATTTTCATGGATTTCACCAACTCTTGTAGGGCTCTGGAGTGTCCATGAACAAGAAAAAAGAGTTTTAATGTCTGTCAAAATGTTACAGAAAAGAGCACCAAAATTAAATAAACATTCACAGTACACATCATTTATTCATCCAGAGAAGTTTCATATGTTGGAGCGAATGATTTCTCAGACTGTCTTTTCTTGCCGTCCTGTAATCGCACTGGTCACATTTATATGGCTTTTCGCCAGTATGTAAAGTCATATGCCTGCGCAAGGTAGAAAGCGCAGTAAACGTTTTCCCACAAACGTTACACGAATGAGCATTTTCACCACCTCCGAGTGAGGACATAGATCCATCAAGAGACTGCAGGTTCCTAGAATTAGTCCCAACAGTGTAGCGGTCTGAAATGAGTAAAATTAGGTCACTATTAAAGGCCCCTGACGTCAAATGATTATTGTTTAAGGAACTTACAAAAGTAAAAGAATACACATTTATCTACTATTTCAGCAGAGAAACCAATAAATCATCAGCTAAATTTGGGAATTCTCATTTTTATACAAATCCGGTGACAAGACAACAGAATCTAGATAAAGCGCGCAAATATGTTAAGCTATAGATAACCAGTCATATGGTACTCAGAATACACATTGAAATCAAACATACACACTCTTGCACTGAAGTGTTTACACCAAACTAGCCGGAAAAACATAGGGTTGGCAGAAAGAACAACAGGGTATACGGGTAACTAATTACCATACAGTAGATGTATCATCAAGTTAGTGATACCGTGGGGTTTTCCTGTCATTATCTACATTTATAAAGCGATTTTGGTGACTTTACTTTTATGATTATTTATTTGGTACATAGGTGAATTCCACATTTTAGATGTATATCTTATTGCATGTTGTCCAGGAACTTTAACGCCCTTAAGAGGTCCAGGTAAGTTTGTTTGTTTTAATGTTATGTCTCAACATAATTTAAGTTATTTTAAAGCTTTCCTTGATTTCACCAGTTCTGGTAGGGCTCTGCAATGTTTTGCCCAAGGACACCCCACAGGGCTTTTTTGCATTATACATCAGGGGCCCATTGAAGGCTCCTCCCCAATCGGAAATTTAGGAAGTCCAACTGACACATTGCAGAATCTGTATCGCTTAACATGACCCTACACGTTCTCATTAACCGTTACAGTGCTGGAACAGACTTCATGCTTATGCAAACAGGTTGGATCCAGGCTAGCCTTCAAGTAATTTTAAACTTGCATGTGATCTAACCTGTTTGCTACTCTGAGTATCTTTCCTCCTCAAAATTAAGCAGATATTTAATGTTTTGGAAAGCAGACAACACAAAAATCTATTTTTAGAAAATTATCCAGCATTCTAAGGGCAAAGTTCACTGATCAACAGCACCAGCAACCCAACTAGACCAAACACTTTTTACAGATCACTGGCTATGATAAAACTCATAAATTGTGAATTACTTGTAAATTGATATTGCGTAGAACTGTTTGTTAATTTTAAAGAGGTCCTGTAGATACATTGCAGATACTATCATGGCTTTACATGGCTCAATACTTCTTTAACCCTTTGACAAACACCATATTTTTGACTGTCCCAAATTGAAAAAGTTTGAAGACGACATTTCAAAATGTGATGAAATTGAAAAACAATCTTCCGCTGGGGTAGAAAACAATGTTGGAAAAGGATGAATTGCTAGTCACCAGCAATTTCTCCTTTTCCCAGTGTTTTCCAGACTCGCCTGCATCGAAGTGGTAAAAGGTCGTTATTGTTTGGTAATGGGTTACCTGGTCCACAAACTCACTATTCCGACAAGTCTGCAACAAATTGGAAAGGTCCTTGGCCAAGACATAACTCTTAGTCAATAGAAAATCAATTATTTCTAGGTATCAACATTTTTATTTTTGCAAACTTGCATAACAACAATTACACTTTATAACATTGAAGTTGGTCCATCATTTTAAGACCTCATACAATAGACAAGAAACTATGAGACTTGGCATGGCATCTTTGTCTTTTTCTCAGCATAGAAACAATAAACAGACAAATCATGATCAACATTCTTAACCCTTACAGTGCTGAAACCGACTTCATACTTATGCAAATAGGTTAGATCACAGGCGAGTCGCCAAATAAATTGGCGACTGGACTGTGATCTAACCTGTTTGCAAGTCTAGGTATCTTTCCTCATCAAAATTAAGCAGATATCTAAGAAATATCTAAGGAAAGCAGACAACACAAAAATCTATTTTTAGAAAATTACCCAGCGCTTTAAAGGTT
Source organism: Cerastoderma edule (assembly GCA_947846245.1). Taxonomy (NCBI): domain Eukaryota; kingdom Metazoa; phylum Mollusca; class Bivalvia; order Cardiida; family Cardiidae; genus Cerastoderma; species Cerastoderma edule. The sequence continues at coordinate 10,123,270 of OX401420.1, read as the reverse complement.
AAAGTCCTGTGGGTCTGCCATCTTGAAATCAAACTGGTCAATGGGACAAATGTCTGTCAGATTTAGGCAGGCAAGGGACAATGTAGATTCCCTTATTAAAGATGCTTGAGAGTTCAAAGCAAATCTATAGATAATAAGTGCTTCAAAGACTTTAAGCACTTACTATAGTTTTACATGATCACTCTTGCTTGTTCATACATGAGATCATTTGAAGGTCTGAATAAAATGTGGAAATAACAGTTTTTGTATCGCGGTTTAACATTTAATGAAAAATAGCTACTAAACACCAAATTGACCCAGAATGTGTCAATATATCTATGTGTTTACAGACTTTATATGGTGGTTTTTAAAACCATTGTAACACTTTTGGATCTGAATACATACTTATTATTCATCCTATACAGGCTTTAAAAACTTAAATTTGAGCTTATCGTAATTCCAATGGCAGTTTATCATTAACCCTTATAATGATGGATATTTTTCTAGAAATATTTTTTTGTGTCCTATGCTTTCCAAAACCTTAAATATCTGCTTAATTTTGATGAGGAAATATACTCAGAGTAGCAAGCAGGATAGATCACAGGCCAGCTGCCAATTTACTTGGCGACTGGCCTGGATCATACCTGTTTGCATAAGCATAAAGTCAATTCTAATACTATAAGGGTTAAGGAAATAGAATTCTATAGTCCAAGTTTCCATACATTTTGTTAACAAGCAGCTTTATGGATTGTGGTCAGTTTGGTGTGGCGCACTATCCAACATCGAGCCAAAATGCACGATAGAGTGCCTTGTCAAACTGTCTTTACGCGCGGTCCTGAATTCACAGAGGGGACATGAGTAAGGTTTAAACCCAGTGTGCACATTCATGTGTCTGTGTAGAGTTCTGCTGTGGGCAAAGCCTTTTCCGCATAGGGGGCAAGTGTGAACTTGATTATCCGCACCAAGGTTCCTAGTTTTCAGATGAAATGGAGCATTATCCAAGCTAGCTCCTTTTCCAGAAATTCTATCCACCTCCCTTGTATTTTGTTCATATTCTGAAAAAGGATTAAGGCCAAATTTTAAACCATTAAACCAGGCCTGCTATTATTCAAGAATGCTCAAGCCTAAAATTATAACTTGAAGCCTGAATTTAAACATCTTCAATATGAAAAAAGAAGCAAAATATAAATCTCAAATCCTGAAAATTTACAGACCTGATAATTGGGAATTTCAGGAATTGTCCAACTCAATAGCAAACAGCAAACAAGATTTTGAGGGTTCAACACAAGACCATATATAGTGAGTGCTTCCAAGCCTTTGAAGCGCTAACTTAAAGGCCCATTACAGGAGATTAATGCTACATCAAATTATATTATTTGGTAAAGTTTTGGACAGATTCAAATAGTTATCACCAGAAAACACCATCAGCACAACTTAAATGTGAAAGTAAACCAGAAATAACCCCGATTAGCAAGTTTTATAATTCAGATTTCCAAATTCTTCACCTTTGACCTTGACAGTTGATACACACATTAATAAATGTAATAAAATAACTCCATATATTTTTTTTCAGTAATTTATTTGTAATCCTCTCCTTTGATGTGCCTTTAAGTCTTGCACTGAACCCTTGATTTGAAATTATTTTCAATTTTCGAAAGTTTCTTTTGTGTCATTGGTTGGAAACCTTAAATAATAAAGGGGGAATTTGGTTGTAACAAGCAATTATTGTTAATTCTTTACATAACTGTTTCTAAACTCTTTCTTTCGTTTTTAATTGCTTAGATCTTTTGTACATCAATACAACAACTTTGATATAATTCTACATATTTGTACAAATCTGACATGAACAGTAACATGTCCCAAAATTGAAGTCTACAGTTCACATTTGAACACCCCCTCCATTCCCCTCGCCAAGGTAATTTGTGAATCTTCCAAACGAAGTGCAACAGCAGATTACAAAGAAAACAAAAACAAATTTTTCAAAGCTATTTGGTAAAAACTATCAAGACAATAGCAGACAAATTCATCCTTATGTAACAATGTTATGTCAAAACCTAAACCTTCACTTGATTAGTGAAAACTTAAACAGGCAAATTCTCCTTTTGCCAGAACTGCTGTATGAAAATGGCACTATCAATACTGTTTAATATATTATGTCCTAACTATCCTTTCAATACAAAATGGTTTAGATGCTTCTAATCTTGTTCAGTGTCCTTTATCAGACTTTTCTGTGATCCAATCATTCAAAAGCAGATTTCAAAAGCATGAAAAAAAATAAATATAAAAATTCTTTAGAATATTGTAATGGAACCATGGTGACGTAGGCATAAATTGTTCATTTATGATTAACACTTTCCCAATCAATAATGACATTTGACCACTTTGTTGCAGACGACTTTAGAAAACATTGTGGGAAACAGAGAAATTGCTCAAAACGAGCAATTTCTCCTTTTTCCACAATGTTTTCTGCCCTACCAGAAGATATTTTCCAATTACATTACATTTAGAAATGTCGTCTGCAAACTCTTTCAATTTGGGACAGTCGAAAATCTATTGTTTGGGAAAGGGCTAAGACTTCTCCAGTAGATAACCTCAGAATTAAGCATCATGGAGTAAGAGGTTAAAAAAGCTTAATAACACATACAAAAATCTCTTTAAACTAAGCTCTTTGTATAAGTCCAACCCAGTAAAATGGCCGAGTTCAATAAATGTAAACAGGTGATTTAGGCCAAATACAATCGTAGGTGGATAACCAAGTAGGTGGATAACCGCAGATATTCAAACCACCCTTTTTCTCAGGTATGGTTATCTTTGGATTGAAACACAAACACCAATCAAACACAAACAATGCACTAGAGCGTGATGGACTTATACAGTATACGTCAATGTTGAGTGTGTCCCATTTCCCTAATATGCTTGATTAAGTGCTGTTTTAAGACATCTTGACGGGCCGCCCTATAATCGCAGTATCTACATTTGAATGGCTTTTCCCCGGTATGAAGGGACATGTGCCTGCGCAGGTTTTTCAATAACGTGAACACTTTTCCGCATACAGGGCAGGCTGAGTAGCCGTTATCGAATCTGGTTGGTTCAAACGACGACGGCTCATAATGACCAGCCAATGAGAGAAAAGGATCCGCACTTTGATTCGGACCGTGTTCTGAAAACGTATGAAAGCATACAATTAACACTCTTAACAAACAATCTATGAACTTTTTTTAAAGTGACTTTGCTGCAAAAGTCTTTAAAAGCTACTGTGACAAAGAGAGTTGAATGGCTCCTAATAAGCAATTTATCCTTTTGTCACTGGCAGTGGTTCCTATCTAATATCATGTAGACACTATTCTATTCTAATATTGCCATTTCTTGTTGTCCACCGATTCTTACAACCTGGAGTCTTTTTAACTCAAATTGACCAATCATCAAGAACAATCAACGTTTGTCAAATGTTGTACAGTATGAGGGTCCAATGCAAGACTATAGTAAGTCCATCACTTTTGTGATAGTCTTGCACTGAATCCTGGAATAGAAGCTATCCAGACCAATAGTCCATATGCATTTTGGTCAAAGGTTTGTATGCAATTTCATTGGCTTAATTAATCAATTATAGAGGTTTTGGTCTAGTCTAATGTGGGGCCAGGGGATTTGACGAAGAAAGTGTAACAAACTTGTCATAAATGTTAATGCTTTAGCCCTGTATTTCCATCTTAATATCCATTTCTTAAACAATATGATAAAATCCACAAAACAAAATTGATAAGTCATATTTTCGCTGTCAACCTTTCATGATTGTTTATTTTTTCGCACTGCTTTTTTCCCCCCCAAGATCCATTTCTAAAATAATATGATTAAAATCATGGAACCTTATTGATATTCATATTTCAGCTGTCTGCATATCAACCCATTCAAGCACATTTCTCTGGGTTTAACACACTTGCACCAGGGTACTGTTTTACTAAACAGTTTACGCTTAAGATTTGCGTAAGTCTAAAACAACAATTCCTCTTATTTCAATATTGGACAAAGCAATATTGCAAAGTGACACATCATTGGAATCGTCTCTCCGAGACGCTTCCAATGAAGTGCCACATTGCAACATTGTACTTTCATTGAAGATACTATCCATGTTTATCAATTATGACTTACGCAAACATTTTCCGTAAGTTGTTTAGTAAAACGGGCCCCAGATGTATAAAGAAACAACTTGACAAAACTGGATACCTTTAATTTCAACCCCTGACGAAATCCTGCCTATTGTTCAAGAATTCTTTTGGGGGTTTTACATCGCCTAAATATTATTTCAGATATGTTGCCCTGTCCAACTTTTAATGGAGGAAGACCAAAATACTGTCCAATTAGGACTGGTAAAGCTTGGTAGAACCATTGGCATCCCCAAAGTCAGTTTGGCGTCTACCTTTTATGAAAATCCAAATGCATTTACCAGGATTTGAAGCCATTCGGAAAGAGGCCATGTGATTTCAAGTTCTTTGCTCTAAGCACTAGGCTATGGAGGCCCCTAATGGAAAAGGAATCACTAGGACAAACTGAGATATTGTTCACAAAGCGCTTTTTCTCCATTTGTCAAATTGGTTTCTTAAATTCATGGCTACAAAAGCAATCTGTTCATTCGTCTCAAAGGCACCGTAAATGGTTGCATAAAACAAATGCAGTCATAAAAGAGTATAAAAGTATAGTCAAAAGTGTCTAAGCCTAAAGGAGAAGTCAAGGTGGCGAAATCATCAATTGTCCTAATGCCCAGCTTGTCCAAAAGCCCATATGGGCAAGTTAACTTCTACTGTAACTCACTATATGGGCCATGTCACGGGAAAAGGGGCACTCGGACATAGCAAACAGTGTAACCCCAGACCAGCCGCCACGTCACTGACGTGGCGGCTGGTCTGGGGTTACACTGTTTGCCATCTTAGAGGACATCAAGTTCTACCTTTAAATAAATACAAATGATAACTGGCGTGACTAGATGCTGGAATGATAGCGCTAAGAAAGAGCTGAGTCGGCGGTTTTTATTTATGTCCGAGTGCCTTTTTTCGCGTGATGCGGCCCATATAATCCTTATACAGACAAGTGCAGTAAAAGACTAAGTATTTCCAGACGAGAAAAAATAATATCAGGTTTAGCCACCCCTGGTTGTTTTATGAGAAAGAGTTTGAGTCAGAAACAAGCAGCTTTATGAAATGAGTTTAAATAAGATAAACATAGTTTTACAAGAGCAAGTCTGAGTCAGAAGCAAATAATTTTAACCCTTTACCAAACGCCAAATATTCAACTGTCTCAAATTAAAAGAGTTTGAAGATAACATTTCAAAATGTGATGAAATTGAAAAATATTCTTCTGATAGGGCAGAAAACATTGCGGTAAAGGAGAAATTGCTCGTTAAGAGCAATGTCTCATTTCCCCACAATGTTTTCCAGGGTCGTCTACAACAAACTGGTCCAATGTCATTATTGTTGGGCAATTGGTTAAAAGACCGAGTACGAGTCATAAACATTTAAGAGCAAGAACTTGAGTCCATAAAACTTTTAAAGTCACTGGGCATCTGAGAATCGGGCTGCACATAACACACTATGACCATATGCCTCTGAAGGTTGTATTTGGATCCGAAGCCCTTGTTGCACACAGGACACCTGTAGGGTTTCTCGCCTGTGTGAACTAGCATATGCCTGTTTCGACTCGCAACGGATGAAAACATCCTTTCACATATAGGACACGCTGTCTTTTGTTGAGTGTAAGCCGGCCCTTGCAAGGAAATTCCCCTTTCAGCCTCCATCGCAAAGTATGGATCTGAAAGAAGCCAATTGTTTTTTGTTTTAATAGAGCAACAGCTTAATGCTATTTTTTATCACTAAGGGAACTGTGCAAACATTATTGCTACAGTCTTGTATTCTTTTTATCGAGGATAAAATGCAAACCAAGAACAATTCTGATTATGCTGTTACAAATGACTCACTACCCTTATTAAAGCTGTGTATGTTACACATTGCCACTGGCCTTGCACTTAAACATATCCTTTTACAAATGACTCACTTCCCTTATAAAAGCTGTATATATTACCCATTGCTACTGGCCTTGCACTTAAATGTGTGCTGATACAACAGACTCACTAGCCGTATAAAAGCTGTATATATTACCCGTTGCCACTGGCATTGCACTAAACATGTGCTGTTACAAAAGACTCACTACCCGTTTAAAAGCTGCATTTATTATGCTTTGCAACTGGCCTTGCACTTAAACATGTGCTGATACAACAGACTCACTACCCGTTTAAAAGCTGTATATGTTACGCGTTGTCACTGGCCTTGCACTTAAACGTGTGCTGATACAAATGACTCCGCGTATAGAACCTGCGCTCGCAACTACTACACTGGTACGGCTGTTCACCCGTGTGCGTACGCCTATGGTTCACGAGCACAAATTTTTTACGGAACCTTTTCCCGCAATAATCACATTCCCATTTCATTTCGTGGGTGTGAACTCGACGATGGTCCTTGATAAGGTGCTGGGAGAAATACTGAAGGCAGAATTCACACTGAATCATGTTCATATCACCATGTTTTCTTGTTCCTTCGGCAAAGCGTGCTAAATAGTTCCAACTGCTTTGGTTAGCCTTGACTGAAAGACAAAAATTACTCAAGTATGAACCCTTTACCAAACTTTGCCAAATTTTCAACCATCCCAAATTGAGAGTTTGCAGATGCCATTCCAAAATGTGACAAAATTAAAAAATAATCTTCTAATAGGGTGGAAAAATTGAGGAAAAAGGAGAAATTGCTCATTAAGAGCAAATTCTCCTTTTCTATCAATGTTTTCCAGAGTCGTCTGCAACAAAGTGGTAGAATGCCATTCTTGTTTGGTAATGGGTTAAACCGACTGTTGCAGATGTCTTGAACAGGTTGGGGAATCACATGACCAGTGTTTACGATCTTATGTCTGAACAAGATGGCCGCGCCACAGGTATATTTGCCTTTTTCACCTACTTTTGCCAATGATAGCCCCATAGTGTACCCTGCATGAATTGACCTTTTCAACCTTTCTGTTCTGGTGGTGTATTAATGTGCAGGGTTGTCATTAATTTTCGAGTAAGTGGCAAACTTTTGATTTGAGGAGGCCAATGAAGCAAACACCAAACAAAAATTAGATGTTACTTATGACAACCTATCATATTTTTTGTTATTTGAGCCGACCAAAGTCATTTGAAGCGGTCATATTGGCCTGTGGGTGGCTCTTAATGCAACCCTGAATGTGGCTATCATTGGCAAGAGTAGATGAAAAAAGCAAATATACCTGTTCCATCATTGGCGCAGCCATCTCGTTCAGACATAATATCATAGACATTGGTCACATGATTCCTTTGTCTGTTGAACGAAACAGATTCTACTTGAAACTGCATCCATACCATGACATAAACCATTCTCCTCAAACTGGATTTTATGACTGGTCCAAGTTGAATTTTTTTTTTTTTTTATATGTGTGTTTTACATCACATCAACATTATTTCAGTTATTTAGCGATGCCCGACTCTTAATGATGGAGGAAGACCCCATACTCAACTACCCGTAGGGGCTGGTCAATGCGGGTAGAACAATCGGCATTCCGTTAGTCAGTCGGGAGACTGCCTCTCATGAAAACCAAGTTGAAAGCAACAGCAGTGGACAATTTCAAGGTAAGCCGCGTAACATTTTTGACAATGAGTAGTAAAGTTTCAGTCGTGACAAAATAGCTAATTTGATGTAACAGTATCTTTTGTGTCACAGATTTTTTTTCTTCTTAAATCTCTAAACGTGTACTCATTTTCAAATTGAAGATTCAATGCAAGACGCAAGTAAGTGCTTCATAAACATGAAGCACTTACTATAGTATTGCATTAAACCCTTGAAATATGCTAACAAAATATGCCAAGTCTCTATTATTGAAGAGTGTTTATCTAGGCTTCAACGAAAGGCTTCAGTAAGGCCTTCACAAATGTGAAACACATACTGTTGTCTTGCAGTAAACCCTTTTTACAAGAACAATTGCGGGTTCAGCGCAATACTATAGCAAGTGCTTCACGTTTGTGAAGCACTTGCTATAGTCTTGCGTTGAACCCTTGAATTGCAGGTCAGTCAGATTTCTGCCACCACTTGTAATGTTTTATATATTATTCTTGATCATATTCAACCAAATTCTACTTGTGGGAATATTGTCTTTCAGATTTTCTAGATTTTTTGCAGGCATTAATGAGGGGTGATGGTTTAGGGCATTGTTTGGCAACATTTAATAAAAGGAACCAAAGTCATGTGATTGAAGTCTATAACTTTTCGTTTATTAGTACTGAACTTACAGGGGTGGCAAAATCAATTATCCGTATTGCACAGCTTGTCAGAACCCCTTAACTGAAAAGTGAATTTTTACTAAAATTTACCATTTTATCCATTATACAGACAAGTGCAAAAAAAGAAGGATTTGATGTTTAATGAATGAATGAATGGTGTTTTAATGATTGTTGCTAGATTGTTTGTAACGAATGCGTGATATTAAATAAATAGTGTGTGATGAAAAAATGATATTGATAAATGTATATATATTTAAAATGTGTAAGGAATCACAATTTATTGTAAATTCCAATTTCTTTGAGAAAGGAAATAATTAATACTGACAGTCTCAAAAAGCTCATAAATAGTGTTGACATTGAAATATTTTGCACAAATTCTTTGAAAATTAATGCAATCGAGCAATGTATGTTTGATGGTAAAGGGTGCATTGCATGTTTGATGGTAAAGGGTGCATTGCATGGAATGCATTCAGGTGCATCTTCCTTAGCCAAGAGCCAGGAGGATTTGATGTTTAAGGAAAAGTAAATGCTGATGACTTAAAAATAACTGCTATTAATGAAAAGGAGAAATTGTTCATACAGGCTGCTGAATTTTCAATTTCCCAAACCTCTTTGGATCCAATAAGACACATTTCCAAACTCCTAACCCTTAGAATACTGGGTAATTTTCTGCAAATAGATATTTATGTCGTCTGCTTTCCAAAACCTTAAATATCTGATGAATTTTGATGAGGAATGAGTAACCCAGAGTAACAAACAGGTTGGATCACAGGCCAGCCTCCAATTTAAGCATGAAGTTGGTTCCAGCACTATAAGGGTTAAGTCTATCCCTTTTGCAAACAACTACTTATAATCTTACACTAAACCATCAAATTTTCATTCAAAACGCTTCTGATTAAGGGTATCATTCCCAAATCCCCCATAGAGAAAAATTTGTGACTGGTCCAAATTGAATGTCACAGCAGACAACAGAAGTAAGCAAGAAAAACAGGATTATTTTTAGATACCATTGTAACAAAAGGATTATTGCCTCTGAGGAACAATTTACCCCTTGGTTTCACAATGGCTTCTTACATCTTTCTCAGTAGATGTGTCAGTTGGGTTCATCAAGGAGTAAGGTGTTAAACCTGCTGTTTGGTGAAAATGTATACATCCCTTGATGAGCGAAAATTGTTCCTTGTTAAGATATACAAATGTTGTGCAGCACAAAAAAAAGACATCCTGTATAGATGAGGAAACTTTTGCTTTCACTATAATTTGAAATATTTTGGAAGATGTTATTTTGTTGGTACTCATTAGAATCGTCTCCCCGAGACGATTCTAATGAGTACCAACAAAATAGGGCTTGGACCAGGAAGAAATAATTCAGCCAAGAAAGAGCACCAAGCAACAATTGATTATTAGGTTAATCCTCACCCCAATGTTTGTTGGAGCTTTTCCACAATACAAGCTTTCACAATACGGCCTATTGAAAGCAATGCCCAACTGCATTTCTTTATCCTAAATTTGCATAAATCTTCAGTCACTCAACTTTTATGAATATCAATTTGAGACATTTGTTGATTGAACAATTATTAATTATCTGTAACAACAAGCACAAACAGTCCCTTGTGCTAACAAACAGCTAACTACAGTCGAGCCTCGTTTATCCAAACACATTCGTTCCCAGGAGTAATGTTCGTATTAACAAATAATCCGGAATAAACAATCGGCGAGTTTCCAGTGAAATGTTAACCTATACACCGTTTTTCATAATAATTACTATGAAGTAAAAAAACGTAATAGTTGAAAATAATTGCCAGACAATGTCTCCTAATTGCTGTCAATGCAGATAGTCATCACCTTTACAAACTCGACTTTCTGCACGCGACGATAATTACAATTAGGTTAGACCAGTTAACTGACTAAATGACCGATTTACAAACAATCAACACCTTCCATTACAAAACACTTGGTGACATTTTATGATCAAGCATACATGCGAATTTGGCAAAAGCGTGATTGTTGGATTACCGTATCGTCAATTGACGTATGTAACCGCAATAAAAAAATATCATTATGCTGGTTTCCGGATTAGTCGTGCGCATATTCTATTAGAAGTTAGGCTTGGTTCCTGACATTTATTGTCTGGAGCTGGAATGCGGATTTTTCCGGATTAATCAGGGGAATAAATGAAGGTAAGGACCGTTCCATACAAATTCTGTTTGGATGGTGAATAATACGGATTAACGACGTTCCGACTATCGAGGCTGGACTGTATTCAAGTGTAATGTAGTCGTAACTCATCCTTCATGGCCATTCGTTGATTGAACAATTATTAATTATCTGCAACAACCAGCACAAACAGTCCTCTGTGTTAATAAACAGCTTAGTACTCAATATTCAAGAGTCCAGCAGACGCAATTCATCCGACATATGAACAACCTTGTGTTTCCTAAAGTTGCTATGGTCGGAGAACTTCTTGTGACAGATTTCACAAGAGTACGGGTATATTCCCTCATGGATTCGCAGATGACGGCTCAGATTGGCTTTATTGGAAAAGGTTTTACGGCAATAGATACACATCCTCCGAGTACCCAGGAGGCCGTCGTTAGGCTGTGCAGTGTCAATTACCCCTTGGTCGTCTGAAAGTTGAAGAGAGAGGGAATTCATGTCTTAAGAGGAAGAGTTTGAAACCATTAGCAGGAGTGCACTAAAAAGCTTATTTATTTGCTCAGCTTGGGGGACTAACTGATTTGGTGGAATAAACTGTAGCTTCTAAACCTATCAATTATGACCACCAAGGTATTTTGGTGGGCATCTATTCTTTGCCTTAGCTTCGGCAAAACAAAATTCTTAACCCATTATCAAACATTAACGACATTAAACCACTTTGTTGTAGATGACTCTGGAAAACATTGTAGAAAAAGAAATTGATCATAATGCTCTCAATTTTTCCTTTTCCCATAAGGTTTTATGCCCTATCAGAAAATTATATTTCAATTTCATCACATTTTTGAAATGTCTTCGGCAAACTCTTTTGATTTGGGACAGTTCTTTTTGCTTTGTACTCTGAGTATTTTTCCTTGGAGGTGACAGAAAAATCTATTTTACAAAATTACCCAGCATTCTAAGGATTAAGACATAAGCAAAATAAATGTAATGGAACAAACATACAATTCCTTTGAATCAGATTCCCCCTTTCCCACCTCCACAGCAGACATATTGGTACACAGGAACAAATGTCTTAATCAAGATTGTTTTAAAGTTGGATATGCTCATATAAGCTGAAAATGCTCAAATATGCTGGAAATTGGGCAAAAGCCAGAAATACTCAAATATAGAAATTGAGAATAAGCAGGAAATGCTCAAATAAGATGAAAAAGTGTCAGAAAAAAAAGTAATATTTAGATAGTCATATTTTAATGAAACAGCTTGCCCCACCCCATACAGCTCAAAAACATAAACAAGGTCATTCTCTCATATCTATCCTGGAAAACAGAATTAAGCCATTCTCTCAAATCTAAAATGACTAAAAAAAATACAATATATTTAAACTGTTTGAAAATACAAAATAATTGAAACATCTTTTCAAAGAAATGACACTTAAAACAATGTGACAGAAGAAGAAAAAATAGAACTTATTTACTAATTTTCTTCTTTTGCAACCATGATTCAAATACTTATCAAATACTTATCAATGTATGTAAATCATTTATATAATTTGTACCTTTTACAATTGGTTTTTATTAACTCTCCTGCTCAACAAGATCCAAGAATAACACATGCATCTGGTATCCTTGACTGCCAACATCCAACTCAATAATATCTCTCTATAACACAAACATCATCTTTAAGGTAGAATACCTATAATCCGCCATTTTGAAGCATTTTCTTTCGTCCAATAACTTCTGTCGTTCTTGGCATACACTGGTCTGGGCCAGAACTATTCGTTTTAAACCCGATAGTTCCGGCTCACACTGATGAATACCAAGACAGACCCAAGTAATTTGACAAAATAAAATGTTTCAAAATGGTGGATTAGGGGTATACTACCATTTAAGGCTTTAGAGATGCTTGTTCACAGATGTTAAAAAAAATTGAAAGTAAAAAAATAATTTCTAAAAAAAAAACACATCAGATGTACTGATGTATGATATGCACTGAAGAAAAGTCATTGGAACCATAATCAGATAGTTTTTAATGAAGAAAAGTCATTGGAACCATAATCAGATAGTTTTTAATGAAGAAAGGTCATTGGAACCATAATCAGATAGTTTTTAATGAAGAAAAGTCATTGGAACCATAATCAGATAGTTTTTAATGAAGAAAAGTCATTGGAACCATAATCAGATAGTTTTTAATGAAGAAAAGTCATTGGAACCATAATCAGATAGTTTTTAATGAAGAAAAGTCATTGGAACCATAATCAGATAGTTTTTAATGAAGAAAAGTCATTGGAACCATAATCAGATAGTTTCTAATGAAGAAAAGTCATTGGAACTATAATCAGATAGTTTTTGATGAACAAAAGTCATTGGAACCCTAATCAGATAGTTTTTACTTCTTTAAAGTGTATACAGTGAATTATTATGTATTTTAATCAAAAGCGTAACATTGCTTTCAAGGTCTACCGCATAAAAACTACACATACTAAGATAAATTGTCTATTCCAGAATTAAGTATGCTTTCAATAGCTACCTTTAATTGTATATCAAACAACTCAACAAAAACTGTATTGTTTTAGCAATACTTATTTTGTCTTTTAATAACTATCTTCTGTGAACATGAACCTTACAAAAAGAGAACTGTGACTTAAAGTCAGGCTGCTTCTAGCAGTTTCCTAAGTATTCCTATGACAAAATAGGTAAAACCAAAATTGAAACAACTCCAAAACAAATTCTTAAGATTGCTCTGGTAGCATTGCGCAAGACGGTGGTCCAGGGATCAAGCGTCAGGCTCTGGACACGAGCGTTGTGACTTAGAATCCTGTGAGAAGGGGGTTCCGCCTCGCGACCTTTTATTAATCCACATTTGGCACGAGTATTGGTTATGATCCAGGAAACAGAATCGAGAGTGATTAATGTTAGTTGTAAGAACTTTTTCCACAAATGATCTAAAATAAAAAAAGTTCTAAACTAAACATTGCATATCTGTCCTTCACTTCAAGCACAGCCCTTAATTGTTCACGCAAAGCCTTCACAAAGACAGTGTCGTTGTCGCTGAATGATCAAATACTCAATCAATCACAATCTTGCTTCCTTTTAAAACCCTTTTACCAGTATGCTTATCAAGCAAATACTTTCTACGGTTTTGCAACGCCTGTCCCAGCCTTTTCCAGACTTGATTGACCCTGAGGTCAAGTTGAGGGGCCAGTCTTAGGACAAAGTCAAAGAACTTCAACCGTTGCTGCTCCGTGAGACTAGTCAAAGTGGGCGGAGAATTCCACAAGCCTGCAAACTCTGCGGCTTCTCTAATTAGCAAGCTGAAGCAAGACTGGGCCTCCGTGGGGCTCCCTCTAATGACCTTCTTGGCCAACATTTCATCTGCAGTGAACAACGCACATGTCGCACCATCTAGGCTTAAAGAGTTGAGCTTTTTAATGGGTGCTTCACTAGAATGTGCATCCAACGTGACCCAATTGTCACCTTCTCCTACAGTGAAACTGTCTGCATGGTCTGTAAAGATAAAATGGTTTTATTAATAGGCTACATGGTCACAGCTGTTCAGAACTGCTACAAGGTTTGGCTAGCTGAAAGTTGAAAGTTTCTGTAAGCTTGTTTCATGCACATCTGTAAACACAATAATCACCTGTTGTAACAAAGTAAGATATCGCTTGTACGAAGCCATTTCCATTTTTTGGTCAGAATTACTTAAACTCAATCTGATAAGCTGATTTGAAAGAATTTTCACCTGTTCATGTTGACAACCCAGTTGAATTACAACATTTACAACATTTATAATTCTTTGATAACTGCAAATTAAACGATCTCCAAGTGGAGACTGATGATTCTCCAAATACCACAGAAATCTATTGACTTGATGAGTAAAATCAATAACAACAAAACATGTAGTTTCTTAAAAACAAACATGCTACATAAACATTCAAAGGAATTTTTTTTAAATAATCTTATGGTAATCCAGAAATTCCGACAGTTGACGTGCCACCAACGCAAATCTAAATCATATCCACATTCCTTCACCAAACATGCAGTTACAATCAACGAACAACACTTAATTTGTTATCCTTCCACTGTATATTAACTTCACTGAAAACCAGGAGATCTTGTTGATTCCATCAGGTAAACTACAGTTGAAATCCACAAACGTCAAAAGCTAGATTCTGATTAGTGCCGATCTCGAATGGTGTCCTTCATTGTTGAATTTCAGAAAATTCCGTCTGTTTTAGAAAAACGGTTGTTCTTCAGATTTCACTTTCAGAAAATTCCGTCCGTCTTTAAAAAACGTATTGTAGGAACCAAATACGATCGAAGAAACGCGAAAAAAAAACCACCAAAAAATGAAGAGCAGACCTTCATAATTGTCCGTCATAATTCGCTTATAGAAATTTCATTTACTTCTAAAATATGTATAACAGAAACCAAATTTGTTCAAAGAAATGCAAAATATCACGAAAAATATAACTTAAAAAAATTTACTTAGTAGCTGGCCTGGATCTAACCTGTTTGCATAACAAGAAGTCGATTCCAGCACTTTAAAGGGTCAACACTGAGACATAGGAGGCTCTATATAAGGAGGCATGACCAAGACATTTGCAAGCAATATATCAACAACCTCAGGGATTCAGATTAAAAGGGGACTCAAACCATTTATTCACAACTTAAAAATATGGTGCACTACTTTCTATAGAAAAGGGCCAGCCATTGGGTCATTTTTTCTCAATAATACAACTAATGGCAAAGGTTTTGGCCAATCATTCATTAAAAACAACCCATCTCTTTTTTTGTGCCATGGGCCAAGTCACCAATTTGGCCTGTCTATTCTGGAAGGAATCTGATGCTCTGCAACTTGAAAGAGGAAACCTATATTGTTGGTTTCTGTTTGAATCACATCTACGAGATTATCATTGTGGGTACTCATTGTAATTTGTTGTATAACAAGGGTTCAGCGCAATACTATAGTTAGTGCTTCACGTTTGTGAAGCACTTGCTATAGTCTTGCGTTGAACCCTCGATATATTGGACATTTGTTTTAATTGGCCAAACAAGACTTGTTTTGTGACTACCAATAATAATGAATTCAGAGAGCAACTAAAGAAACCAAACCAAATGCCATTCTTGTCTTCAATTCTTAGCAGTCATCAAGATATTTCTGCTTTCATTTGAAATATTTTTTATAATGTAATCAAGAAAATGCAACCCCAACCCAAATTCCATTTTAAGGTTTATGCTATAGACAGCTCTAAATCTGATTCATAAGTTTGTAAGTTCATAATGTACCATCCATACCTTTTGTTCAGCAAGTAAAAATCTAATGAGTGTACCAGCAAACACTGTCCATCCATCCAATAGGGCTCGTGAAATGTTTCTGCTTTCACCAGACAAAAGCTTCTTGTTCTGTTTAAATCATGTTATTCCAGAAGCATTGCAACCACGGCATCAAAATAGAGCGATCGAAACCAATGGAAATCTTCGTGTAAGTATTGTGCTACTTTCCTTTCATATAAGGCAAGATCTCTGATACCTTTTGAGGTGTTTAGATGCAAGTAAAATAACTTTACAGAAAGCCGATGACTTTATAGATTATTTCATTTTAAAAATTAGCAACAAATCTACATTACGTTTGCACATGGAGTATTACACAAGGACATAATAATCACAATTGTCATCAAAATGGTATTCAAACACCAAGAGGCATGAAACCTTTTCAATACATCTTTTCAACAACTGTGTTACATGGCATAATCACAAAAAAGCAAAAACACAAGTAAACACTGTTTTGTTTCTACGATTTTTAATCAAATTCCATCAAGGCAATATATCAACTTAAATTATTTAATGCAGAGATACATACTGTTATAGCACAGATAAAGAAGTTCCAACACACTGACATCATAAGCAACACTTTTCCTGCTATCCGTCGACTTGTTTCACGTAAATGACATGTAAATGTGTAACGAATTTTTCTGTTGTTTCAAAAAAAGTCTCTTCTTTTGTTAAAGAGACTACTATCTTACTCATTCAACACGAAACAGTATCGGAGAAAACATCTGAAAGAACTTGGATAGGGGCACTTGTAAGTGTTCAACATGTTAAAATAGAATGTTTTCTTCTGGTTTCAATCCACATTTCAAAACATTTGAACAAGCATGGGACCAATGATTTGTGAAACAATTGTGAAAGAATGAAATTACTTCATTTAAGCAAATATTACAATATGTTGTCCGAATGTTTGCTTTCTAATTGAAAATTAGGCCTTTAGCTTTAGTGAGCAACTGTTATATTTCTATTTGGATCAGTCATCAAATAATGTACAATATTTTTACAAACATCACTTAAGTCTAGTCACATGTATAAGATTAGAGGTCAAGATCATTGTTTTGACCATGGCACCGAGGAGTATGGAAATCATTCAATATATCTTTTAAACAACTGCGAAGCTTGGCAATCAACTACCACAATTATGCTTGAGAGTATGTTGTTTTTTTCTTGTGTCTATACCAAAGAAAATTACAGTAAAAAAGAATTGTAGATTTAAAATCGCATCAATAGCTATTATCCAAACCATTATATCTGAATATGAACCATGAAAGTCCAAAGGCAAATTCTGCATCTTTGTGAAAGATTTAAACCAAGATAAGGCTTATTAATATAAGGACACTTGACATTTCATCAAAATCCATTGAAAAGTTTGGTTGTGTTGGGGTTTTTTTGGCACCAATACGCCATGGAGAAATCAAATGGGAAGACCAGACATTGCTTATGACAAGCCAAGTCTGCTTTTCCAACCACATCTCACTTTAAAATTGTCTGCTGCTGCTGCTGAGATGGTGAAAGGTGGGATCATAAGGGTATCAGTTTGTTAATGTTTTTGGGCCTAGTACGGTTAGAGCAATGTTGGATACCTTACCTGGCAGCATCACGGTTATCCCTCATCAAATCTAGGGCAGAGATCCAAATAATACGGAACATGGGCAGTTTTACACGACAATTTCTTGATCTTTGGTCGAAACAAAGGACCGATTTAGGGTCTTCTATACACGGTTTTTCAAATTCTATTTTGTGGGTCCTTATTAAAACTGTCTTGAGACGATTCTATTAAGTACCCACAACAAAGGCTAAACACAAAAAGAAGTTTGCTAGGGAAATACCCATTATATTGATTCACATTAGTATGAAATAGATAACCCAAACATATATTGCTGGTTTGTTTGTTTATATGGGGGTTTAACGCTGTTTCAACAGTATTTCAGTTATTTAATGGCAATCCTGGATTCACCAGTACTAGGCACGGTTCTGCAATGTCGTGCCAAAGGGCACTCCAACAACAAGTCTTGCATGTCACCAGTGAGGATTGAACCCGGATGCCTCTTTGTCACAACTCCTACACCTTTACGACTGGGCCACACAGAGCCAATACGTTGCTGATACTCGTTAGAATTGACAAAGATTCTAAAGAATGGATTGGCTTTTTAAGGCACCTCGAAAGATAAGGTCATTCTGAGCACATTACGATGACGAGCCATATTTTCAAGCAATATCATGTTACTATGTTTCTGGGTTTTATTTCAGAACAAGATGATTAAGTTATAGGAATACCTCTCTTATCTGGAGCCCTCCTAGTGCTGTTGGTACCCATCAGAATTATCTTGATCATGACAAGATAGTTCTAACGAGTACCTTCAACATGGCATTTGTAAAGGGAAAATCGAGAACCTGCCAGACAAAATACCCAACCCATCTTACACCTTATCTGTTGCTCATATATACATCATGAGATTGGAAATGTTTTTTTCTTTTTCTAACCACAAGATAAAAATTGCAAGGAACAGCCTTTTATTGATGATTGTGGGCAAGAGGACATTGTATGCTTAACCTATGGGTCATGTATACATCTAAAATATTCAAATATTTGCGAATGTAGGGTTTTTGAATTCTCAGACTCAATGCAGACTAAACTTGTGTACTTTCTCTTAAAATTCTCATGATGGTTTCATTCATGCATATTTTTTATCTACGTCTACTTTCAACTTCAGATGAAAAACTTTTGATGTTAATGCTACCACAAAAAAAAGTTTTTTTGTAAAGAAACAATATTCATTTGTTATAAGTTCAAAGGGGCACATTATGGTGCACAATATGGCTCAAAAATACCTTTTAAGCCATGAGGATTTATACTTATACTTGTTTAAGCCATTACCAAACACTAAGTACATGTACATCTTACCAGTCTGTTGCAGACAACTCTGGAAAACATTGTGGGAAACATTGTGTCAAGAGCAATTTCTCCTTTTCCCACAATCTTTTCTGCCCTATCAGAATAAAATTTTCCAATTTCATCATGATTTGAAATGTTGTCTGCAAACTCTTTCAATTTGGGACAGTCGAAAATTTGGTGTTTGGTAAAGGGTTAAAACAAAGCTTAGAAAGTCCAAGTCTAAGGCCATTGCCCTAACTATACAGCCATTGAAGACCCTTTGCAGAAAAATATGTCTCGCATCATTGATATTAAAACAATCAATATCATATCAATGAATTAAACTACCAATTCGTTTTTGGTTAAAAACAAAACAATTGGCATTCATGGTTTAATTTAGTCTGCAATGAGTTTGAGATTTCAAATAGTTAAAACAAAATTCAAGAGTCTTAGAACCCTACTACACGCTTGTCATACAATTTGATACCTTTACATGAGTACAGGTCTTTGAGATCTATTATTTTCCCTGTTAAATTTGGGCAATTTTTCTCTAAATAGCATTCAGGCAATTTTTTCTTATTTTATATTTTTTGGGAGAAATTAGCTTTCCTTAAGACCATTTAAAACAGTATCAAATCTATTTAAAAATCAGTAGTTTGTCAATTTAGAACTAATTGACTTGTCATGGCATTTCATAGTATTTTTGCTTAACTTTAAAAGGTGCACACTGCTTCTCTGTCAGTGAATAAAGAAAATGGGTATAGTGAAATCAGTCTTGATAAAAGAATCATTAACATTCTCCAGTGTGTCAGCAGGAGCAATTTAGTTTGAACACATTATGACTCAGATATACCTAAGTTAAAGGAATTCTCTTGAAGGCTTTTAAAACAATGAAACAATACTTAACATTCTGACATGTGTTACTCTGAACGCAAAATTTTGGGGTATTGCAGTTTTCAACAGTTTTTCAGTCATAAAGCTTCATCATTACTGAACAATATCATTTTTAAGCTGTTGACTTCTTTCCAATATATACATAACTGATCAGCTAAAAATGAATTATTTGTTGTATGGTGCGCCAGTATTACGCGAAGATTTATTCTCAAAAAAGAACTTCTTGCAACCCAAATATGTTTCACCTTAAGGTATCAAATAACACGACTCACTTGAAATAAGAAATAACTAATATCCAAATCAAAAACATTTTCCAAGACTTCTAGTAACCCATTTCCCCAAAAATACTCACCAAATGCCCCTTCAGAAGATGTGTTCAGAGTACTTCTAAAGGACAAATATTAAGGTTCTAAGCAAGGCCATACTAAGTAATTCACAAGTGTGAAACACTTTAGGAATGCATTGAACGCTCACAATGTGAGTCTTTTGGCAAAATTACGTACAAACTGTAGTCTTCCACTGCACAGTGCACGAAACTCTTAACCCTTTACCAAACACCAAATTTTTAACGGTCCCTAATTGAAAGAGCTTGCAAAAGACATTTCAAAATGTGATGAATTTGAAAAATAATCTTCTGATATGATAGAAAACATTGTGGGAAAAGGCGAAATTGCTCTTTTAGAGCAATTTCACTTTAAAAGCAATATCTGCTTTTCCCACACTATTTTCCAGAGTTGTCTGCAATAAACTGGTCAAATACTTTATTGTTTGGTAATTGAATAAGAAAAACCCTGCATAGGAACCTGCAATTCCCTTAAATGTGCGACCCTCTTAATTTGCTTTGTTCAGACAGCGGTACCTCTTAGAAAGTACCGGTTTTTAACTTTTTGTAGATTTCACCAATTATGCATTCAATTTGAACACATTTCATTTCCTGATGTGGGGTCATGGGTTAAATCTTGGGAGAAAACTCTTTGAATTTAATTGAAGAAACTTCATAATGCTGAGCCATTGATGTATGTGGTATTTATAATTTAAAACTTGGTTTAGAAAAAACCCATCACTCATCTTTTGACTATCTCAAAATGTTGGCATCAGATTCAATTTGTTTCTATCAACTTATGGTACTCAAAGAGTTTTCAAACATAACATTGACTGTTCAGTTCTAAATGTCAGAGGAAAATTTGTATACATCTTTTCGCAAATCCAAAGTCAAAATAGTGTTCAATTTTTGTTGAAGGGTTTCTGAATTTCATTATCTATTTTCATTTCTTTTAAAACCTTAAGATTAAATTTTGTTGTCATTTCTTACTGTGATTTATAAGTATTAAGGAATCATACTGAACAACCAATGTCTACAAATAAACAGTTCAACACATAAATCAATTTGTGTAACAAACTTGCAGAATAAGTTCATTTACGAATTTCAATTTAGCAATACAAAAGTTATCATACATGTCATGTTCATTCTAGGTTTCACAGATTAGGATAGGGGCTTTTTAAAGAGCAGTGATAATTTTTGGCCCAAAAAATCTCATAAAATTTCGAAAAAACTCATTACTTTCATTCATTTTAATCATTTTTCTATAGAAAAACCCATTGATTTTTAAGTTTTGGTTAAAAAAGCCCATTGATTTAATTTAGAAAAAAATCACTGAAAGAGCATTAATTTTTTTAGTTAATTTTTTCCAATACTTCTGAAAGAATTTTACATATTTAAGCCGGGAATACTGCTTCTGTAACCAAACAAATACTCTCTCTCACCAGTATTGCATGGTACTCTTTCAGAGCCAAACCTTGCTTTTAAAAAAAAAACATTGTTCAGTCTAAAATGGATCCATGTTACTTAGTTTTATGGTGTTAAACACTATGTCAACAATTTTTCAATTATATCACAGCTCTCCTGGATGGACCAGTACAAGACAAGGGCTCTCAAGTGACTTTGCCAAAGGACACTCCCATGAAGCCAAAGGTGTCTGTGGGGCACGCACCCAGAAACTACCAGAACCCCTGAGTTCTAAGTCGGCCACCTTAACCACTGAGCCATACAGGACCCCACATATTACTTAGACAAAACATTGCCTATGTTGGGATTTTAGCTCGGAGCTTGGGCATATTCTACTAGCGGCAGTCTTCTACAAGAAAAACTGATTTGTTATCTGTAACATATATCAGAATACTAAACTCTCAGTTTTGATCTAAAATGTTGTGGTTGGAAACAGGAAAGACTCTCTCAATAAATTCAGAACTCTGTCTTTGACTTTTGATATTCTCAGCAAATCTGAAACCTTTATATATGTATATAATGACAAAACACTCAGACAAAGATATTCATGAACTTGTAATTCTGCAAATTTATTCACACCACAGTCTTCAACTCCTCGTTAATACTTAAAACACATTCACCGGTTTAATGAGAGTAAATGCATCATGTGTTGTTTTTGTAACATAATGACCACATATATATATATCTAAATAAAGGTTTTTTATAGAAATATCACTTTCCATGACCACTTGATAGGCAATCATTCTCTGGACTGCTATATAAACAGAATTGTTGGAAAAAATCTGAATGATCTGGTTTCTATTTTAGTGAACACATGAGATAGTCATGAAATGTTTTTCAACATATAGGAAGCAATGTAATTGGTTTTAAATTGTTCAATTTGGTTTAAAGCAAACCTTTGATCAAAATAAACGTGTACCTCTTTCATTAGTGTCAGTTTTTGATGACCCATGCATACAAAATGCGCCCAATTTCCTTTTGAAACTTTTAGAGTATGCTTGTTGACGGAGAACTAACACATTCTAACCAATATCACAAATTTCTGATTGTCACACATTTAAATGGTAGCAGGGCTTTTTCATGTTATTTAACAGGGGCCTATAAAAGGCTACTTCCCAATTGGAAATTCTTTTAAAATCATGCAGTTTCCCCCAAAATTCAAAGTCATACCAGCTTTTTGGCTTCCCAATTCAGCAATTTCAGTGATGAAATTTCCTGAATTCAACAGGCTTGGGCCTCTTCCCAATTCATGGGAAAAAAAGCCCTGGGTAGAAACGTATATATAAAATGTAGGAGCAAAAACTTCTTTTCTTCAATTAGAAGAAGTTATCAGTATAACAAAAAATTAACAATGATTTTGAAAACCATCTACAACAAAATAAGATATGCGCAGTTGATTAAACTAAAAAATTGTTGAAAACAACAACTATCCCCACACAAAAATCCTTGGAGTGTTTGTTTAAACCTATCCTCTACAAACGCACTTTACCAACATTACTTTGGATATATATGAATCAATGTAAAGCCTACTTCAGCAGTCAAAGAAAAGAACTCAAGAATAAACCAGTTCATGAAAAGTTTAAATATCAACTAGTTGAAGACTGTTGGACTATTTCTCACATGACTTTAGATAAGAGAGTAGACATGCCTTCTCAATGCTAACAAGTATTGATGTAATTATTTAATTGTCTTAATAAGATAATGAGAAAAAACTGATGCTGTCTATAATTTATTAATGCTAATGATGTTTTAAAAATAATTAACAAATAATGATCTGCAGTTATAAATGTTATTATCATTTGCTTACAAACTTTAAAGTAAGAAACTTTTATCATTGTTTTAAATGTTTCTTAATGCATCGGATTGGCTCCTTTTATTTTTACATGACATTCTTAATTCTAAGCCACTAAAATTTTCATCGGGCATCCTTTTCATAGGTTAACAATATTTTCAAAGCTTATCTTCAGCAATCTTAAGTGCCTTTGACACCTTTAAATATTTTTTCAATTTCTTTCTTGCGAGAGAGATAATCAGACTGTTGTCAGTGGACCTTTTTTGTCCATCCATGTCGGTTTCTATTTTCATAGAATGAGCTTTTGCTTCATATACATATATATAATCAAGTGATGAGCAATCAAAAATTTGATTAAGTCGGTAGCCTTTTCATCAGTCAATTGATGCTTTTTTTTATAATTTGATTTGAATATTCATTTTCTCTCATATCATGAGCCTAAGATTGGTGAAGGGTCCGAATTGAAAGTGAAATCAGACGAGAAATGGTAGTATGAAACAAATGCATTATCCTATAATGGTTTTGAGTATAAACCATTGTGACAAAAGGATAAGTTGCTCAATATGACAGTGGTTTCTTTAGTTTTCAATAGCAGATGTTCATAAGTAAGTTAATATATACTGAGTTAGGGACTAACAATTGCCTTAATCGAGATATGAAAAGATGAAATCCAAGTAAAAAAAAAGTCAGTATTAAAAATGATTTCGATCAACAGGAAATTGAAGCATCCAAGATATTAACTTCAGATCAAGACTTGGCCATTTCGTAAGCATGTCTACAATATCATGAACTAAGTGAGAGATAGTTGAATGAATGCGATAGAAAATTGTCCACTTACTGTATCCTTCTTGTCCTTGCATATCAGCCTGGTTCCCTGTGGCCCCTGATGGATCGTAGCCCATTGCAGTGTTCTGGGCCCAGCTTGTGTCTACAGAGCTCATTCCGGGCTCAACACCCGTTATTTCTAATTCCATGTCATTTTCCGATATGGCCTCTAGTTTGATATTCACATTGGGGTCTATATCTGATGATACACTACTAGTAGGCTGGTCCCCCGATTGTTCGCCCGAGATCAAGTTGGACAAGTCAGAGTCTAACCCGAGTCCTTCCGCGGGTTGAGTGTCACTAAACTTCATATCAGAGGCATCGTTGGCTGATGTGGAATTATCGTCCGCATGTTCTGGCTTAACGTCCAAGGTTTGAACACTAGATGGGGATGATGGCTGGCTGCCACTTTGCTCCGATTGTTTCTGAGCGCTGGTAACATCCGCGGCACTTTGGTTAGATCCGTCACTGTCAGTTGGCTCAACTTTAATCACTTCCTTGTTGAGCGGCATCCTTGTCAAACCTGGGGGTCCCCCGAAAGTCTGCCCTTGTGGACCCAAGTTCAATGAACGGGCTCTAGGCCTGGGAAGCCCATAGGGTTCATGTCTCACACCCGGCCCACGAATAGATCCCCCCACTGCCCTCGATAAACGGACAGGATGAATTTCGTGACGGGGCGATGAAAAGCGTGATGGTCTGGGTCCCATGTTTCTTGGAGAGAAGCTCTGCAGTCTCTGCATTTCCTCTTCACGCTCTTTCTCCATCTTCTTTTGCTCTTCTTCTTGTTTCCTTTTGTGCTCACCTGAAATTGAGGTACTCATTGAATCTTCCTTAGGTTAAATCTTATTCTGTGTATTGTCTTTTATGCATCCATAAGTTTTTCCCGTAAATATTTGAAAAATTTCCATCTCGGAAGGGTTATTTTTAATCTTGATGACGAGGGGTTTGAATCTCCCTTAGATGTTAACTTATTAATTTTACATCGAATGTGACAACAGTTTTGGCAGTTAATAAAGGCCCATGAAAGGAGGTGAGAGCATATTTATCAACCTGTATCATTTGGTAAACTTTGGGCCAAATTTTTATACTTAACACTAATAAGACCATCAGCAGAATTTAAACATGAAAGTCATAAAAACAGCCCAGATCAGCTTGTTTGATATTTCACATAATATTATATGATTACAATCATGAATTTCCGTAAATTCTTGTTTTCTCAGGCATCACTCAGCTACTTTCATGATGTACGCTTAGTTTGATGACATAGTTAGATCTACACACAACAAATTAGTTGTTATCTGTCACGTCGAGCAGCTATTTTAACATTGTTTAGATTGTCTGATTCTTCACCTTTGACCCGTTCTCATGCTACGCAAATTTTTAAAACACGAAGAAGAATTTGTTATACAATGCTTTTTCAATCTATTCACCTATCATTACAGCAGAGCCGAAAGGTTTTTACCATGTTTACAATGCATTTCTAAAGTTGTCTGATTAAAGAAAAAGAAATGTCTTCAGCCGCATGTGGTAGAGTTAATCTTTTAAAAGTATATCTAAGAGATTGATTGTTCTATAAAGATTTGTTCATAGACTCAACACCTGACAGTATAATGTTAAAACTCTCTCCTCAATTGGGACTGTGACACGTCATTGCAATACCACCGTCCCATATTTCAAGATTTTTTGTCTCTCAATTACACGGTCCCAAATATCTCGATTTTTTAACGAGATTGTAAGCACAGACTTAATTATCGAAGATGCAAATGTGTTTTCTGATGGCCCTCCTCTTGGTTTCATTGAAATACACCTCATATTGACGATGAAATGGACAACAGTCTTACCTGAAGGTACAGTGTTTACATAGGAAAAATAACGCCAAAGTTCACATAAAGTCACATTGGGTAGTCAGCGTGTTAAAAACAGTTAAAAAACAACTTACGTTTGAGGCAAAACCCCAGGAATTGGGACTTAATGTCTTCATGGTCTTGTAAGAAGGACTTCCCAGAGTCTGACCCTAAATGACTCAAAGTCCCGTCGGACACACTGGCGGTGAGGATCACAGATTGCTCGTCTGTATGGGACGCCAACTGTTCAACCTGTATAGAAAAAAAGTTTGTTGTTCAATGCCGTTTTCCAAATTGAGTTGAATACATCGTGGCTAACAAAAGAAAAAACATAACCAGATGATCAAATAAGAAATGTTTTCAAGAGCTTTTCTTAACACTTTACCAAATGCCAAATTCTAAACTGTCCCAAATTGAAAGACATTGTGGACGATATTTCAAAATGTGATGAAATACTGGAAAGTAATCTTCTTATAGGGCAGAAAACATTTTGGGAAAAGGAGAAATTGCTCATAAAGAGGAATTTCTTTTTTTCCCACAGTGTTTTCCAGTCGTCTGCAACAAACTGGTGAAACGTCGTTATTGTTTGGTGATGGGTTAAGCCAAATAGAACCAACAACATTCGATTAATCAGCCAGGATCTCCCAAAGAAATTAAACACATAGGGTGTTTTGCGACGAAGTGAGATCCATACAACAGAGAATTCACCAGTACATATATTCATACCTGCATATTGTTGCTTATAACTTGAAAATTCAACACCTAGGTCATTTTCATGATTTTCTATCTTTAAGGTCAATGTGTCTTACACAATAAAGTAAGTCAACCTTGGACAGCCCTTGTAAAGCAGAAGCCTACAAAAGGCACCTTCAAAATTAGAAACATCTTTAAATTTTAATATCATACAGTTTTCAAAACAAATCAAAGTCACACCAGCTTTATAGTTTCTCAATGCAGCCAAATTACTTCCCAAAATTAAGAGGATGTTGCCTTGTCGCAAATTCAAGAGAAAAAGGCCATGCTGGGAAAATCTAAACTGATCATACATCTTAATCCCATTTAAACCATTCATTCCAGAATGTATCCTTAATCAAAGTTTATTGAAAGAATTTCAATTCAATGTATAATGTGCTTGCATTTCTAAGCATTACCCAAATTCATTTCATCTGAACCTCAGAGCACTTTGAGGGTTCAATGCAATACTATAGCAAGTGCTTTAAAGGCACATCAAAGGAGAGGAGTACAAATAAATTACTGAAAAAATATATGGAGTTCTTTTATTATGTTCATAAAAGTCATGAGAATTAGTTTAGGAATGCATTGAGACCATAATTTAATAGACTCATTATAAATAAGATATTAGGTACTTGAAATATAGTTGTCTCCAATTCAATCATGTTTATCAACCTGTTTGGTTACATATTCAAAATAACAAATTCTGATTGGTCGTTTAAAAAATGTGTGTATCAACTGTCAAGGTCAGAGGTGAAGAATCAGGAAATCTGAATTAAAAACTTGCTAATCTGGATTATTTCTGGTTTACCTTTACATGTATGTTGTGCTGATGGTGTTTTTTGGTGAAAACTATTTGAATCTTACCAGAAGTTTACCAAATAATATAGTTTGATATAGAATTAATCTCCTTTAATGGGCCTTTAAAGCATTTCCTATAGTCTTGCATTCAACCCTCGACTTTATAAATAGGTCATTGGATCACCAACATTAGAATTATATGGTAAATAAGCAAACCTTTTATTTGGCTTGAATACCTACCAATTGTTGAATCTGGCTTTTCAGCACGGCTTTCAGGATTACTTTGTACCCTGGAATTTCCTTGATCACTTCCATGTCGGGGGCAGCCATGATGAACCCTCTCCAGTTTCCCCGAACAGTTAAAAATTGCTCTTCTAAAAAGTGATTTGTTCCTTCGTAAAATCCTCAAACTGTCATATAAAAGTTTGTTCCTGCAAAAAGGAAGCAGAGATTATAAAAATTAGTGCTTTCTAACATACTAAAAACCGTTTTTGATTAAATTTTATATGGTGTTTAATCTCATATCAATAATTTTTCAGTTATGTAACGACTTCCCTTGGTCCAACAGTTTTTGACTAGGGCTCTGAAAAGACTTGCCAAAGGCCACTCCCATGAGGTGTCGAAGGGGCTCGAACACAAGACCCCCAAATTCTAAGCCCACCACCTTCACCACTGGGCGTTGCAGGATCTCCTTTATTTATAGTATTTTGTATCAATGAAGCTTAAAGCTTGTTCAAAGCCACTCTCAATGACTGCTTCCTGGATACTAAACCAGTACTCGCGCCCGTTAAGTGGGTTAGTCCCAGATATTTTCATTCCGCCTAATGGGGATTCGAACCCCGGCCCTTGGTACAAGAACCCGACGTCATCAACAACCAGAAGAAGAAAACCAGGGGTATACAACTGCTTAGCAACGCTTTGTCGCAGAAGCGAGCCCCTTATTCATTTCACAAAAATCAAAATAAGAAGATGTTTATTTTGTGTCCAGCGAGTTTTTATCTGGTGTTTTTAGTATAAAGATTTGGTTTTGGGTGTTGCCAATCCTCGTCATGTTAAGATATTGCCATAAATTGGGTTAAATGAGTGCTGATGAACGAATCATAACCGTGAAATTTCATATTTCCCATAGCAATAAAATACGTGTTTTTGGCAGAATTGAGTCATTTGAAAACGAAAACTTGCCAAGAAATAGCTTGGTGAAAAGGAAAATTGAACAAGGGACACATTGAAAATTTTCATTTGTTGCATTTGATGCTCAAAAGTTTACCCGCAAATGTTGGTCAATAAAGGTGAAGAGTTTAAACTACATGTACATGTCTTTCATTTTCATTTCCAGCGCATAAGATATTTTCTTAAAATCAAATTTAACAAAACTTGTTCATGAATATTGCCTTAAAAAGCATTTTGAACAAAAAAAATGTTGGTTAATTAAGAACCTTTAAACGCCTACCTTTGATGATGTTTCGTATCAAAACTCACAAGACAATGAAAAAATGCAAATTCATTATTTTCAACCTATTGACACTGTATCAAGATTATTTAAAGTGACTGACGAATGAAGGACACAGGGTTGTCTTATATATGTTTAAAGAACCCCATATGGCCAGAGGTTGTTGATTGGCTAAACAATAAAGGATATGTAATTTTATGATATGGTGCAAATGTGGCAGACCAGCGTTAAATTACATCACAAATCTTTATCCTTGTATTGACCAGGTTTGTTAATCAACGCTTTGTATGTAATCAAGTAAGAGTCAATTAAGTTGTATACAAAGAGATTGTTTTCAAATGTGTGAATTACCTATTCATTGATTAACTGGCTTTTAGCCTTTTAGCTTTTAGACCAAGACATCTTATGTTAAGCTATATATATCATGACAAACATTTGAGGTTCGTGATTTAAGAATTCGGCAGAACTGACAGTCGATCTTAAAATCAAAATTAAAAACATTTGTGAAAAATGATTGATTGCGATGTCAAATATCGAAGCCAATGTTAACAGGTAATAAATAATCAATGTTTTTAACTTAAATCTGTGTCGAATGGCAAACAAAAGGAATTTGTTTCTTTTAATTGGTTTGTCAGTGCCTTTATTTGAAAGCGAGCAATGATGACATTTTTATTCTTAATTTCCGTCTAACCAGGTACAAGCGTAACTTCTCTACTTCTATGTTCAAACACAAAATAAAACGATTATTCAAATAAGAGCTAGACACATTAAAATGGTTATACCAATGGCATAATACTGTACAATTTATTGTAGTATATAGGTAAGAGAATCATCATTTTCTTGCGAAAACGTTTCCAAAAGCCAATTGCTATGTAAAGATAAATTGTGATCTGATACGTTAACATTTATGCTTATAGATTGAGCATTTCGGTCAAACAAATATGTTAATGGAGAGTAAGAATTGCTTTTTCAACTGAATTATGCGACCTGGCATTAAAGAAACAAATGGTTTGATTTGTTTGGATAAAGGGTTGTCATAAAGCTTGTATACTTATGGTCAACTTGTTCAACCGATTAAAGCATAGATGCTAGGGCAATAAAACCACCGACTTGTTAAGGATGTTACCTTAGAACAATGCCAAAGTGTATACAGTCGTGTGTCAAGCCAATGTGTTGACACACAGTTGTGTACTTTATGGCTTCGGGATAGGTGACTGGGTGCTACTTAATTTAAAGCATCATTAGTGTTTGAGAGTTAAATGCGGATTAGCAATATGTCAATGTAACTTCTGTTTTTTTTTTAATTGGAGTAATCTAAAAGTAACTCGGTATGTTTTCATATGTATGATAATGAATTAACTTCAAACAGTCTTAACTTGCATAAAATGCACTAAAACACACAACACGTCCGATCTAAAGTAAAATGTGAATAAAGGCAATTACATTAATCATTATAATAAATATTGTTTTATTCATCACACTTATGAAATGCACTTTTCGGAAATGTCACAATGTCATGTGTAGAACGTTATCTCTGCTTCAATTCTGTTCACTCTATTTACCTACATTTACCATGCTGCAAGATCATTCGGACCCGTTAAAAAGAAGAATTCTTTTTAAATAATGTTATCTTAGACTCAGGAAATCGTCCAACAGAGCTAACACGTTGTTTTTAAGTTTTATTTAATGTTTTAATCAGGCAATCGACTTTTCTCACTATGTAGACATATGTAAACATATAGTGATCGACAATGTACCCCCTTTGCTATTGGTTATGCACTGTTGCATCTCGGGAAATCTGGTAAATTGCCCGGATATTCGGAAGTGAGAATAGAGCATGAACAGAAAACTTATTCAAGATAACCAATGGCAAATATTTAGATTGCGTTTTATTTTGTAGAAATCAATATTATAAAACAAAAAAAAATCGTTTAAAAATAGGGGATGCATGCATGCAGCAGCTCTTTGGGGGAACAATGGGGCCCTCTCACGTGCAAATTTGATCCTGCTTTCAGATTCGATCAACACACACAAACTACAAGGATCAAGTTCACGATTTATCCCTTAAACAAACATTCTACGGATTGGTCTTGATAAAATAACTAACAGAATATAAAGTATTGGCAGTTGCCTTAAAAAAACGTTAAAATATATGAAATCCACGGGCGACGCCGGAATCAAAAAAAGATGCCGGTCATCAGTGACTGTGAAGATTGTCTTCTACGTTCTTAAATATAACTTACCCACCGACTTTCCTTGAATATTTCTACAATGCGTCTGTCGTGTTAAGCTTCTTTATAGATGCTGTCAATTTGGCTGTCGATGTACAGCGAGATTTAAGTTTTATTCGACATAATTTACGATTTGAATGATAATGACGCCATTTTAAATGAAAATACAGGTGGCGCTTTTCTGATAAGGGAGGTCACTCTGTTCGCATTTTATGTTAATTTCCTGAGGCCCTGGAAGGTGGCTTTTATAAAACCGTAGACCTGATTTTTTTTAATGCTGTTCGACGCCGCGTCAACAGTTTTGAAGTTTTCACGCCTTTTCTTCCGTTTACCTGAGAAGCTATGAGAGAAACTATCAAAGAAGTGTGGTGTGTATGCACAACAACAATATTTTGCGTTAACTTTGAAGTAAGAGGCCATTCTCTTTTCCAAAGACCTAAAACAATATGTGTTGATTAGGCCATAAATTGTTTTTTCCACTTAATCCTTTAACATGTTCTCCAATTTCCATGTTTACTAACACCCCAGTAACCTCTCTTCACAATCATGACCATCTAGGGCTTTCACTAAGTTGTAATGGAAACTATCATAATCAAACTTCAACCAATTTTACTTCAGCCTCCGAATTTCTTAGTTAAGTTTAATAATATTTTATTGCATTCAATGCAAACATTCGAAAAAAAAAAACTAGCACACAACAAGACATATAACTATGCAATGATATTCGGTATTAAGGTAGCTATATTGTAATGTTAGATACAAAAAGATTGGACTACACGTTATGACAACATTAGACAAAGTCCTCTCCTGTTATGATTGTGTTTGATTATACAATAGCAAGATGTATTCTACTTAAAATATCATTAGAAAATGTTTTTTTTTATATTAAGAACAAAACACATTTCTAGAAATGTTATAAACTGAAATGCAAATTTCACAGAAAATCACACAATCAAAATTTATATATCCTTTATAAGACCAATCATAGAGTATGCATCGTGGTCTGGGATGACTGAATGATCAGAAATCGTCAATCGGAATAATGTGAAAGTTTCAACCCCTAAAGTCACCAGAGGCAACGATTCTTAATTAAGTAAAAACTTCTCCGGATCCTAAAGGAGCCAAAATAGATTCTCAAACAGAGTCGTGAACCCTTGGAATAGTCTTCCGCTTGGCACTATGAACTCTTTGAACTCGGTGAACTCTTTGCCTATTTAAATATAACATTAAAGATCTATATTTGGGCCGCGTCACACGCAAAGGGGCACTCGGACATATAAAAAAAAGCGCTGACTCAGCTCTATCTTAGAGCTATTATTCCAGCATCTAGTCACGAAAATTATCATTTGTATTTATTTAAAGGTATAACTGGATGTCCTCTTAGATGTGACGTGGCGGCTGGTCTGGGGCTACACTGTTTGCTATGTCCGAGTGCCCCTTTTCGCGTAACGTGGCCCATTTGAGAAGTTTAAAACATTCAAGTACATTAGAGATTAGTCTTGCAAGAAGCAATATGGCGGCCTTCTTATTATAGGTGTTTCATTGGATAAACCCGATGAGAACAGATTGGGACGATGGCTGATATCTCCCTCTATTCTTAGACTTTCCAATTAAATACTTTATTGGCAAGAGTCGGCAAAGCATTTTGCCTTTGGCCATTTACAATTATTCTAAATAAATTATTCTATAATGGCTAAGATATTTTAGTCATGATACAAACAAGATACCTACTAACACATGATATCATTCACATACAAATACAAATTGTGTATACAAATTGACATATATGTGCACATAAATATACGAGTTGCAAACTGCAACAACAATAAAAGATGCAATCTAAGCAGCATGATATAGGAAAAGAATAAGCAAGTAACAGAAAGAAAAATAATAAATTAAGAGAGAAAAAAAAGAATGATCTACTCTATCTGTATACTCGAGTCGCTGTGTGATTGGTCAATCCAAACTCTCGGAGGAATCCGAATAAACCCGAATGTGCCCGAATGAAAATCAAAACAAACAACGAAACCACGTGTCAAGATGACGTCATATCATGGCACAGTGCTATGGCAGGACCAAACAGAACCGACGCTCAGCCTATACACAGTTGTCGCCCATTTGTATTACAATGTCTTGTCAAAAGATATATGTTTTAAGGAATGAAAAGTAAATATTCCCTAAGAAATGCGTTATGCCAAAACGTTGGAACTAAACAAGAATAACATAAATATATGAGTTGCAAACTGCAACAACAATAAAAGATGCAATCTAAGCACCATGATCTAGGAAAAGAATAAGCAAGTAACAGATTGTTTTGATAAACAAAAATGTAGATGGAAATAAAGATTCTCTTGATGAAGGCCTTATCAGGCTGAAAATTTGAATAGATTGAGCTGGAATTATTAAGTTTTATATTCGTTCCCTGAGGGACATTTTTGACATTAAACAAGAATATTCATTGAATTATCACAACGCGTTGTTGTCGTTATTTTTCCTCATCTAAGGGCATATTAGAAATTAAAGAAGAATACATGCTCCCGTTATTTTATCACCAGTAATTAATACAATTTTCTTATCAAGACACTTACTGCTTTCCCACAAAATGATAAATGATATTGTTGGGAAACGACACAATCGTGTCGTATTGACTTCATTAAGCGTCGGCAAGAGTTATTGGCAAAGCGGGGTCTCCAATTCAAGAACCCCGTATTCCAAGTCTACTTCCTGACCTCTATTGATAGAAAAAAACACCGTCCTTCATCGGGCGGAAATGATATCATTTAGGCGAATTTGAACATTCTGGTGGTCCCGGGTCCGATCCCCACAAGCCTAACATAGCCTGTCCACTGACCCATGTAATAAACCTGTCCTTAATCCAAGGAGTTGTTCCAGATGATCTTAAATCTGCAAGAGTGGTCCCTCTTTTTAAGAAAAATGACAAATCAGAAGTCAATTCTATGTAGTTTTTCAAAGATCTTTGAAAGTGTTGTTTATGACCAGATCAATTCTTATATAAAAAACAACAATCTTTCATATCTATTTCAGTTTGCGCAAAGGGTTTTCTACAGACTCATGTCTCATTCACTTTTCTGACTACATTTAGTTTGAAATAATCACAGCCGATGAAACCTGGAATAGTGTATATGACCTAGAAAATAAACAAGACTCATGCATGTGAAAACATCCAAATTCACCGTCACCGGTAAAGGCCTTGTGGAACCACTTAGCAAGAAAACTGATGTTCATCATTTCTCTTTATCCGAGAGGCGTGATTTTGTGCCATGCGGTACCAGCGGGAGAGACAGTTACACCAAAGTATTATTCGAAGGTAGATTAAGTTGAATATTGTTGACATATGTTCTAAATATATTTTATTGCTGTTTATTTGATATCATCATAAAAGCATTTGGTCCAATAACTGTATACCATTTTCATGTTATCTAGAGCTTGATCTGGTATGAGCAGTGAAGAAGAAAAGTCAGGATGGTGGCTTCCTTTTACACACACCACCCCACTCCTCTGTGGTCACCAAAGCATCACTCAGAGAGTCAGGCATTGAGACTGTAAAGCATCCTGCATATTCAACGGATCTAGCTCCATGCGATTTCTGGCTTTTCCCAACCTTGAAATCAGAGATGCGCGACAGAAGGTTTGATAATGTTGATGACCTACATAGGTCCTACCATCAGGTCATGCTCTAATATGTGGATACGTAGGTGGAAGTAGCGGTATTACGTAAAGGAGAATATTTTGAAAAGATATTATAACGTGTTACTGTGTCAGACAGATCTTGCAGATGCTCCATTTCCTTTATGAGTAAGTTGTCCCGCCCTACGTTGCCCCGCTCAGAGTTACCCGACGTTGCCATAGAGACTGTGGATAGTGCATCAAAGCAATTTAGTATCAATTTCTTCTTTTGATTTTGGATTACATGCATAGAATATCAAATTATCAATTTTGGAAATTTTATTCGAATACTTGCATTCATAAATAAGTTTTGAACGTTTTCCGAATACTTTCGAAATACCGTCGTATTATAGTCTGAACAAATGACATGGGGCATCAATAGCCGTCAAATGACAAAATTGATATTTGAAAAAAAATATTTCTACAACTGCCTGGTCTCAATGTCTACATACATTGCCTTTGTCGCCGAAATGGCAATATATCTAGACCTTTTAATTTTGGAAAGTTGAATTAGGAAACCAAAAAAGCTGTAGTACATTTGAAGTTTTTGGGAACGCTATGATTTTAGCGAAAAATCCCCTACTAGATAACGCGAAAAAGTCCTAAAATATGTACTTTCTACTATTATAACGGGTACTTAAAATCGGACACATGACCGAAAGTGATGGTAGGAAATAATCGACGAAAAACAGGATGTCGCAATAAAAGCTGATGGCCAAGTTTTTGGGCTCTGCTCTTAGAACACCATCGCTCTTAATGAATGCCAGGACTTTTACGGTTTAGTTTGTGAAAGACTGCCTTCTAAAGACTCTGATATGGACAATTAACAAGAATGCTCTCTTAAGACGAATACTAATAGACCTTTTAAGACTAGAAGGTAGACAAAATGAGAAATTGTCAAAAACAGTTAACATATTGTGAAAGACTGCTTTCAGAAGATTCCGATATACGGAAAACTAACTTGACCGTTACTTATACGCCCATTACGCCATACATGCTAATTTCACGATTTATGACAATTAGACATCATTGTGACGAAATGCGAACTTGCTACAAGCGGTTAACATAATGTTTCTCTAGGTTGGGTTGCAAGTATGTATTGTAGTATTTCTATGTGCGAGCTATTTGATTACTGAGTCAGACATCGCTCGGAAATATTGCTCGACTTGCATGCTCAATGCAAGTCCATGTCAGTGAATCTCATACCATAGGAATAGCGAGAACTTTGGCATGTTATGTCCACAAATGTCACAACATGTAAAATTGTATAAAAAAAAGATTTAAAATTTCAAAATATAAAATCTCATTAGTTTGTCAGTGATGAACTGAACAAATGAATGATTGCATTATAACGGTTTTGCCGTAAAACAAATCGTGCAAGCGCCAACCATTAATAATTAGGCCCTTTGTCAAAATGAATTGTTTTGAATAAACTATTTTATTATTTGTTTGTTTGTAGCGGTGAACTGAAAAAATGAATGCTCTACATATGACGGTTTATTATTTTCATCAACCGAAACACGATGTTATAATTAAGCGCACGTATTTATTTCAAGTCGAACATGATATCGAAATAACTTGATCTAAAAATAATGTCTGAAACGATTCCTTGTAAGAAATAGTTTAACCAGATCTAGTTTTTCTAGTACTACCGTATCATTAAAGATATATTTTTGTTAATGTTAACACTTTAAATGTGTTGTCGGTTTTTTTTCTTGTTTCTTATGTGTGTTTGACATGAAATTGTTTCCGCCTATTCTGAATGGGAGCTTTGTTTTTTAAAAATTTAAAATCTGCTACTCTCATGAATCGAGCCAAAAACACTCGTGTCACGAAGCTGAAATCCAAGAACCACTGCCTACAATCGAGAATTTGTAGCAAATACTTACGCTAAAGTTTCATGAACCTTTCGTTTGCAGTCCTGCCTAAATCGCTTCACGGGTTCTTCCTTTGGGGTCCTCATCACGGTCGGCGAACACACGCATGTGGTATTCTTCACGAGCAACGGCAAGTGACTCGTGTTCGATCCCCATGTCAACGTGCCTTTCAAGTGCTACCGGAGCAGGAAAGGTGCCACCGTGTGGGAGCTTGGGAAAGTTGATGCTGTTGTCGGATTTCTGGCCGACATTCACCTTGACGATAGATACTGTCAGGTGATCAAGCCTCGTTTTGAGGCGGGCGAACATAAAGTAGACTGGGAACCGGTCTCTCATCTATTGAATAAAGAGACCGGTATGGTACAAATCTACCAAGCAGAAAACTGGCTGTTAACGAAAGGAACGAAAGCAGCATACTGTGCTTATAGACGAACGTTTGCCGGTTCAAACGAACGATTAGGCGTGATACGACGTTTCCTTCTGCGAAATTTTAATTTTAACAATCATTTGATACAAATCAGTGGAAAATAAAACTCTGATAAAGGGATGTGTGCTTCGAAAATCAAAAAGCAATTATTCAGGGGTAACAACCGTGTGCCTTTTGCTGTTGTCGTATTTAGGAACATTGCATTTGTATGTTGCCCGTTGTCTATCTTGTGGAGCTAGTAGACAGCGGGAGACCAGTTTACTAAAGTTAAAGCCGTTGACCGATCATCGTCGACTCTGGCCTTGTCCGATATTGAGTGCAATAGCATCTCCTTGCTGAAGAGCTCCGCCTTGCTCCTGAATAAGAAAAGTCAAGCGGTGGTGGCGACTGTGGGAACATTTATCAGCGATTCTCGCAAACTCACGAAATCTCTCGAGGCAATGTCATGTAACAGTGTGTTTTGTTTCTCTTATGTGAAGAATTGGGATGATGGTGGATATGTGTACTTATGGGCAGGACTATATTCTGAATGGGATCTTTGTTTTTACTTTGATCTGCTACTGTATGAATCGGGACCAAAACCCTCGTGTCATGAAGCAGAGACCCAGGGACCACTGGCTACAATCGAGAAATTTGAAGAAATCAGCACTGACCAGCAAAGACCTACGGTGAAGTTTCATATACCTTCCATTTGCAATCCTTCCTGAATCGCTTCACTGGTTCTTCATTTGGGTTCTCATCACCCGCGAATACACGCATGCGGTGTTCTTCATGAGCAACGGAAAATGGCTCGTGTTCGCTCCCCATGGTAACGTGCCTTTCAAATGCTACCGGAACAGGAAAGGTGCCACCGTGTGGGAGTTTTGGACAGTGGATGCTGTTGTCAGATTTCTGGCCGACATTCACCTCGACGATCGATACTGTCAGGTGATCAAGCCTCGTTTTGAGGCGGTCGGGCAGGAAATCAGCGACGTTGACCAATCATCGTCGACTCTGGCCTTGTCCGACATTGAGTGCAATAGCACCTCCTTTGCTGGAGAGCTCAATTATGCTCCCGAATGGGAAAGGCCACGCTTTGGTGGAGACGTATTGGGAATATTGTTTAGTGAGTCTCGCAAACTCTCGAGGCTGTGTCATGTGACTCAGGGTGTGTTTGTTTCTCTGATGGGGCGAAAGAGGATGCTGGTGTACATGTGTCTCTTATGGGCAGTTTCGGGTAGGACTTACCGCCTTGGTTATATTCACAATCCCTCAGACTACTTTTTCAAATATTATCGTAACGGGAAATGCGCCACCGTTTTTTTTATAGTGGATGGTGTTGTCGGATGATTAGCCGATATTAACCTCGCCGAACGCTATTGTCAGGTGATCAAGCTCCGTTTAAAAGAAAAAAGTGGCTCTTGAGGATCTTAACTTTTTTTAAAATGAAAAATATACATAAATCCAGTAACGAATAACTGAATGCATGCTAAAGTCATTAGGTATAAGGTTTTCGTGCCAAAGTAAGACCTCAGCCAGAAAGGTAGCCCTAGAAAATTTAAATGAACTTTTGTCGTTCGTGTCCATCCGAGATCCACTGACCGAAGCTTTCACCCTGCTCTATGCCGTCAATGAGAGCGAAAGACAAAATATGGTCCAGCTTCAGGAAATCACAATATATGACAAGTAGTTTATGTTTGAGCGTGGCCTGAGATGGAAATAAAAAGGTAACCCTGCAAGAGAAATTCTCCAGGCATCTTATCTTATTTTAACGACATGCCCTGGATGATCTTCCGAGGGGTCCTACATACCCCTATATTGTAGGACTGCTGCCACCAAAAACACGCGCTTTGATCCTTTGTATACATGTATGTATACTCGTTTATTTACATTTATAATTACATTTATTTTTACATTTATCTTGTATTTATATTTGGCGTCACGCCATAATCGACTTAAGAGTCGTTAGGCAAAACATGTTTGGTATTTTATTTATTTTCTAAAATATATAAATTAAATTAGATTCAACATAGAAGGCGTGTGAAGTATTTCCTTTTCGCACAATATTATATATTCCATTGCCGGCCCGGCGCGCGCCTTTGCATCAACATTGTAACGAATAAGACATGAGAAACGGGACAGTACATTTCGTATTGAAAAACAAACTGAACATGAGTAGAGTTTGTGCCCGCTGGATTCTTCGGTTGTTGAAGGATTTTGAGATGGAGCGACGAGTTGCGGTCTCTAAGGCGTTCCTACGACGGTTTAAAAACAAGGGAGACGCACTTCTGAATAAAATCATAACAACGGATGAGACTTGGCTATTCTACTATGATCCGGGAACCAAGCAGCAGTCGAGTAAATGGAAATCAAGCGATTCACCACCACTAAAGAAGGCACGCATGTCGAGGTCCATGGGAAAACACATGTCTATTGGTTTTTTTGACAGGACTGGAGTGATTTTAAGTCATATGGTTCCAAAAGGGCAGACAGTCAATTTTACATATATTACCATTGAAGAGTCGTTAGGCAAAACATGTTTGGCATTTTGTTTATTTTCTAAAATATATAAATCTAATTTGATTCAACCTGGAAGGCGTGTGAAGTATTTACTTTTAGCACTATATATTCCTTTGCCGGTCCAGTATTTGTCAGAAACCGTATTTCTTTTGCGTATATGTTTGGAATGGCCTTCCTTGTGACCTTAAATCTAATCCCAGCCTTAAAAAAACATCTTCAAAAATGGACTGGGCAATCACCTTTCTAAACTGATCTAGCATCTAACTCTATATGTATCGTTAAGAGTTAATGGCTCGTCGATATCAATTGTTATATCGAGCATAATATACACAATGGATACAAGAAACAACCAACAGAAATACTTAATATACAAACAAACAAGTAAAAAAGAACGGCACAGTAAAAATAAAACTAGAGACTGCAGAATTAAACAATGCAACCATCCGCTTAATCATCGATGCGAGACTTTGGTAGCGTACGACCAGTGCGTTTTAAAAAGTAAATTTTGTGTTGACAAGCTGTAAATAATACAAATTTAGATATTAAATCGTATAAAAAAAAATAGCATCCTTCAAAGAAAGAAAAATACATACAAGTTTACTCACTGGAAATGTCCCTGCTTTGAATGAACTTTGGAAAAAAAAATCTTTAGATAAATTTTCCACAGGTGAACAATAGAAAGAAAATAATGCAGGGAGACTCCATACCAAACTGTTAATAAAGACATTAATAGCCGGATAGAACCATCGGCATTCATTAAGTCAGTCGTGGGACAAATGCCGTCATGTGGATTTGATCTCACGCGGAGAGGGCTTGTTTGATTTCATGTTCTGTACTCTAACCACTTAGCACGGAGGCCGCCTTTAATACTCTTGGACTCCTTTGAATAGCAAGCGATAAAAGGAACCACGAGGGTTTCCCAGCCCATTTTGAGTAGACAATGTACTTCGATATGTCTTGCCGCCATAGTCTGGTGATACGGCCAAAGGCAACCCGATAATCAAGGATACGTTCAGATGAGAGAAGAATCATACCAACGTGAGTTGTATGTTCGAGTTTCTGATGAGATGTCATAAGGACAAAAATATTCCTTGGGCTATATGGAAGTTGTTTAAGGGATTGCTCAAATATGAATGAAAAAATAAAAACAAAAAAGCATGTTACAATAAGTATTATTCTACCTTTAATTAGAATCACTGCCATTAGCATCATCACCTTTACTTAAATTATTGTTGTTATTTTTATCATTGCTATTATAATGGGACATTCGTAGCTAGGTGGTTAAAGTGGTAGACTTGTAATTTTTGGGTCCAATATATTCAGTAAGATGCCGCTGCATTCGCGAGAGTGTCTTTATCCTAATCATCATTACTTTGTTCATTGCTATAATCTTCATTATTATTATAATATTATTGATTTTGTTGTTAATGTTTCTACAGACCCCCTAACAATCGTGGGCGGCACCCGGAACCAGGAGGACTTCCCAGGACCATTCCGCGGAAGACAATGCACCTCGATGTGCCTTGCCGCCTTAGCCTGGTGGCACGGCCAGACACCGAGTGGCACATTTGCCCGCAAAAACATTGACGGCGCTTTAGAGTCAGGCGATCGGCTCGATACATACCTTAGGTAAATATTTGGTTCATTTGTTTCCTTTTATACATTGTATTTGCGATTGGACGATTGTTTATCTAATGTTTCTCCGCTTTTTCCCACACAAACTAAAGTAAATGCATGTACATACATTTGTGTCTGGGATAGACAACTAACACAGTACCGAGTACAATCCACTGATGTATACGAGGTTTATTGATGATGGATTTGGCTTGTGGACACAACGGATAGAAAAAAAAATATATTTGCAGAATACGCAAATAACTTACATCCAAATCTAAAATCGATCTTAGATATAACACCGATAAAATCGGAGTTTTTAGATACATTAGTTATTTTGAATATGGAAAAATCGAAACAGATCTCTACAGTCAAGAAAGTGACAAATATCAACACAAGACTTCTGGCCCCGATTCCACCAACGTTTACTTAACTTAAAATCTTAAATTAAGTATTTTGACTTAACTAAGTTTTTAAGTCATTTGCATTCCACCAACGTCAACTTAATTAAGTGTACATAACTTAACTAAGTATTTCACTAAGTAGGTCGGGTAAATATCCAAAAATATTTTTAGACGGAAAGAATGCGAAGAATTATTGTGACTGGTTATGCGTCTAAATTGTAACCGGAAGTCAGTTTATTTTTACGCAATCATTTGAGAACCGTTCGTCTAAAGACCATCACCTTGTCACAGACGACAACAATCGACACCTTCAAGAACTGTCAAATCAAACAATGGAAAAGGAAAAGGATTTAAGCAAACCGAAACGGTCGAGGCAGGCCAACTTTACGACTCAGGAGGAGGTCACCCTTATTTCATCAGTTATTACCAATTACGATGGAATTTTCGGTAATTTTACGGGAAGCTCTAGGGGAGTGAGCGTGAAGCAGGAGGCTTGGAGGCTGGTGTTGAATGCTGTCAACGCGTCAGTTAATATTTTTGAGACGTCCCATCTCTTCTTGAATACATAAAGCATGACAACACGATCTATTTTCATTACGTTCTTAAAATCATACGTCGATTTTTTTTATAATTATTTTACTTGTGTTTTAGACGAGATAAGCATTGTAAATACTACAACCGAACGTAAATAGGGTAATCTTATTTTTTTTCTCTTCATAGTTTTAGGTCATTTTCACTGGGAAACGACGGCCTCCATTTGAATCGTAGGTAAGTTCAACTTTTATTAAATAATTAATTTACATGTTTTTTTTATAAATCAATCGTAACACTATAGGTACACGTTTCCCTACATATCACAAAATATATAAAACAAAATCATAAAACAAAATCAACACAGTGTCTTTTCGTAACTTATATAAATTGAAGACATTGTTCGAGATTTCGAAATAAAGGCAAGATATAAATCAGCTCTTGAACAAGTGTACAAATGTCACAAAAACAAAAATCAATTTCTGTGTGGTCAATTTGGTTTGAGGGATGACAAAAATGCCACAAACAAATTTTGTCATTGTGTACGATTCGCACCGCCGTTGATACTCTTAGGCAGTTGCCTCGGTAGAAACTTGCCAAAAGAAAAGAAGAAAGATAGAGACAGCAGGGGGGGACAACGAAGAGAAAAAAATTCATTCGCGCGGCGTAACCACACTTTGACCAAGTATATCTACTCCTTCAGGCCTGAATCGCAGAGTGACATTTTGATAAAATTTAAAGATCTCTTTTGTTCTGATTCATAATTCGGGAATGCAGAAAATGCCACCGTTTCATTTATCAAAAGTAAAAAAGGACCTCCAAGTTTTTCCTAAGTAGTAATCTCTCATGTTTTGATTAATACTTTGAAAATGCAGGAAAAGCCACCATTTCATTTAAATAACCAAAAATATCTATTAGGGAGACCCCTAAACCTCCTTTCGTAAGGGGAAAATTCCACCCCTGCCTCGGTAAAAAAAAATAAATAAAAAATAACCCTGGCTACGGCACTGATTCGATGACATTATAATGGCACTAGGTGTATCTATCTAGGTCCATTATTATATAAATAATGATAATGATTACGATCATCAACAACTGAATTGAACTGTCTAAAAGCTCTTGAGATTATTTTTCAATTGTTCGTGTTGTCTTTGACGTGTTTACGATCTGGCGATGCAAATGTGTCTGTTACATACGTTTCAACCCGTATGACGTCATATAAACAAACTATTACGTAATTGATGACGTAATTGTCCATTATTTTCCCGCGCGTTCTTAGCTTTTCTGCGCTAAT
This sequence comes from Cerastoderma edule, assembly GCA_947846245.1. Lineage (NCBI taxonomy): Eukaryota > Metazoa > Mollusca > Bivalvia > Cardiida > Cardiidae > Cerastoderma > Cerastoderma edule. The sequence goes on along the minus strand of OX401420.1, from coordinate 10,079,921 downwards.
CACCGACATGCCGGATGCCGGCAAAATAGTGGGGAATCAGGTTATGGGATCTGTCTTGCTTCCGCAAGGATTTCATCTCTCATATAGACTCATGGGTGAAAGTGTTCAGGATTATTCCTGAATTTAAGGTTTTTGAGACTTTTTGTCCCTATATAATGCTATATAAATATCAAACATGCCTTTACAGAATAATGAACTTAAGATTTCAGGTTTTTGAGATTCATCAACTTTCACCCATGTTAAGACTGCTGCATATGATCTAAATGCTTGGACTTATCTTAGCAACGTTTCAAGCGGAGGTCGTGTCCTTTTGGAAGAAAAACTCAAAATGTTTATTTTTTGTATAAGATAGATCCAGCGTTATAAAAATTTGTCCCGGCAGTTCTCGGCATCTTACATCGATTGTGATGGAAGCTTGAAAGCTTCAAGCTTATCAAATTTACTATCGATGACTGCTTCCTCGACATTAAATTGTTCAGTTATTCAATGCACAATAAAGCAGGATAGATATTTGTGCAAATTAAAGTAAATGGAATCAATATGTAGTTACAAATTTAAATTCATTATAATATGTTATTTCAATAATTTTTTCAAATAGTGGACGATTTTATACTATAAACCACATTCAGATACATCAAACAGAGTTTAAAAAATTGCCAAAAGCTAATATGAAACAAAACTATTCAAATATTGCTTTAGGTTAAATGTTCTCATCAGTGTTTAATTTGAATTATTCGACATCTTCCTTAATTTTGTAGGCTTTTGAATTGATTAGGTTATGCAGATACATACTGCTCAGAGATTCACAACCTCCTCCAATCCCTTCCAGAATAGGTTTGGATGTTCTCATCATGTTTTGCAATATGATTTCCTCTGCGGGTGTCATTACCGGTTTTAGCCCCCTCCTGTCCTATTGGTTGGACCCTGTTTCTCTTTGGCTATATAAATACATGTGTGGGTGTATAGGACATCGACCAACATATCAAAACTACCGGGTATCACGTACACGTCAAAAGTTTTATCTATTAGTAGCATTAAAGATTTAAACAATTACATTTAATATTTTCCTTAAAAGCGATTTGTTACAAAGGCAATCTTCAAAGTATTGAAAACTATCATTAAACATTAATGATATTTAATTGCAATAACAAACCACATAGCCACTGAACTGTAGCACATGAATAAGTACTTTGCAAACTTTTTGTATTTATGCACCATTTGCAAATGTTTCTTTAATCTACTTAAACACTATTTGAACTGAATCCCTTTGATAAAAGCCTGCCTGAAGGATAATTCATCAATCCTGTTTCTTTTGACCATGACGTCAGCATGAAGCAAATTGTAGGTTATATACTTAGCAACACAATGATTCAAAAGATTTCAAAGAAATAAAAGCAAGGCTGTTTTGGTTGACCACTTGTTTTCTGGGTGTAAACATCTTTTTTAACTCGGGAACTGTCTTAAGCAGTTGGTTTTGACGGAACTGTAAACAATTGGCATGATTTTGAATAGATTCTTGAACATGGTTTACAATTTTTTACAATGAATGAACGGTGTTTTAAGGCATAGATATTTACCTTTACAAGTGTAATAAGTATATACAAAACACAAATTAACAAAAATGTCATAAAATGAATATACACTTTTAATTCGAGTACTTAATCAGGGTTTTTAATAAGAATTGATTGCTGATGCAAACCATCTTTTAAAAACCTCTGTGAATCAGTTACATCATGCCTAGTCACAAAGTCTGATAAAAGAGGGCTGAATCGGTTAGATCTCAACCGGGTCTGGTACTTCAAATCTTAATGAAAACTCTTCTTAATCATGTTCGCAAGCATGTGTGTGTATTTCCTTTGCTTAAATGTTAATGACAAAGTTTAATATTCCTTGATAATCTTGAAATGTTCATTAAAAAATATAGTCTCTGGTTGTTTTATAAACACTTGAGCAGTATGAATATCATGGTGCAGAGGGAGCGCGTGATAAAATATACTAACGGAATAGTTGTCCGAAAAAAAGGTTAGTTAGTGTCTGACATTTCTTGTTCCGTCAAAAGGGAAAATTATACAAGTATCGTCAACGTTTGTTTCTACATACCAATCGAATTTTAAGTCTGCGTTGAAAAACAATAGGGGACAGGCCCATGGCCGATCCGTTGTAATTTCACTGGTCCGTACGAATACAATGCCGTCGCAATTTCCTCCCATTTCCTATTTGTTTCCTTGGCGCCAATGGTAGCACCACGGAACTTTCCGTATAACTGGTCATATCTGTCGACAATAAGCTCTACCGCAGCCAATCTCTCATTCTCAGACCAATTTTGTGAACGCTTCACCTTCTCCATGTTTGATCTTTCAGTTTTGACAGACGACTATGATGGCGCCGACGATAGCGATTTGGCAGATATTCCGGTACTTTTATTTATATTTTACCTCCTGCGCTGGAGAGCGTTTTAATAAGGCAGCTTACATCAGTAAAAATAATAATAATTAAAAAGGTAAATATTTAAGCTCAATATTTGACTCAACTGAGTAAATACTAAAGTACGTTCGAGACACAAACTCCAATGGTGAACTCAGCTAAGCTTGGCATTGATCTTAAGTATCGTATTAAGTTTTTACTGAAGTATTCGAGAACCCGGAACCAGTAATCGCGCCGATTTGTGGTTTAGTCCCGGCATTTTTTACCCCGCCTGACGGGGATCAAACCCGGGGCACTCTGTACAAGAGGTAGACACTTTACCATTGCACACTGTCGCCCTGATTTTAGTTTTAGACTTTAAAGCCATACTTGCGCTCATATACACTTGAGTTGTGAAAATTCTAGAATAATTAAAAGATATCTTAGAGTACTTAAAATTACCTTTAACAAAGGAATTGAGACGGTGGCACTTTTACATGATGCTTTTGAAAGAGTGAATACAATAAGGTTTGTTTACAATATGCGATAAAACAAGGTCAGCCGAGAAATGTCAGGAACCAATAAACCATGAGAGATTCTCCATTTTGAATGTTCACGTTGTTAATATTGGATAAGTGACAGTATTTGTATGTGTTTTACATAACTATTCTAAGAAGGTGATCGCCACTGTTAAACTGAGCGCTCCTTGCTAATTTATATGTAACTCGAATGTAAACAATGAAGTTAAATTGGCGGGCACCAAATTTGTGAAAATAGCACTTTGAAAAATAGATAATAAATAGTGCAGGTGTTATATTGTCACGAACTAGTGGTTTTCGCTATGTTTCAACCTATTCTATCATAATGTTTAACTCGTATTACCCAGTTTTGCTGTTTTTCTGAGCGCTAGTATGCTTTTAAACATTTTCTGTTCGTTACTTATTAACCATCCACCTTTGTGAACTCACATTGCGAATCATAATGCCATACCAATAAAAACAAAATTCAATCGTTTTCAATTAGTCCTATCGATCAATTTTCTGTAACCTACTTGTCTAGTCATGGGCAAAGAGAACTAATTTCATGCGTATAGATTCTGTAACGAGATTATTGAAACCATATTTTGTTATCTGATCGGTCAATAGCGGCTTACATTTGTTGACTTATATAACCCAAAAAGAAACGAGAGTGAGGCGTATATCAAAATTCACCTTGTCGTTGTGACCACTCGATAATAAAAAAAATCAAAAGAAATAAAGAAAGATGTAAGAATCCATAAGCACGATGGTCATGAGAAGGTATGATGGCTTCATGATGCAAGGGAAGCGAAATCTGATTTTGCTCTACTTGTCCGTAAATGCCATATCTTTTTTTTTTGCACTTGTCCGTAAAATGTTTATTAAGTAAATTCTAGGGAAAATAGCTTGTCCATGAAGCCTTTGAACAAGCTGGATAGTGCGGACAATTGTTTATTTGCCATCCATGTTTGTCCGTAAATGTCAAATATCATATGTGTTTGCTTTTGTCCGTATAATGGTTATATAGCGAATTTTAGAAAAACAAAATCACGTGTTGATTAAGTCTGAGGAAAAGGCAGTACGGGTAATTGATACAGCCAATCTTGTTTTAAGTGACAATAGTAAAAGAGGACAGTGTGGTGTTTAAATGAATCAACTAACGCCTTAATACAGAGCTTTTTGAATGACTATATAATATTAGACTAAGTCTCCTTTCACAATTGTTTAAGATGGGTATCTTCAAACAAGATTGACTGCATTACAAAACAATGAACATGTTGACTGACTTCCATGTATTTCTTCACTTTCAAATACAATATCGTGTCTGTCAAACTTAAAGGCTAACGAAAGGAGACTAATGCTATTTCAAACTATATTAATTGGTAAATCTTTGGTCAGGTTTAAATCATTCTCACCAAAAATACCCATCAGCACAACGTAAACGTGAAAGCCAACGAGAAATAACCCAATTTAACTCGAATGATCCAAGCTGTAACTGTGTAGAATGAAATATCTACGTCTGGATCATTCAGACTAAGTTTAGCCAGTTTAATAATACCGATTGCATAAATATCACCTTTGAACTTGTCACGTGATACAAATTTTAACCGACCAATTAGAAAACGTTATTTTGAATATATTAACAAACAGATTGTTGATCAACGTGATGGAATTGGTTGGATACGACTATATTTCAAGCAAACATTAACTACTGTTTCAGGATTTTTAGATAGGGTCTCACAGCATTCATGAATTAATGTTCATGTCTTTTATGAACAAATTAAAAGAACTCCATATATTTGTTTCAGTAATTTATTTGTACATATATCCTTTCTTGTGCCTTTAAATGCCATTGTTCCTTCATTAAATTGATGTGAAACGGCATCTTATTTATACATGATATTATATGGCAGTCGGCGAAACTATAATACGTGGTGGAAAAGAATGTAAAATTCGTGCCCGTGAAATTAAAGATTTGAATATATACCCTTATTGAGAGCACAGAGTAAACCCATTAAATGTAATGATAATGGAAAGAAAAAAAAAGATCGCCAACTTATCGGAAACAACCGTTTGTATTTTTTTACCGAGTTTGATACAGTGTGATGTTAAATTAAAAGCATCATCGTAATTGTCCTAACAGAGAAGACGTAACGTCACGTTCTGATACCTTTGCGTGTTTTTGCGTCAGTCCGAGATTTCGCCGGGCAGTATGCGCCCTGAAATAAAATAAACTGTTATATATCATACACCATTGGAAAGTGTACAAAACGTAGCGAACAAGCATTATTTTTTTTTTGTAGTTTTCTATTACCCACAGGCAGTTACAGAGAACATTTTATCTTGTGTCCGCAGTAACTACAATCATGTCACATGTAACACAGAGGTGGCAATTTACTCTTTTCATACAAAAAATATCAAAGTTTGCTAGGGTTTAATTTTCACAAGCACTTAACATCGTGTAAAGAGACGTCACCAGAAGCGACTGACTTGTTTTGGAGACGACTCCGGACACGGTCGTTGTGGCTACAAACAATAATAGATCTATAGCAAATATGTCACAATTTGAAAATAGAAAATACCAGAGCAAGATAAACTAAAAAAAGAACATATTCAAAAAGAAATGAAATGAATGTTTTACCACTTATGCAATGTACATGATTGCTTGATATTTAAGACGGAGTTTGATTGAAATCAAACGCTATTTTCATTCAAAGAAATGTATTTGTCCATTTCTTGCAGAAATGTCACACGCCAGGAAATATGTAATTTCGTGCATGTGACACTTTAAAAACTGAAAATTAACAACATAATGCTTTTATACATCATATCTAAAATGGTATCAGCTGAATGTACGTGGAACGCGCCTATTTGTAAGCATTTTACATACAAATTGGTACATCGAGTGTCAAATAATGAGAGATTTACCAGTTTTTGCAGAAATGTCACACGCCGACGTTCACGGTGACGTCAACGTTAATTCTAGTGCGACTGCACGCACGTTCCAAACCATTGTTTTTTTTTAATGTAATTCTTAGTGTTCAAAGATCTGATGTCAGTTTGAATATTTGGACAAGTTGGGAACTTAAATCATTTACGATGGACGTGCTATATTACGTATAATAAGTACAATAAGTACTTCCCATGAATTGCCGCACCCAACTGCATCAGAAATACGAAAAACGACGTTACACGCCTGGGTATCAGAACGTAACGCTACGACGAATAAAAGCATTTTTAACAACTCTCTCTTTATGGTTATATGTTTATTTATATTCATTTCAAACTCAACATGTACCCAATCGCATTAAGTCCTATCTTTTGACCGGAAATTGGCCTTTTGACCGTAATTTTACCTCTCCCAAACAGATCACAATGAAACAAAGCCATTTACGGGTCATCCATTGGACAAAACAATGAAGTGAATTAATAACATGTGTTTTATGGGATCACTCGCTTGTAATGGATTATTGATTATGGTATTGTTTGTTTCCATGTCTAGAAATGAGACTTAATTCAGGCGGGGGAATCACGTGACCAATGTCGAATGTCCAAAAAAAATGGCCGCGCCCAGGTAGTTTTTGCTTTTTTCACATACTTTTGCAAATGATAGCCACATTGTGTTCCCCGCATGAGATAACCATCAACTGTCCGGGAATGGTTGTATATAATTACCCATGCTTTATAACTGTGTCATGTATTGTCCTCGGCAGAGAAATCGCAGTCGAAAACAAATTATTTTTGACATGCCCGCCGACATTGATTTCTGTATTCGGATGAATCAATTAATCAATCAATCGTTGAAAAACACATACCCCATACAATAATTTCATAAACATTCCACGCATATTCGTCAATCATTACTAGATAAAGCCGTGATACGCTCTTATCTTGGAATACCGAATGAGAGCTAGTTCCTAAAAAAGAACGTACTGACGTCACCTAATTTGCATGTAATAAAGTAATCGGAACTACTCGGCTCTATATACGAAAACGAAAGTACAATGACAGAAGTCTCGCGATTAACAATATGGTGGCTTTCATATTATGTCAGAGATGTTTTCATTGGATAAACCCGATGAGTTCAGATTGGAAAAGAAGCCGTGATTGTCACTGATTTCAATTTTATAAAAACTGTAGGGCTATAAAACATCATTTATTCATATTCTATAATACTCTTCCTGTCTTCAGCAAGCATGCCGTAAATGATAAATGCATGTTTTCTCGAATCGAGCTAAATTTAGAAATCAAACTACCATGTTAGTGTAGTTTGCAGAACTACAAATAATCAACAATTAACTGGTGACGGGAAAATGAATAAAGTGATCATGTGGGTAATCTAGCAGTCTTGAAACAATAGTCTCATCTGAGATACCATTTTTAACATGTTTTATTGAACATTTTTCAATCACGGACGAATTCATACTCCCATGGTGGTTTTACGAACACAAAGACACTGATATTCCGATGATTTCTGGTATTCCTTCATTTTCAAACCACCTGCCAAACGTCACTTCCGGTGTCTGATGTCACACTTCCGGTTGAGTAGTAGTCATACAGTCTGCAGATTGTCGCCGAATGATTGTAATCCACCGCCACACACAGTGTCCGTTTTGCGCATTCATAAAGGCATGCCCTTCTGGTACCCGTTCGTACGGTACCAATATCCGGATAGTCTATGACAGAGTTCTGGTGTCGCCTGTACCTATTGCTAATGGTATTTCCCGCTTGGAAATCTGAAATATTGTACATCATATATGGATTGATAACTAATTTAGAGTTTCCGAAATGCTTCGATTATAGCATGTGCCGAAAATTGATCCCACAAATCGTTACGAAACGTCAAAACTGATATGTCATTATCTTGCCAAATAGCCTTTTATTTCGAACGTAAATTGTGAAAACAAGGGTTTAATTTTTTGCTTGCTGTACTTATCCAAACTAGTTGAAAAAACTACTGTTTACGACAAGTTCCCTGTGCGTAAAAATTTCCTTTTCATTTCAAACTGGTGTACTGGCGTTATTGTATCTAATCCTAACATCCATCAACCTACCAAGATTCCACATCCTCACGGACACGACGCCATTTTGGCTTGCCCCGGTGTTCTGCCCTTCACCATTGGTGTCTGCTATACATACGAGGGCGCCCTGGTCCTGTGACGGGCGGCGTATGTTGATGCTCTGGGTGTTGTAGCTGTATACGAACCCCCCGTAAACACATGGAACGTCGGTCTGGGGATTTTGCGCGGTAGCGCCGTCTATTCCGTTAAAATAGTAACCGTCGTTTTCTCCGCCCACGTTCTGGATCTATTGATTGGATTGTATGCAATGGTATGTAACGCATTTATCTATTTCCCCATATGGGCTTTTTTAGTAACGATCTTATGTCCGAATAAAATAGCCGCGCCCAGGTACTTTTGCTTTTTTCACCTATTTTTGCCAATGATAGCAACATTGCGTACACCGCATGAGTTGACCACCAACTTCCGGTTCTGGTGGTAAATGATAACCCATGCTAAAAAAAATGGTGTAACGTCTAACACTTGGCAGAGAAATCGCAGTCAATGACCGACTGTTTTGGACATGCTCACCCGTCGACTGCGACTCCTCTACCGATTGTTAGATGTAACACCGTTTCATACCACTGGAACCGGAAAATGATGGTTAACTCATGAGGGGTGCACATTTTATTTTTAGAGTAGGAGTAAACCTCTTTAACAAGCCACTTTTTTAAGTTTTTGAGACTTCTGATTGGCTATTTTGGTGGTAGCGGTAGGCTTAAATATCCATGAGTGGTAGTCAACAGGCGACTTTCGGATCAAAATTCAGATGTTTGTTTATTTTTCTTCAAATAGATGGTTGTGTTGCATAAGAATGCGAAAAATATGAACAAGAATTATAAGGAAATGAGTGTTAAAAGCAATGAATTGATTAAATAATGTGATGCGTTATTCAATTTCACGACAGTACGGAAGACTATTTCAGTCATAAATTCATTGGTTCTTCAACGACTTTCGTGGATAACATGTCGTTTATTCCAAATCCTTATCAGACCTTGTATTCTGCTAACAGTAAATATATCACCCCCTCTGTTTAATGTATCCGCCATGTGATTTCTAGTATGTACTTTTTGCTCATTTACAGAAAGAATGTTATTAAAAAAAAGAAAATAGAAACCTTTTGGGAATTGGTTCACTTTACATATTTTCAATTGGAAATACTGGTTGACACGATGTTAACAAATATAGGATGTAAACAAACAAACGACAAAACAAACAAATCAAACCGTACCATGATCGACGCAAAAACGTCGAGATACATTGGTGGGTTGTCGAGCGTAGTCAAGCTCAGTGTAAACTGTTCGTCCGTCACACTCGGTCCCAGGTTTGAGCTTCTCTGGGCGTACTCCGTGAGTCCAAGGCTGCACCAGACCCGCACGTCCATAACGCCCGTTTGGGAGAGACTCCTTTGGGTTAATTGGGTTCCCCACCCATCATTAGCGTTAAATAGGTATTTACCTGAAAATTTTGCAGATAGATCGATTTCTTTTTTGGGTAAAATACCCCAAATCCGCCATTTTGAAACTCATTCTTTCCTCGGATTATTTCGGAATACATTGGTCGGGGTCGTTCTCGATATATCGATCGTGGCTGGAACTAAACGATGTTAAGAGAATAGTTCCGGCACTGAAAGATGCATACCGAGAACGACCTAAGTAATGCGACGAAAGAAAAAGTTTCAAAATGGCGGATTATAGGTATTCTACCTTAATTCATTTAGGAAGTGTGCTGGCCGCAGTAAATCAACACATGTATTAGGTGAACATGTCAACAAGGAGTCTCAGAGAGCAATCCAATAACTATACATAGGACAACGTTTTTAATCAAAGTACTGAAAGGCGCGAATGATTGTTTCACAACTGCATCATGAAAATACATTTTTTCGGCATTTCAAAATGAAAAAGGAAATGCGTATGATAATTCTTTTAATGAGAAGGATTGTTTAACCCATTACCAAACAATAACGACATTTGACCAGCTTGTTGCAGACAACTCTGGAAAACGTTGTTGGAAATGGAGAAATTGCTCTTAACGAGAAATTTCTCCTTTTCCCATAATGTTTTCTGCCCTATCAGAAGACTGATTTTGAATTTCATCACATTTTGAAATGTTATCTGCAAACTCTTTAACTTTGGGACAGTCGAAAATTTTGCGTTTGGTAAAGGGTTGAATAATATTTTAATTAATGTTATTCACAGAACACAATCTTTGACAGAGAACTTTAAAAACAACCCACCTTTCCCATCGTCTGATGGTATCCAGATTCGGACGGTCTGATCATCAAAGCCATATTTGACTCCTCCGTGACGCTCACTCCTTGACGATGAGATGTAGCGGTTAGTGCCTGGTTGGAATTGTATAAAAAGGAAAAGAAAACAATAATACCATATTTTTGATGGTCATTAAGCTGTTCCATCTCTGATGGAGAAAAATAAGGAAATTCAGAATAACCAAGTCAAAGGTTTAACAGAACAAATGCCTTTATCAACTCAAGTATTATATCAAAGAATTTTTTATGGATTGAAATTTTTATTTGCCACCTTTCCTTCATGTAACTTTAAGTTCAATGTAAAATTGACAATTAAGGGGAGGTAATTATTATAGATTTGATAACAGAAGTAGCTTGGTGAATGCTTTTGACATGATGAATACTTTCATAATTACATTTCAATTTATTCTTCAACCAAAGCAAATACAAGTTTTCTATCAGGGGTTGAATAACTTAACTCGATTTTGCCTGTTTCTGAAAAAAGTCGTAATCACATTCTTATAATAATTGACGGGCGATTGTATGTGAAAAAAGCAAAAATACCTGGGCACGGCCATCATGTTCGGACATAAAGATCGTAAACATTGGTCACGTGGTTTCCCCACCTGGCAGTGAATATCCAAATTAAGTTTACAACCCAAGCAGACCAAATAGAAACCATTGAAATACACATTGGTGTTTCGTACAACCACCTATTACTTGTAACAACATACCTTGACTATCTGTGTACCATCCACTGAATTCGCTATCGGTCATTCTTACCCGCACGCTGACCAGTTCCGGTAGATGGCTGGCCCCGTGACTTAATTCTATATAAGTCGGCTCAGCTGGATAGGAATGAAAATAAAGACATGCCAATAGGTTGTTAAAGGGACAAACTCAAAGATGTGCGGGGGTATGATATATCATATTAACGAAAATATCATATTAACGAAGATATCATATTAACGAAGATATCATATTAACGAAGATATCATATTAACGAAGATATCATATTAACGAAGATATCATATTAACGAAGATATCATATTAACGAAGATATCATATTAACGAAGATATCATAATAACGAAGATATCATATTAACGATGATATCAGATTGCCAAAGATAGAACCACAATGGAGATATTACATAACAAAGTTCAAAGTTCAAAAGTTAATTAGCGTAACTTATACAAGTTGTTGCTTACATATAAACATATCATTATGACAAACACCATGAATTAAAAAAAAAATACAGTAAACTTTAACGAATAGTTAAACAATAACGACGATATTTTAATAACGAAGACGCAAAAGTTGCGAAGATGTTTCAATTACGAAGATACTTCATGTACGACAACTAATACATCAAGTAAAAAAGGCTATTTAATAGCAAAGAGCTTGCACCAATCAAAATCGAACAATATAAAACAAATATCATGTTTGTGATAGTAGTACACGCATGAAGATTTTAAAATGACGATCAAGAACAAGTACGAATATATTACAAGAACGAAGATATTTCATAAACCGATATAGTTTAATAACGAAAATATCAAAATAGTGTACAATCAAAAGAACGACGACATAACAAAAGTATGATATTACCTTATCAAAAATATAAGAATAACAAACATTTTACGAATCTACGGTTCTGAAAATATACTTCACTCACTTGCGTCGGGGCCAGCTTCCACTTGTATGTCGTTAGTCTGGAAGCAAGGCGTGGGCATGTTGCTAGGCAACCAACATCTGACCTTGACATACGCATCCAGGGAAACATAGGTCGTTCCTCCGGTCCAATACTCACTGTCACCTGAAGAATATGAATTTCTGACTCGACCGGTAGCGTGACATGATTTAAGAGGGTAGCGTGGCATAGTTAGCATGGCATGTCAAAAGAGAGAAGCGTGACATGGCTAGCGTGACATGACAATAGATGGGAAGCGCAGCATGGCTAGCGTGATATGTAAAAAGATGGATAGCGTTGTATGGCTGGCGTGACATACCAAAAGAGGGGTAGCATCGCATGGCTAGCGTGACATGTCAAAAGATGGGATGACATGGCTAGTGTGACATGACAAAAGATGGGAAGCGCAGCATGGCTAGCGTGACATATAAAAAGATGGATAGCGTGAAATGGCCGGCGTGACATATCAAAAGAGTGATAGCGTCGCATAGCTAGAGATGACATGTCAAAATATGAGATGACTTGGCTAGTGTGACATGTCAAAAGATGGTAAGCGTGACATGGCTAGAGATATGCCAAAATATGGGAAGCATAAATATGCTGGTGTCGCATGTCAAAAGATTGGAAACGTAGCATGGCTAGGGTTGGAATTCTTTGCAATAAGCTATTTTGTATGCCTTGTTTCGCACAATCGAAAGTGATCCGATATAAATTCTAATAACCTGTCTCACAGGCGATCAAATCTACCACCTGCAGACGAAAATATTTTCACTTGAAGCAGACGATACTAGAAAAGCTTTGTAAATATGTGAAAAATATTTCAGTTTTGCTGTTGTTTTATGCGAATGGATTGTAAAAAAGCATTGTGGCAAAAAGAGAAATTGCTTGTGCCACAATGCCACAATGCCTTTTGAAATACGACTCCTGGAAGACGCAAAAACGTGGCGTAAGGTGGCAATGCGTTAATTACGTTCTCTTATACGTTCTTGTCATGAAGTATTTGTATTATATTGATATTGTTATAAACTGTAACTGTAAAAGGTCATCCACCTTTAGATAGAAAGGTAGATACCTATATATAGATAGCTAGGTTCGATAGATGGATAGATTAATTCAATATTGAGCAACAAGACAATAATCAACAACATGTACATTTAATATAAGCAATACTCTGTATGAAATAATGAAATTTAGATGATTGTGCTATGAACCATGCCAGAATAACAATTACAAAGGTATTTACCCGTATGTATGGCATATCCGGATAACTGGCCGTTGTTGCGTTTCGGTACTATCACCAAGACGCTTGTTTCATTATAGACGTAGACAACGCCGCCATATTGTAACGCATTGTCGTCATCTTTATTTGCTGAACCTGTGAATAAATATTGAAGCAATACTTGCGTTCATTTACACTTGAAGTGTGAAGTTTCTGGAATGATTGAAAATGAATATAAAAGTATATGCATCACATTCACATGATGCTTTTAAAATAGTGAATACAATAAAGTTTGTTAACAATTAACGATAAACATTGTCAGCCGAGAAATGTTGGGAACCATTAAAATCCAAAAAATTGTCCAATTTGAAAGTTCACGTTGTTAAGGACATTCTCGGTAGTTTTTTCTGCGCACTTCATCTGCGCATCCAAGGGAGATAATAATCTGTTGCCGAAGATATACTTGCATAGTAGTCGGATTAACTTTTTTATTCGGATGAAATTGAATGTATGCATTTTCTTTTCAAAGAATAATCATATTATCCATAAAACGATAAAAGATTATTAACAATATTACACATTTCTCATGCATATAAAGCCCCCAGCTTCTTTTTTTCAAGTTTAGAGTTATTGTAGAAGGTTAAGGCCAATCCATGTGTTGTATCAAATTCTTAACATTCTTACCGGTGGCTTTATACAGAAACCCCTTGTAAGGCCCATCTACAGGGGTAACCAGTACTTCAACAAGACCGGGTACCATGCCCAGTCCATGGTTTAAAGTCATGGAAGAGTTATCGGACTGCGCGCTCATCAATGTCCAAACGCTTGTGTAATCAGGGTATCCCAGACGCTCGGCAGACGTCCAGCCAACTGAAAATGATCAAATCTGAACTCACCGGGTTTATCCAATGAAAACACACCTGTTATAACGTATATGATAAAAAAGGAAGATAGTCACTGAAAGCAAAAATACATTCTTTAAAGCGTGTTTCACCCTTTCCCAAACAATAACGACTTTTGAACACTTGTTGCAAACGACTTTAGAAAACAGTGAGGGAAAAGGAGAAGTTGCTCGTAACGAGCAGTTGTTCCTTTTCCCTCAATGTTTTCTGCCCTATCGGAAGATTTTTTCAAATTTCATCACATTTTAAAATGTCGTCTGCAAACTCTTTCAATTTGGGACAGTCGAACGACTTTTGAACACTTGTTGCAAACGACTTTAGAAAACAGTGAGGGAAAAGGAGAAGTTGCTCGTAACGAGCAGTTGTTCCTTTTCCCTCAATGTTTTCTGCCCTATCGGAAGATTTTTTCAAATTTCATCACATTTTAAAATGTCGTCTGCAAACTCTTTCAATTTGGGACAGTCGAACGACTTTTGAACACTTGTTGCAAACGACTTTAGAAAACAGTGAGGGAAAAGGAGAAGTTGCTCGTAACGAGCAGTTGTTCCTTTTCCCTCAATGTTTTCTGCCCTATCGGAAGATTTTTTCCAATTTCATCACCTTTTAAAATGTCGTCTGCAAACTCTTTCAATTTGGGACAGTCGAACATTTGTTATTTGGGAAAGGGTTAAAGTGAAATCACATGTATTTTAATCCAAAAGCATGTCATCGCTTTTGAGATCTACCGCATACAAACTGTATTAACTTAGATAAATTGACGCTTCCTGAATTGACAATGTTTTCAATAGCTACTGTCAATTGTATATCAAACAACAGTACAAAAAATGTATTGTTTCAATGACATTTTATTTTGACTTTAAATTATCTTTTATGTGAACAAACACCTTTTAAAAGGGAAACCCGTGTGACAAAGAGGGGACCTGTAACGAACAATTTAATATTTGTATCAGGGTTTTCCCATGTTTTCTGTAATAAGATTTACGGCATTAAAGGGAAAATTAGCGATTGTATGAAAGGATCGTTAAACAAAAATCAGCAACAAGCTGAGTGAGAATGTAACAAGACTAACAGTCGGATAAAAGATGAAAAATAAGACAACCATTTTTATATCTTAACCAAGCATTTGATATTTGTACAAACTCTCTCTTCTATCAACATAATTTAGGCGGAAGGTGATAAGCTATGCAAGAATGTAACAATAATAACAGTCGGATGAAAAAAGAGATGAAAAATAAGACAACCATTAATATATTTTAACTAACCAAGCATTTGAAAATTTCTACGAACTCTGTGCTTCATCAACATAATTTTGGCTGATGGTGATATGGTATAACCAATGGTGATCAGTTCTAAGACAAACAAATATATAAAAAAAAAGACGAAAGAAAATTCAGACTTGGATCAACGGGTCATAGAGATATACGACAACTACTGTTAAAAAAGGCTTTAAACCACTATCATAACACACACAAAAAGAACTTACTCGAGATGAATTCAATTAACAACACCGCGAACATATTTATCCCTGCCAGCCAACCAAACTGGCCCAAAGCGAACTGAATAATGGAATTCAATCATTGACAATTGAATAGCTGTGAGGCCTTACCGTTCGATTTCCGATGCTCGGGTGGAAATCGTTGTATGTGCAAATCGGGATTGTTTCGAAGGTTTAGAAATCCCACGAAACAATCACTCAGTTGATCCAGGCTGTCAATCTGAACTCATCGAGTTTGTCCAATGAAAACACCTCTAACATAACATGGAAGCTTGGTTTGTCCAATGAAAATACCTCTAACATAACATGGAAGCCGCCATATTACTTCTTGCAAGACTTACTTCGTTGTGCTTTCGTTTTCAAATGAAAAAGTCAAATGCAATATCTAAACATTCATCCTATTTGATTAAGGAAACAAAAATATATTAAAACTTATCATTCCACTTTTACGTCTCAGCTACCGACCGAAAATAATGGTTCAAAAAATATGTCTAACTCTTCCATATATTGAACCGTACAACATGGACGTTCATAGGAAATGTGTTATAAGCCGGGTACGATTCACCAAAATTTAGTAACCCTACCATTTGTTGATTTAATCATTCATTCATAAAAAAATAAATCCATTAGTTCATAAATTCATTTTCATTCATTCATAAAATTATTCATTTGTGCATTTCAAAATTCATTTATTCATTCGTTCATTCATTCATAAATCCATTCGTTCATTCATTCCTCAATTCATTACTTCCTAATCTATCCATTCATTCATGAATACATGTGTTCATATTCATAAACTCATTTATACCTTTATGCATAAATACATGTTTGCTTTTTTATGCATTTACTCTATGTAGTGTTTTCCCCCTTTTATTGCTCATTCATCATTCTGTATTAAATATAAAATCACGATAACCCATTTCCTCTCCATTAGTTTCTAATCCAATCATCTATTTGTTTATTCATAAACCAATGTTATCAATCGATTTTAACTCTCTTGTCTTTTCATTATGTTCATTCCACGCACTAGGCGTACATAAGCAGCAGTTAGACGAATATAAAACATGTCAGAGAATATAAAAGACCATCCAAAGCAAATTGGCCATTTGACGCTACCCTATTTATCAATTACAAAGCCGTTCTCATTTGCCCTTTCCGTTTTCATATGAATACTTTTTATTACACTCCTGACAGACATTAACTCGTTTTTTTGAAAACCCGTTCGCTCATTTTACAAATTCTTAACGGGTGAAATACAGGTTGGGGAATCCCATGACCGATGTTTACGATCTTTTGTCCGAACAAGACGGCCACGTCACAGGTATTTTTGCTTTTTTCACCTACTTTTGTTACGTCTAACACTCGGCAGAAAAATCGCAATCGACGGGTGCGCTTGTCCAAAACAGTCGGTTTTCGACTGCAATTTATCTGCCGAGTGTTAGACGTAACGCCGTCAAAAAACATGGGTTATCATATAATGCCACCAGAACCGGAAAATTGGCATTCAACTCATGCGGGGTACACATTGTGGCTATCATTGGCAGAAGTAGGTGAAAAAGAAAAAAGACCTGGGCGCGGTCATTTTGTTCGGAAAAAACAATATTGTAAACTTTGGTCACGTGATTCCCCTGAAATAACCAGCTATTTATTTTCCATGCACCCCACTACGTCACGTAACTACGTCACAGTGTTGATGTTGGTTTGTGATCTTTGAATCTTTTTAATACATTTTGGAGCCACATCGCTCATTTTCATTCCAAATGACTAAGCCAAACACATTTTTAAAGATCAGAACTTTCGACAATAACATCCGTGAATTATCAAATGAAATTCAAAATCATTCCCGCCATTTCAAGACAAAAGATGTAATGGTAAATTAAAAACTCCAAACGGTATCCCTCGGTAAAGTTCCTGAAATTTGCCGAAGAGTTCTGATTGTAAAAACAAACTCGCTTTCATAGTATTCATTCTACTACGTTTTATTAAGAAGAAATCATCCTTTTCTGCAGTCTACGTCGTTAGCAACGACAGACGTCTGTATTTTGACGCATCACACGGCGATATGGCGTTTTATGTACCTACGCACCGCATCACAAAAGAAACATGCGTAAAGAAATAGTTCTTTTAAGTATAACCCCAGGAATTTATTGTGACGTGTGATAACTACAAATCATGTTAAATTAACATCTTTAAGGTGGGACTTACAATATTTCAAGGAACTATATTCTATGCAGCGACAGTACGGTAGGGCTTCCGTTCCGGGCCAACATCAGAAGCAAATATATGTACACTGCCTAACACACTTAACGTTTTACCAAACGCAAAGATTTTCGACTGGCCCAAATTGAAAGAGTTTGAAGACGGCATTTCAAAATGTGATGAAATTTAAAGATAGTATTCTGGTAGGACAGAACACATTGTGGGTAAAGGAGAAATTGCTTTCCATATTGTTCCGTAACAAACTGGTCAAAGGTCGTACTTGTTTGGTAATGGGTTGAACTGAAATATTGATAAAAACGGCAGAAAGCATAATTCTTCCCAAACTTAATTATATTCTTACCTAAATGGATCTACAACAGAAGATGTTATAGAGTCTACAGAATGTTATGACTCTGGAATAGTATTGTCGCCTTTTGTTACGAAATTTCTTACCGTGTTATACAAGAAAACATTAATATTGTAATAAATGTTAACTGTCTTTTGCTGTTGCTTTCAACTCAGATCATTTAAGTTCATCTGAGAGTTTAAGCCATTGCCAAACAATGACAACAATTAAACACTTTGTTGCGGACGACTCTGGAAATGTGGGAAAAGGAAATTGCTTGTGACAACACAATGTTTTTCTGCCCTATCAAAAGGTCATTTTCCAATTTCATCACATTTTGAAATGTCGCCTGCAAACTTTTTCATCTTGAGACAGCCGAAAATTTAGCGTTTGGTAGAGGGTTGAATTGTACGTCATAAATCGTCCCATTCTTTATCTGCTAATCTCAAATCTAAACACAAAACAACTGCTTTAACCTTTATCGTACTGAAACCGACTTCATGCTTTTTCAAACAGGTTAGATCCAAGCCAGCAGCCTAGTTAATTGGTGGCTGGCCTGTGATCTGACCTGTTTGCTAATCGTAGTATCTTTCCTCGTCAAAATTAAGCAGATATCATAGATACATATATATTTGGAAAGCAGATGCCATAAAAATGATTTTTTTGGAAAATTACCAAGCATTCTAAAGGTTCAACATAAAACATTAAAATCAGGCGTTAACGATAAATCACTGCGTGGTCAGAAAAAGACAATTGATAAAGTGAATCAATTATTCATTTAACATGGAACAATACCATAAATCCTTGTATTTAAAGAGATAATCACGTGTGATCGGTTTGTATAGATATTTCACAATAGAATCGATTTCGTTGTGACGTAAGAAAGTATGTCGATTTGTGAAATACGTCTCAGTCACTTTTCACGTGGGTTGTGGATGCAATGATAACTTTACAGGCTGGGTGATCTCGTGATCAATGTCTGCGATATAAAACAGATTTGCAAATGGCGGCACCCATGAATGAGCAGGTATTTATGCATTTTTTAAGCAGATTACTTTTGTTTTCCACTATTTTATATATGCAATGTTCCGACGATCCACTTTCCGCAATCGCCGATGAATGTTGTTTCCATTTTGGCCGTGCCGTTTGCTCCAAGACCCTGCAGAAAATTTCGACTCGAGGGATGCGGATGACCTTAAAACATCACCCATCGACTGTAATTTCTCTACCGATTGTTAGACGTAACGCTGTTATAAACCATGGGTTATCATATACCACCAGAACCGGAAAGTTGATGGTCGGAACATGGCGTATATAAAATAGTGGAAAACAAAAGTAATCTGCTGAAAAAACAAAACCAAATGTACCTGTGGCGCGGCCATCTTGTTCAGATATTTTTCGTAAACACTGGTGACGTGATCACCGCGCCTGGGAAACCTTAACATAAATAATTGGCTTTGAAAGGGTGAATTGCGTAAGCACATTCCAAATAGGCTAACACTCCTGCTTACAGCGGAAGTCGAGCGTTCATGTGTGCGCATGCCTCAATGAAATGTTTACGAGAATGCTAACGGCCTACAAAGGCGAACATTTCCGACTCGTGTTTGTTTAATCCTTAGCCCCTCAATTAAGAATATTGTCTCTTGTTCTACTTCTTTATTCACTTAACTGAATATAAACTTCATCAATATTTTCTTGTCGTCAAAACATATGTTTTCTAATATCTAAAAAATAAAAATAAAAAAAAAATAGATAAATAATAATAAAAAAAAATCGATATATTTTGGAAACAAATATTGTTCGGGAAACACCAAAAACCATGAACAGATACACATTTTCCATGATTTAACTGAAATGTGGTTGGGAATCCCTACTATATTTCAGTAATGATGGGGAGCTAATATCAGCATAAGTTGTGTACATCTTCTTTAATTTACCTGAAATGCTATTGTCATTGCTTCAAGTCCCGTCATTTTACATCAATGTTGGGCAAATGCGAGGACCATGGTTGGCTTTTCTGCTACCGTCGTGTTACTGAAATGTTTATGAAAATGGCTTAAAGTTCCTTGAAGAAGAGAAACTTTGAATGTCAAAATAATATGACGTTGTTACAATACAATTTTTTGTTGTCTTGTTGTTTGATATACAATTAAAAGTAGCTACCAGCATAAATGCACGAAGGATCAATTTATTTAAGTATGTGCAGTTTATTTGCAGTAGATCTCAAAAACGATACCAAGCTTTAGGGCTAAAATAGATGTTAGTTCACTGTATACATTATATAAAGAATTAGTTACGATCACATTTTGCTTCCAAAGACTATTCTTCAGTGCATATCATATGACAGTTAGTATAGCTACTGTGCAGATTCTAAGAAATTAATTTCTAACTTCCAAATTTCCTCAAATCTGTTAGCAAGCACCTTTAAAGTTTCATTTTAATCCCAATCCGTCACATGTGATAACCCTTTCCCAAACAATAACGACATTTGACCACTTTGTTGCAGAAGACCTTAGAAAATATTGTGGGAAAAGGAGAAATTGCTCGTAACGAGCAATTTTTCCTTTTCCCACAATGTTTTCTGCCCTATCAGAAGATGATTTTCCAATTCCATCACCTTTTAAAATGTCGTCTGAAAACTCTTTCAATTTGGGACAGTCGAAAATTTGTTGTTTCGGAAAGGGTTAAGGGAAGACAAGCGACCTGACGATGCAGTTGATATTTACAATCAATTCAACCGATCAAAAAATAGTTGGAGATCAGCGATTCTCTTTTCTTCTTTATTTACTTTTACGAAGCGTCCTTCAGAAATATTGATTGAGCGTTGACGGATTTCTTTCTAAAATCACTCAATTAAATATTTGCTTTATTTCTCCAAAACAATACGAAGCGATTACTCTCAATGGATTATGGGAATGAATGTTATGCAATCAAACAGAAGGTTTTCAATACTAATAAGCAACCAAATGATCGATTTCAGTTTTATTTGCACCGCATTTAGTTACAATTGATGAGCAACGTACATGCCATTTTGTTTGTTTAACGTTGCGTCGGTCTCTGTTAAACTATATGGCACCCCTTTCAACTCATTTCAACGATCTATCTATTGAGAAACTAGGCTGAGTTAATAAAACTTGGTGAAAATCGATACTGAGCGCTGTGTCATCATTATAATCCTCCTCTCCCCTCTCCTCTCCTCCTCCTCCTCCTCTCCTCCTCCTCCTCCTCCTCCTCCCCTCCTCCTCCTCCTCCTCCTCCTCCCCTCCTCCTCCCCCTCCCTCCTCCTCCCCTCCCCCCTCCTCCTCCTCCTCCTCCCTCCTCCCTCTCCCCTCCTCCTCCTCCCCTCCCCTCCCTCCTCCCTCCTCCCCCCCTCTCCTCCTCCCCCCCTCCTCTCCTCTT
Organism: Cerastoderma edule; assembly: GCA_947846245.1. Classification (NCBI taxonomy): domain Eukaryota; kingdom Metazoa; phylum Mollusca; class Bivalvia; order Cardiida; family Cardiidae; genus Cerastoderma; species Cerastoderma edule. The sequence goes on along the minus strand of OX401420.1, from coordinate 10,058,441 downwards.
CTCTCATCCTCCTCTTCCTCCTTCTCCTCCTCCTCCTCCTCATCATCATCATCATCCTTCTACTCCTCCTCCTTTCCTCCTCCTCCTCCTCCTCCTCATCATCATCATCAGCAACAGCAACAGCAGCACTTTAATCATTATCATCAACATCATCATCATAACCAGCAGCAGCAGCAGCAGCAAGAGCAACAGCAGTATAGTGAGTATTTTCATCATTATAGCTACTATGCAGTTGTCATCATCATCTCCATGATCAATTAATCATCATCATCCGGGGATTTTTTTCTCTATATTATAGATACCCGCGATTTTCTTTAAAATCATGCCGATTTCCCTTAACCCTTTCCCAAACAATAACGACATTTGACCACTTTGTTGCATACGAATTTAGAAAACATTGTGGGAAAAGGAGAAATTGCTCGTAACGAGCAATTTTTCCTTTTTCCACAAGGTTTTCTGCTCTATTTGACGAATATTTTTCAACTTCACAACATTTTGAAATGGCGTCTGCAAACTCTTTCAATTTGGGACAGTCGGACATTTGTTGTTTGGGAAAGGGTTAAAATTGGTTTATTTGAGGGGTTTTATTTCCCTTTTGGCAAAGCCCGCATAATTTTCCCCTAATAACTCAATTCTACTATATGAAAAAGGGTATCAAAGTTTTCCTCTCCGAGTGAAAAAAAGCCTGTCATTATAATGAGTATTTTCATTAGTATCGCTACGATCAATTCATTTTACTAAAATCATGATGATCAAAATTGTTTAATTCTTATCATATTAATATTGACTTGTCTATACGCTTGCCAGTAGACCAGAGAAAATGCAAGGCTTCATCAAATTGGACTTATGTTCAAGAAAAATGTTCCCCACTTGAATTACTTATCGCTTCTATACATGTATTAGAGGCTAGATAGTGAAATTTAAACAATATAGAAACCCCGTCAGTCGCTATCGCTCCTTCCTTGGGGTTTCTATATCGTTTAAATTTCACTATCTCTCCTCTAACTTTTATTTCGATCGTCCATCGATCGTGTTGGCAATCTGAGGCACGTTGGGTTTATCAAATTTAAACACATCTGGTTTATCCAATGAAAACAGTTCTGAGATAATAGGGATGACGCCATATTGTTTCTCGCGAGACTTACGTCACTTTATTATCGTTTTCAAGTAAAAATCTTGAATGTGAAATCTAGAAAGGCGTTTAATTTGATAAGGGATACAGTTTTGTTTATCACTACTTATAATTTCGCCATTTTGTATGAGTTACCGATAGAAAATAATCTAAAATGATGCCCAACACTTCCATATATATTGAACTACTTAACGTGGATGCTTAGGGGAAATGTGTTATTAGTCGGGGACGATTTACCCGAAATAGTGTAACCCTACACTTATAAATATCCGAGGTGTATTTCTCAGCACACGGAAATACCAGAGTAGTTCGGATTGTCGTGTTTGCAGACCACTTGTCCAGTCGTGCATTGTAATCTACTTGGACTGTGACCCCGTTAGATGTTTTCTACAATTTAACCCTTTCCCAAACAATAATTACACTTGACAACTTTGTTTCGAAAACATTGATGGAAAAGGAGAAATTGCTCGTAACGAGCAATTTTTCCTTTTCCCACAATGTTTTCTGCCCTATTAGAAGAGTAATTTCCAACTCTATCATATTTTGAAATGTCTTCTGTAAGCTCTTTCAATTTGGGACAGTGGAAAATTAGTTGTTTGGTAAAGGGTTAAAGGCCCATCAAAGGAGATTTATGCTATTTCAAACTATATTATTTGGTAAACTTTTGGACTGATTCAAATAGTTATCATCAGAAAACACCATAAGCACAACGTAAATGTGAAAGTTAACCAGAAATAACCCAGATTAGCAAGTTTTATAATTCAGATTTCATGATTGTTCTCCTCTGACCTTGACAGTTGATGCACACATTTTTTAACCGACCAATCAAAATTCGTTATTTTGAATATGTAAACAAACAGGTTGTTGATAAACATGACTGAATGGAGATAACTATATTTCATTCACAAAAAAACTTATTTTAAATGAGTCTTTTTAATAGGGTCTAAATGCATTCCTAAACTAATTCTTATTACTTTTATGACCATAATAAAAGAAATCCATATATTTAAATTTCAATGCACGTCTGCAATATAATGCCCCTAATAATCTTTTATTTCACTAAATAAATAAATGGCTGGGCAAACATTTCTTTACGGTTTTACACTGCCAGCACTGTTATCACGAACCATTTGTTACTTAAAAAAGGCCCGCTTTTGCAGTTGCGGTTGACTGTTGTATTTACTAAACAGACACAGTGGATCTTTATCAACATAATCAACCGTTTTGTTTAACTTTTTGCGCGTTTTTAAACAGCACCAGCCCTCTAGGAATGAATAATTTCTAACATTTGCAAACTTTGCAACGAGAGTTATGGTTCACTGTTTTAAGTTCATGGCAGATAAAATATACTTTGATCCTAGTACAGTCAAACTGTGTTAAGAGGCCAGCCTATGGGACAGAATAAAGTGGCTGTTTAAGACAGGTTGGCTGCTTATCAAGAATTGATGTACACTATAAATCTAACAATGGGACTTTCCGTAGTGGTTGTTTAAGGCAGGTTGGCTACTTAAAAGGGTGGTTGCTTAACACAAGTTTGACTGTACTATCCAAAGAATCGCAAGTTAAAAGGACTATTCCACGTATTCTAAATTTAGCTCGTTGTATATGAAATAACCCCGTTTAAACGGGTTGCACTATCTGCAATGCATAATTATGATCTATATCATTTCTGTACGATTGTCAACAGGGTTAGAAAGTTGTAAATAATGTATTCTTATGTTCCTATATAATGCAAAGTTGTCATTTTATCAATAGAAAGAAATTTGTTTTAAAAAGATATAACCAAATCTGTGAGATAAACCTTTTAAAAAATCTATGGTGTCATTATATCCGTAGTGTACAATTTATTTCAAAAAGTTACATCCAAATGTGTGAAAGGTGCCTTGTCTTATCCTGTTTATTGACCACTCGCGGCTGTTTTGTAAAACAAACCAAATGAATATAAGGGAAACGGGTTGTCATTCCGCTTAGCCACTGTTTTATACTCTCAGACCACAAACATGTGAGGTTGTCCTTTTAACAAGTGATAGATGCGTGTCGAAGCCTGATATTTGTATACACGAGGCTGCTTTGTAAAACAAACCATGTGAATATAAGGGAAACGTTTTGTCATTCCGCTTAGCCACTGTTTAATACTCACAGACCACAAACATGTGAGGTTGTCCTTTTAACAGATGATAGGTGCCTTGTCTAACCCTGGTATTTGTATACACGAGGCTGTTTTGTAAAACAAACCCTGTGAATACAAGGGAAGCGGGTTGTCATTCCGCTTATCTAGTGTTATCGATTTGTTCATGTACGCGATATCTCAGCCATAACAATATGTTCATTAACCGATTGTTTGATGGTCTTTTTCATTAGCGCTCTCGAACAAACAACAATGAACCACTAAACCAGCCATGGTGGCGGGGCAGGCAAAGTCGGGAGCTGTTTAAAGCCATTCTTTCCTGCGGACTTTTTTTTTTACTTTGTACACATTTGAATGAAACAGCAGACAACATAATATTATAAAATAGAAATACTCAATATTTATGATATCAAGTAAAACCACAAAATCCACTTGGTCAAAGTCAAAATTGCACTTTAGGTAAAAATGCGTCACGAGGTTTCAAAAGACTTATTCACCTGGGTACCGTTTTACTAAACGATTTACGGAAATTTTTTGCGCAAGTCAAAACTGATACACATGGATAGTAACTTAAACGAAAACTCAATATTGCAATGTGACACGTCATTGGAAGCGTCTCGGAGAGACGCTTCCAATGATGTGTTACTTTGCAATATTGCTCAGGCCAATATTGATATAAGAAAGAGTGTTGTTTTAGACTTACGCAAATTTTAAGCGTAAACTGTTTTAGTAAAACGGTACCCTGTTGTGTACAACTGAGATCTCATTTACAATACATAACTAAATTAGAAATTAAGCACATAGGTCCATAGTTCAACATATTTCCAGTTACATGCATTAAACATAAATAGTTCAATAGTTTATGTTGAACATGAATAGTTCAATTTATTTCCAATTACATGCATTAAACATGAATAAAGATGAAAATATGAAGTCAATCACGTACAAATTACGGTATATTTAAGAATTTTAGAATAGACAGACGATTCACAAGTGTTCTGAAATGGACACCGAAATAATGGACGTCCCCATCATGGTACAAATTACGGTATATTTTAGAATTTCAAAGGATGTGTACATACTTCATGGACAAAAGGGTTCTTTTTATTCAAGTATACCTTGGAGAGGAACTTTATTAGCCGTTAGCTTTCGTTCCAATCCGTTTCACTAAATTGTTTGTAATGTATATAATGGTGCTTGTTTATTGAATAAAATGTGTTTAAACAAAGTATAGCTACTTTTCCGTGGCACGTCGGCGCTTCTGAAATGTTCTTTTCTCAAAGATTGATTATTGCGGCGTCGATAGACGATTTACAAGTGTTCTGAAATGGACACCCAAATAATGGACGGCCCAGCACCAAAGGTAGCAACAGAGACGGATGTGGGTTAGATATCATCTTATTTACTCTTTTATTTATTTAAATTTCGTTCTTTATTCATTTGTTTATTCATTCATCTATTTAGATATAATTCATCTTTTATTTTCTATTCTAACTATTTACTTATTTCTTATTTATTGATCTATTGATTTAAGTTATGTAGCGATGCCCCACTCTTTATGAAGGAGGAAGACCCCATACACAACTGCCACTATAGGCTGGTCAAGCCGGGTAGAGCCATCGGCATTCCATAAGTCAGTCGGTAGACGAACCCTCATGAAAATCCATATGCCTCTCAGGATTTGAACCCACGCAGAGAGGGGCAATGTGATTTCAAGTTCTGTACTCTAACCACTAGGCCACGGAGGCCCCCTCATCGGCATTCCATAAGTCAACCGGTCGAACCCTCATGAAAATCCAAATGCCGTCACTGCGATTTGAACCCATGTTCTGGGCACGGTTTTACTAAACAATTTAAGGAAAATATTTGCGTAAGTCATAACTGATAAACATTGACAGTAGTTTTAATGAAATTACAATATTGTAATGCGACACGTCATTGGCTTCGCCCAATATTGAAATAAAAGGACTTGTTGTTTAAGACTTACGCAAATCTTAAGCGTAATCTGTTTAGTAAAACGGTACCCTGAACTCTTACCATTAGGCCACGGAGGCCCCTTGATAGTATCATTAACAAACGAGTTTGTGCAAAGTTAAGTGTCTGAATAGTTCCTCTTCTCTTATGCGTCATGGTGACTCTTGGTACAAAACAAATGTTGGTCGGGTTTTGAAGCACTTCCGGGTCGTTGTAGCCTAGAACGTGGTTCTTTGGACTGTTGAAACTAGGATAAATGGGAAAATCATGAATTACTATTCGAATATTCGTTTTATTGACCCAATATAACTGTATTTATACAATTAAATCTATTGAAAATCGTGTTTTGTTTCATTTCTTCGCACCACCTAATCTGATCAAACAACAAAAACACGTCTACATTTAAAAGGTTTAAAAGAAAATATATACGGAATCACTCTGACAAAAGATGTTATTGTTCTAGACGTACAATCTATACAATGATCCAAGTGATTTCCCCCTAACTAAGATTTGTCGTCTTATACTTCTTGTAAAGACTGTCTATGGAATTGTGCAGTAAGATTTCATGAGTTTTATGCCGTAGGAGTAATATTTCATGATCTTATAACTGATATGATACATCTTATCAGAGTTCCATACAAGTGGAGTCTTCTCCATGTTTAATTCTCTATTGCTTTTAAGAAACCTATATTGTGGGAACTCAACATCATAGTCTGGTCGAGACGATTCTAAAGAGTACCACCAATACAGTGTTATCCACATCAATTTTGAAATTATTTTGAATTTGTACGTAAAAGACCAATTTGCGCTCCCCTATCTGCATGTTTTTTTTCTTTTATATATTTTTGTCTTTGTTATTAATATCTTGATAAAAAAATGAAATTGATCCAAGATATACCGATGCCCGTTAAAAACGCATTTACTTCGGAAGAAGTTGTCATTTAACAAACGGATAACAAACACAAACAAACTATTTTAAGGTTTTCATAATCAAATAATCGGAATTTGTCCCGTTCTGGTGCGAAAATGGTTAGGGAGTTGTGAAATTTGATCCCAATAAGATATCAAAAGCACCGGAAAGTGCGTGCACCGACTACTGCGATATAATGGAACAAATCATATTTGAGGTTTTTACATGACAGTCGACATTCTCTCAATTCTTCGGGGAGGACCGACTTATCAAATGTGGCTGAAATAATTACAGATTGTTGAAAATCGTTGGATGTAGATTGTACATAAGCCATGAATTAACTGAATTAAACATCCCAGAGAAAGAGCAATTTCAGGCGGGGAATCACGTGGCCTATGTTTACGACAATACCTCCGAACAAGAAGGCAGCGCCACAGGCATTTTTGCCTTTTTGACCTACTTTTGCCAATGATAGCCACATTGTGTACCCCGTGTGAGTTGACCAGCAGCTTTCCGGTTCTGGTGGTATATGATAATAAATGCTTTATAACGGCGTTATGTCTAGTCCATGCGGCCATCTTGTTCGGATATAGGAACGTAAACATTGGTCACGTGATTCTCCGTGTCTGAATTTGTAACCGATATTTGATTTGGTTTTTGTTTGTTTTGTAAAAACAGAGACCCCTTTCCAATATCCGTAGACGATAAACCCGAATATCATTATATCCAAAAACAAATAAAACAACGCCAACACACTCTTGAGATGTTCAACATTATCAAAAATGTATTTTTAATGATACGCTTATACTAGAAAAAGGTCCGAAAAACAAAATCGTCGTACAAAAATATCGTTTCAATATTTTATATAGAGAATCGATTCAGATTCATTTCTGTAAGTTTTTATCACTTGGCGCGTTATTTCGACACCAAGTTCAAATAATGGAGTGCAATCAGTCTCAATAAGATTGTGTCTCAATTGGACTAAACCCCGGTAAACCCATTATCAAACAATCGTTTACTGGTTGAGTTCATCACCAACAACCAACTGATGTGAATAAATATTTGATACAACCCATCTAGCCATTTAACGATTAGACAGTCTTTTACAAACTTAACCGCCATTTTTTTCATCATTCATCGTTCATCCCTCCCATTACGTCTCGTCCATTAATGTGATTCTTGGAAGACTGTAAAAACAAAAAAATGATTTATTCCAGGTGTATGTTTTTTTACGTTTTACAATAGAGTACCGATTTACCAAACAACTTAAGGAAGATATTTGAGTAATTCGAATCTGATAAACACGGACAATATCTTAAGCCTTTCACAAACAACAAATTTTCGAACGTCCCAAATTGAAAGAGTTTGCAGACGACGTTTTAATATGTGATGAAATTGGTAAGTAATCTGTTGATAGGGCAGAAATCATTGTGGGAAAAGGAAAAATTGCTCGTTACGAGCAATTTCTTCTTTTCCCGCAAAGTTTTCTTAAGTCGTCTGAAACAAAGTGGTCAAATGTCGTTATTGTTTGGGAAAGGGTTAAAATGAAAGTACACTATTGCAATGTGACACTTCGAGACGTTTCCAATGATGTGATACTTTGCCATATTGCTTAGCCCAATATTGAAATAAAAGTGAGTGTTGTTTTGAAATTACTCACATTTTAAGCATACAATGTTTAGTTAAACGGTACACTTGTGTTGCCAATAATCTTTCCGAGCTAAATCACGTCAGTCCAACACGATTATGTCGTCTCCAAACGACAATGATCAATTATCTTAGTCTGGGAAAGCAGCCAGGTGCTTGTATTGATAGGACAACATATACCCTTTAATAAGACAGTGTAACAAAACTCTATCAAAATTGAAATAGTAAATATGCAGTGATAATTTTTGGCCCCAAAAATCTCAAACAATTTCCCCAAAACCAATTACTTTCATTCATTTTAATCATTTTTCTAAAGAAAACCCCATTGATTTAAAGTTTTGGTCAAAAAAGCCAATTGATTTAATTTAGAAACAAATCACTGAACATGGGAAAGAACACTCAGTGACTTCAAAAAAATATTGTGCTGTAATGGTGAAGAAAAAAATAAAAACATGCATTCCACATCGATTCTTTAAAATATAAATATCTCTTAAAAATATTAAGTAATACGAGTTCGCGACAACTGTGCATTTGAAGTGCCTCATTCTCTTTTCCGAAAAGGGTTCGATCCCCGTTAGCGGCGAGGTGAAAATTGCCGGGAGTAGCCCACAAATCGGCGCGAGCACTGGTTGAGTATCCAGGAAGCAGTCATCGAGAGGGAATTTAATATGCTTCAAGCTTCCATCACAATCAATGTAGGAAGCAGCCATTGAGAGTGAATTTCAATAAGCTTCATACTTCCGTCACAATCAATGTAAAATGAATAAGTTTGAATTTGATAAAGCAAGATCAATATGAAATATCCAAGAACACACAAACAGAATACTCACAGAATTGTCCGATTGTTAACGGGTGTCTGAGGGTTTGATATTTCTGTTCGGATCTGCCATGACACTTTGTGACAGCATGACGTCATCTTGACACGTGGTTCGATGTGTTTTCTTTTCTTTCGGGCACATTCGGGTTCATTCGGGATCCTCCGAGAGTTTGGCTTGACCAATCATACATAGACTCGAGTAAACAGATAGACTATATCATTCTAAAAATAGAAGGAATATCAACCATTGCCCATTTCAAGCAATAGATACGTATTCCCAATATTCATATATTTTGGATTGTGACCACTAAGTAGGGAAAGTTGAAACTGGCAGGAATAAAGAACAGTTGTCCCCCTATGTGTCATGTTGGTTTGACCGTTTGCTTTAAAAAAAAAAAGGTGCAGAGAAAACCAGTGACGGATATGTGTGTGCTTAATTTATTCTTTAGGTGTAATATAATTCACTATGAAATGACCAGGAAGAATAAAGAGTGTAGCCATGACTTGGCAATTATAATGTATGTTTAACACAAAAGATTAAAGTGTTTATGTTGTGGTTAGATAACCTCAGTGTGCAACTTTGCAAACACACACCCTGAATCGTGTATGAAACACACTTTAGACCTGATTATGCATTAACTTAATGTAGTTGTGTTCTGTAACCAGAATTGTGAATTCTTACACGAATAGGACTGGGTGCGGCCTGCAAAGATGCTTTATAACATCCATGTATATAGACGTCGAAAAGAAAAGCAATTTGAAAGTACATGTGGTTTGCTTTGAAAAGAAACAAAACCAATGTATATGTAAATGGAGTTGTGCAGCATATACCAGAGACCTTAACAGCAAAATCAGGTATGGCCTTTGTCCTTAAATCTTGAACCTCTCCTCATACTTTCAAGATCTAGATGTATTTGCTAAGAGTAATGCACCGAAATATAGGACCATGGACATTTAAATAAAATTCATTATTAATGGATGTGATGTTATATTATCGTTTGGATCTTGAAATGCCATAACTGCTAGTATGAAAATAAAGTATGGCATGATCCAAAACGACTTGAGGGCCAAGATTTGTATGAAACATTAAGCAATAAGATAAACGAATATTGCAAATGTGAACGGATTTTGTGTTGTGTTTTTGATATACCATGATGGGAACAGACCATGACCAATAGAATAAAAGAAATGAGGATTTAGGCGGGAACACGACCATGACCAAGACATTTAGTCCCATCCAAACCCGCCCATAAAGGACACGTAGCCTCCTTCATCCTCATTATCCTCAACATCCGAGGAACAAAAACACCCTGAGTCACATGGCACAGCCTCGAGGGTTTGCGAGAGTTTGCGAGACTCACTGAACAATATTCCAGCTGCGTCTCCGCCTAAGTGTGACTTTTCCAATACGGGAATGAGGCGGAGCTCTTCAGCAAAGGATGTGCTTTTTAACTCAATGTCAGACAAAGCCAGAGTCGACGATGATTGGTCAACGGCGCTGATTTCCGGCACGACCGCCTCAAAACGAGGCTTGATCACCTGACAGTATCTATCGTCGAGGTGAATGTCGGCCAGAAATCCGACAACAGCATCCACTGTCCCAAACTCCCACACGGTGGCGCCTTTCCTGCTCCAGTAGCACTTGAAAGGCACGTTGCCATGGGGATCAAACACGAGCCACTTGCCGTTGCTCGTGAAGAACACCGCATGCGTGTATTCACCCACCGTGATGAGGACCCCAAAAGACGAACACGTAAAGCGGCTCAGGAAGGACTGCAAACGAAAAGTTAAATCTAGAATAGTGATCATTTACAGTTAAATGGTGAAAGTTCTAGAAATAAATGCCAATAAACATAAACATATTTTAAATTAAAGCCCAAAATACGCTCATTTACAGTAACATTGCGAAAGTTCTAAAAAGAAATGACAATAAACATTAACATACTTTATATTAAAGCCAGAATTACGCACTCATTTAAAGTAATTGTAAAAGTTCTAGATAAAAAATGACAGTTAACATAAACATACTTTAAATTAAAGTCATAATTACGCTTATTTACAGTAAATTTGTAAAAATTCTAGAAAAAATGACAATTAATATAATCATACTTTAAATTCATTTTCAATGGTATCTGAGAGGGTAATAAATTATATGTTCATATGATGCTCTAAAAAAGTTAAGGGATATGGTCTGTCTACAATAAGCATAAAACGAGATCAGCCTAGAAATGTCGTGGGGGAATTTCGCAAAACTCAATGTAAACAATGAAGTCAAATTCGTGAAAATAGCACTTTGAAACATCGCTTATGAATATTACAGACAGACGTTATGTTGTCACGACAATATTTTTTTTTGCTATGTTTAAACATATTGTTTTATAATTTATAACTCATTTTACCCAATGTTGCAGTATATTGTGTTCTTAATGAAAAGTGAGTGTGGAAATTTGCTGGTTAGTGCAGTTTTAACAAAATTATCTATTGAGAACAGTGGTCCTTTGATAGACTGTCAGCTTTGGGTCATGAGGGTCGTGGGTTTAAATCATACGAGTAGAGGGATCAACATTGCGATAGTTCATTAATCTAGAATTTAAATAAGGTCTTTCCTTGTGCGGATGTTGTTTACTGAAGTGTTAAACAATTGATATCAAGAACATCGTCGCTTATGAGACAAGATTTTATTTTGATAATGCTGAATTAAATTATGTAATGTTATGTTAATATAATTACCTTCAGCAGGACCACGTTTTGCCTTTCGCTTTCATCGACGGAGTAGAGCAGGGCGAACGCCTCGGCCAGTGGATCTCGGTTGAACACAAACTCGTGGTAAGTAAAGGACCCTGGGAGATCGTCCAGGGCCACTCTTTTATCCGAGACGTCACTGACCTTGAGCCCCAACCTTGAAATGGGTATAAGTATGGGTTATTTACAACGTGTCAACATTTGTAACGTATTACAGACTCCTAATACTTTTATACAATTAATGTCGTCGTCAAAAAGAAAGACTATACCAAGCATTTGTAGATATGTTTCGGAAAGCTTTGCTATTCGTGATGAAACTTTGAACACTTTTACTGTTCCTTAACCACCGACTTTCTCAATTCTTATTGCATCACCATTCTTGAAATTCCATTGTTTTTAGTTTAAACATATTTTATTGTAAAATGTTTTTACAATAGGATTGGGACGGAAGCTATAAGCTTATTGAGTCCCTCTCCTTAATAATATTACAACATGACAGCAATACAATACAAAAAATATGTTACATATTATTGTAAATTCACCTATAGAGAGAAGGGGGCTAGTAGTTTATTTTTTTTTGTAAATTGTGCTCATTGTTTGTTGATAGGATTAAAAGCAATTTCTCCTTTTCCCTCGATGTTTTCCAGAGTCGTCCGCAACAAACTGGTCAAGTGTCGTTATTATGTGGTAATGGGTTAAACGCAAATATCCAAGTTAACAAATAAAACAAACGAAGGAAATATTTACCTAAGGTAGGTATGGAGCCCATCTCCCGACTCTAAAGCGCCGTCGATGTTTTCGCGGGTAAATGCACCACGCGGTGTCTGGCCGTGCCACCAGGCTAAGGCGGCAAGGCACATCGAGGTGCACTGTCTCCCGCGAAATGGTCCCGGGAAGTCCTCCTGATTCCGGGTGCCGCTCACGATTGTTAGGGGATCTGTAAAAATGAAAAAGAAAAAAACTCTAGGCGCTCTGCGGCTCAAGAGGAGACATACATAGAAACTTAATAAAATTGTCAACAACATATACGATACAAACTTAACCAAATATCTCCTAATAGTAACCTTTCTGGGCGACAGTGGTGCAGTAGTAGAGCGTTGACCTCTTCTACCAAGGGTCCCAGGCTCGAATCCCTGATAGGCGAGGTGAAAGTGTCGGGACTAACCCATACATCGGCGCGAGTACCGGTGTGGTATCCAGGAAGCAATCATCGAGAGTGAATTTAAAAGGCTTCAACCTTCCGTCACAGTCGATGTAAAATAAATAAGTTTAAACTTAAAAGTAACCTCTGACAGAAGAACAAGGGGACATGACAAGAAGTTTGTGAAATCAAATTCCAAGAAATATATCAAAAAGTGTTCATTCACCCAAATAGTTATGAGCGTATGCAATAGCCGCAAGATTCCATTCCATGTGAATCCTAACATGGTCAAATGTTTTGATTAGACCGCTTCTGGCAAGACCAGAATTTGGTGTACAATGTCAACGCTGAGATAGATCTCATATATGAGAAAGGAAGTCGTATAATACACAATACTTTAGATTAAGTTCCCATTCATTAGCACTTGAAACTGGAAGGTATAAAGGAACTGAAAGACAACATAGAATTTGTAATTTATGTAATCATAACCAAATAGAGTCTGAATATCACTTTTACTATGTTGTCCAGCGTATTCAAATATAAGGATTAAGTACTTTGGAAATATACCATGGCCTTATATGCATATCGTTGTAAACATAATGTCGTCTAAAGGCAGAAAGGCTATTTTTAAACTTTCTCATTATTTAAAGGAGGCTTTTGAATTACGCAATACAATGTGTTAATAGAATGCTCTTCTTTTCGGAGGGAGTTAATAAATATGTATGCTTGTATGTTTATATGTGTATTGATTGAATATTCTTGTAGATAGATTGAAACTGTATTTTTATTTTGTATGCATAGTCAACTGAAATGTTATGGCCAAAGGCATGATTGTGCTGAATTTGCCAAATAAAATAATTGGAATAATTGAACTAACGAAAACTCGGATGTGGACAAAGTGGCCTTGGAAGCAGTTGCTCAATAAAAAGTTCATGTATCCTTAAGTTATTAAAAAAACCACCAACGAAACTTAAGAAATATATATGTGATAATCATGTGACCAATGTGAGAAAAGCATGCAGGCAGACCGGGACTCGAACCTGGGGATCTCCACAAACCGTGCAGTGATTTTTTTTCTAAATTAAATCAATGAGGTTTTTTTAACAAAACTTTAAAAATCAATGGGTTTTTCTATAGAAAAATGATTAAAATGAATGAAAGCAATGAGTTTTTGGGAAATTTTATGAGATATTTATGGCCAACAATTGTCACAAACCGTGCGAATGCTCTACCGACTAAGCTCTCCGGTCCGCTTACACAAATAGATCTTCCTTGTAATACCGATACCCCTACTACACTACTACATAATGATCTAATTAATGATAATGTTGATGAAGACATTCATGAATCCTGCAGTACCGAACCCGGAACCTCCGACGAGATATAGGTCCAACACTTAATTCTTTACTACCTGCAGCCCACCTTTCTTTTTATTTGAAGCAGACGACTTTGAAAAAAAGCGTTGTAAACATGTGAAAAAATCCTTTCAGTATTGTTGTTGTGATATGTGAATATAGTGAAAAAGCATTGTGGCAAAAGGAGAAATTGTTTGTTACTCCTTTTGTCACAATGCTTTTTGAAAGTCGTCTGCTGCAAAACGCAAAGACGTGGTGTTAGGTTATAATATGTTAAAAGCATACTGTCGCTCAGAAAAACTGCAAAACTGGGAAATATAAGTTAGATATTCAAATAGAATATGTTGAAACCTCGGGAAAAACCACAGGACCATGACAATATAACGCTTGTACTATTCATTATCTATTTTTCCCACCAATTTAACTTCATTGTTTACATTCGAATAACATCTAAAATAACAAGGAGAGCTCGGATTTATGATTGACGATCACCTAGTTAGAAAAATAAAGTGAAACACACAAAAAATACTTTCATGTATCCAGTATTAACAATGTAAACATTCAATAAGGAAAATTTCTTGGGTTCAATTGGTTCCCAACATTTCTCGGCTGACCTAGTTTTATCGCTAATTGTAAACAAACCTTGCAGAATTCACTCTTTTAAAAGCATCATGTTAAAGTGTTACAGTCTCAATTCCTCTTTAAAAGGGAATGTAAAGTCCTTTTAAGTTAAATTTCAATCATTCTAGAATTTTCATAATTTGAGTGTAAATGAGTGCAAGTATGGCTTTAAGCCACTTGGCCATACAGGACATTTTTATAATACCAAAAATAAATAAAAAGCAATAACAAATAACAACAACAACAATAATAACATTAAAGGTGGTGATGATTATGATAAAGGCAGAAACGATGAATCTGATTGAAAATTGATAAGTGTTAATCGTAACCAGATTTTCCCCCTATTTTGCATTAATTAAGCCAGTCCTTTAAAAACGGCCTACCTATAGCTCGAGGCATATGTTCGTCCTTGGGACATCTCATAAGATACTCCAAAATACAACTCATCTTGGAAATGCTTTGATTTCTGTCTGAACGTGTAATTGCTTATCTCGTTGCGTGCTAAGACGTTATAACGTAGCGATTATTGTGACGTCATCGTTGTTACGTTACGTTCACTCCAAACGTCAGCCGACAGAAAATAGTTCCAACAAAGAAAGCAATTGATTACATTTTCCGATTGATATTTTCTAGAATTCAAACAGTACCATCTTAGACATTATCACATAACCAGCTGGTTATATGTTTTTGAACTTGGAATTTTTGTGGACGATTTCTTACAACTTTCTATTCATAGCAGCGAATTTTCAAATTAATACGCATATAACTACGTGACTACTTTTGAAGCGCATATTTTCATTACGTCATCAATTTATGAGTACCATCGAAAATGTTGATTAATTTGTTCTACATGCATCTTTAGCAGCTGGAATCATAATATAATATATTTATAGCGGTTAGACAAGAACGGCCTTTCCATGTGTGTTGTTTAACCCTTTCCCAAACACTTTCGACTGTCCCAAATTGAAAGAGATTGCAGACAACATTTCAAAATATTATGAAATTGAAAAATATTCTTCAGATAAAGCAGAAAACCTTGTGGGAAAAGAAGAAATTGCTCTAAGCGAGCAATTTCTCCTTTACCCACAATGTTTTCCAGAGCCGTCTGCATCAAAGTGGTTAAATGTCGTCATTGCTTGGTAATGGGTTAAATCCTGATGACAGGATATACGTTATCCTCAAATAGTCGGACCCAAACTTTGAATAACGTATTCTATTCGTTTGTAAAATCATCGTAATGTACCGACTGAAGTACAAATGATGACCTATTTTTAGTATTTTTCTTTCCAAAGGGAATGGCCAAATCTAAAGTTGTGAGAACTTGTGGCAAGGCCCTTTTTCCAATACTTGTATATTTTTTGTTTAGAAATTCACTGTAAAAAGATTTCTGACAATAAATTGTGTTTAAAGTAAAGATGACAAGATAAATTTTCATGAATAGCAGACTCCTGGTTGAGTAACGGAATGAAAAGTTAATCAGTGAATGAAGGCACGTTTTAGGGGTATTCCTCCATCGTTATTAGTCGAGACTCGCAACATAACTAAAATTGATGCGATGTAAAACCCTCATTTTAACTAATAGTTTGAATAAATGTAATAGATCTATGTCGTATTGGAGTGAAGCTCTACATATTTTCATCGGCATTGCGTTCATTTTCAAATGAATAAGGCCAATTTGCGTAACTGATTTCGATTAGAGTTTGCTTATGATTATAATATAGTATTCAACGCAATTTGCTTTTTTTTTAAATAACTTTTTCTTTCACTTGTGTTTCAGTTTCAAAAAGACCGCGCGATAGATATCTACTCCATGAAAACAAATCTAAGTATGAGTATATGGCACAAATTACCAAGAGTCGAATAAATGTTGAAAGTATCGGATAAAAGAATTGTACCAGTGAGCATATATGCGGCCTTAAGGATGAAAAACTGAAACCGAAACTGAAGCATGCTACTCACCTTTTCTGTGAATTATTCCCTTGTCATCAGTGATAACTGCTTTAACATAGATTGCTTTTACTTTAAACTGTGTGCCGACTCCTATGTACACTCGAAAAGGGACGTTGACAACGAGCCAACTTGAACTTCTCACGTCGGTTGCTTTAAAATATGTATGAAATGTATCATTTACCACTGAAGAGAAATTTTCTGAACTTAGCATCATCGTGACGTAATGAATATGACGTCATCTATACGTCACTTTTGAGGTTGGTGTGTGTGCATATGGTTTTTTCATTCGAGTAGAATTTACGTTATAATTAACAGATAGCCAATTATTGTATAAGCCATCTTGGTAATGCAATATTTAGTCGACATTATTTCTAATTCGCCACAAGATAACCAGGAAGTAACAGGTTTAAAATGAACAACTGTTGTTAAGGGAGTTAAAAATCATATGCCCATGTATATATTTAGTAGAAATCATCTATAATTTGCAACATGACTTCTAGAAAGTAACAGGTTTAAAATGGACAACGGGTTAAAAACCATACGTTCATTGTACAACACGTCAAGTTAGCTGGGTGCTCTTTCGTCAGGTGAGAAGGAAGTTCGTGTTACCTTTTTAAAGCAGTTTTATTGTTCTGCATTCATAGACCCCGTTTTCTGTTTACATCTTAACAAGCGGAAACGTGTAATCATTTGCTCAACATCGACAAAATGGTAAGATGATAAAATTGTTTTTTTTTTGGGGGGGGGGTGTAAAAATCATTAAGTAAGAAATTTAGCATGAAAACACGCATTTTCGCAATTGAATCGAAGAATATCGCTTGGTCCCCCGTCCATCACTATCAGTCCAATCAAATGAATGAAACATGAAACTTCATGGCAGGGCCTGTATGTAAGGCCCTCATGACGGGCCTCTATAAAACCTAATCAGGTCAATCGGGTACGAGTTGTCTCCCTTTGTCAGTTCAATGGAAAAAACCCAAAATGGCGACGAATAGAAATGAGCGAGAGTTTGTGTTTTAAAAGATGTCATCCACAGCTAACTAACTCATTGGGAACGGTCCAGTAAGTTCACAGTAAATATTTATACATTGTTACACGATTTTGCAAAGGAAATAGGAGCAGACAGCGCGTAGATTTCGTTGAAAACGAATGATGGACATGTGACCGGTTTTCCCGCGTTTGCAAGCTAATGCGTCTCTTTTGTCTCCAATCAAGGTAAACATAAAAGGGTTGATTTCGAAAATTGAACTGTAAGATACAATAAAGAAATAAACAAAACACTTGCTGAAGAACAGGTCATTAATTCTTGATTGTCTTCTTAGCAACATAGGTAGGCTAGCCCTTTGTACTGTCGATTTCCTTATGAGAAAAAAGCTGAGAGATAAACGGGGGTCCTCTGAACTCAGATGAATACTGTTTAGTAAAACTAATTTGATGCAATCAGGAAATATTGAGAAATTTTTGCATCGGAAAAATCTCGCGTCACATCAAACTTACGAACCAATCATTTGATGGTGGCCACTTGTGACAAACTTATTGTTGCAACTTTGATCACCCATACTTCTGCTATTACAGTAAAAAGCAAACAATCGTTACTGTAACGGGAATGCTTTGCATTGCCTTCAGTACTTTGATTTGATTTACCATTGTATCATGGATTATCATGCGGAGCCTTTTTATATGGCGCGTTTACTGTAGCATACAGGGTATAGTTGTTCTGTTAGTCTGGCAGTCCTCATTATAGTGACATTGCTTTATTGCCACTTCAAGAGCTTTGTCTCTGCGTTATTTTCTAGCCACTTTCAAAGTTTTATACAGTCTCACCGCCTCCAGTCTGATCTAGACAAACTCGCTTCCTGGGAGACCAAGTGGAAGATGGAAATTCACCCCAACAAATGCGAGGTCCTAGCCATCACACGAAACAGGAAACCAATCATCCACAACTACCTCCTATATAACCACACCATTAAACACATCAACTCAGCTAAATACCTAGGATGCACCTTCAACAGCACACTCGATTGGGGCCAGCACATTTCAAACATCACATATAAAGCAAGTAACACCATCGGCGTTCTAAGAAGAAACCTCAATATAGCCTCTACAAAAACCAAAGAAACTGCCTACAAAGCCATGGTAAGACCAACATTAGAGTATGCGAGCTGTATTTGGGACCCATACGAAAAAGGCGACATAGAAAAAATAGAGATGGTCCAACGACGAGGAGCTGGATTTGTCAACCACCGCTACCACAACCGCTCCAGAACTAACAGCACCCTCTCGTATGCAGTCCCCTACGCCAGCACTCGCTCCAACCAGCATTCCTTTTATCCTCGAACCATCAGAGATTGGAACTTATTACCATATGAAGTCCAGTCAGCAGACTCAGTTGAGGCCTTCTGTGCACAACTTGCCACCACCTATGCCTAACCTCATCTTTGTCTTTTATCTTCACCCTGCAGGGTTCACGCTGGCCTTCGCAAATAGCGCCTTTGGCGACAAAATCAAGAAATTGGCGCAAGAAAAACAAATTTGGCGAAAGTGCCTGGCGACGACTGTTTTCCGCGATAATTTGATGTTTGTTTACCGCATGGTTGCCGATCTCGAGTCAATATCTATTTGTTTTTACTGTAGAGCCTAGAACCATGTATCGATGGTTCCCGTAATCGCAGTACTTTGAATTAGAACTCGGGAACCAGCTTGTTTATCAAATGCGATTTCCGATACGGGATAATCCTGTTTACACACTTGTTCATTTTATTATCTGTTGATTGTCAAGTTTGTTGAAGGTGACACTTTTTTGTGTACACCATTTAGTCATTCGCCAGCCTTTACAACTTCAATTATATGGAAATTATGACTTTGATTACTTTTATTGCTTTTCAATCAAAATGTTTGCCCTTGCGCTCGCTCCTTTTAAAGAAGTTGACATCAAATATCTACGAAGTCAGTTGTGTTGATTGACAAATAAATGAAACTCTTTTATGCACCGAAGTTTTGGTATATAAAGTCCGCGATTTTAAGTGACACCTAATTCTGATCCAACACAAAAGTGACTATAAATCGATCTTCTCAGTGGTTGAATATGCCTCCCACTAAAAATCAAATAAACATCAGACAAGGAGGCCTGGAAGACAGGAAATAGTTGGTTATAATATGACGCCAAGGTGAAAGTCATGTTTCTGCTATGTCCTGTTTCAAATGTTGAGTGTGAGAGAGGATTTAATCCATTGAACCTTATGAAAACAGCACATAGAAATAGATAGAACAAACGAACACTTGAGAACCTCTTTAGAACCGTAGGTGACCCTGATGAAGGATTTCCCCTTCTACAAAAGACTATTTTGGCTCCAACTTATTGAATTTGGCTCCAATTTTTTTAATTTGGCTCCAAATTTTTCAATTTGGCGCAAGTGTTGGCGCAAAGAAAATTTTAGCCAGAGAGAACCCTGCCCTGTATATACTTCACTCTTTTAACTTTTTAACTACCTCTATCATGCGCACACACATACCTGGTAAAATTTTCAATACGTTGAATGTGACCAGTAATGGCAAAAGAAGAAGAAGTCTCCAACGGGATCGTTATTTGTCATTTGTGCTCATGATGTCGTAATAGAACTGTCAGATTATCACTGTGTGACTGTACTTTGTACCTATTCTTACTTAGAATCATGCTTTGCTCGTGATTCTTGTGCACTACCACTCCTATTGGGTATATAAGGCAGTGTTCTCATTGTATTCGCTCTCAGTTGTACCGAGCCATACAGGTAACGTTTACCTTCTGGTTAAACTCAACTGAAGCAATCTTTCTGTTCTCACTCTATGTCTTCCTTCTATTCCCATATATTACTATTGTCGTATGTTTAGTTTAGGTATTAAACTATCATAATAAAAACATATCCATCTTACTATTATTTTCCCTTGTGTTGTCGATATAAAAGAACCCCAGATAGCCGGTTGATACCGTGGCCGGTTACAGTTACAA
The DNA here is from genome assembly GCA_947846245.1 of Cerastoderma edule. NCBI lineage: Eukaryota > Metazoa > Mollusca > Bivalvia > Cardiida > Cardiidae > Cerastoderma > Cerastoderma edule. The sequence continues at coordinate 10,038,039 of OX401420.1, read as the reverse complement.
ACAGTTACAAATTCCTTTTTAATAAATCCATACATATAACATGTCGGTATTCCACAAATTATTTTGTAAGAACGGTTTAAGTGACACTAGGTGACGATTTTCTGCTCCAGATAATCTGCCTTTGTGCATGCACACCGGAGTGTGAAAACCCTAATTTAGGAATTTTTAATTGTTTTACAGCAATTGATGCCAATATGTGGTGGTACTATATAAATTTGTTTTACATATCTTGTCTTACTAATTGACACTGAATGGCCTTTTAGTGCTTTAAGTCCATAAACCGGAATTTGAAAAGCCCACCATGATTTTTGAACTTTTGAAATTTTGAAGTTGGATTGCCCATTAGAAAATACAAGGCGATCTATGCATTAAATTATTTTGACTTCCCAAATAGCTGCTGCATGCATCCTTAGTCAAACTAATTTGATGCGATTGGAAAATATTGAGAAAGTGGGAATCAGTGCCTGGTCTTAATTGATAACAACTACTAAAGAAATGGCAAGAAAATGAAAAAAATGATGCTTTATTGAAATTATTCTATATAAAGTTTCGTCTAGACAATTTTAATGATAACACAAGCTAATTGTTGTTTAGAAAAGAAAGAATTTCTTCCATATCAAGGGTGCAGTGCAATACTATAGTAAGTGCTTCATGCATTGAACCCTCGATATTAAAATGTAGACTGACTTCTTTTAATCCTTTATGAATTTTTTACTTTTTAACAGGACCCAATATTCAACCGATCGCTGAAATTCGTCCAGAGATCAAACCCTAGAGGAAAGTAAAGCTTTTAGAAGCTTGTCTATCGCCATAGATCAATCTTCACTGATAAGCCATAGGACATACATAAGAAGTAACAATGGCAGCGCCAGACATGGATGTCATTAAAGAAATCCCTGGGTATAAAGTCATCCTCAAAGCTGTTCTAAAAAACCAGATTCAGCAGTTGGTAAGTAACCTTATTCTTCCTTACATTATTTGTTAGATTGTATGCTTGTTTGGGTTTTGCATTGTGTCACAGCGATTTTTGTTTAAATTCTTGGAATAGGTGACTGGCCCGGTACTGAACAAATTGGGAACAATCACAACATTTTTCTAAAAGATTGAAAAATTTCAGGAATGACGAAATTCAAACATAAGCTGTATTGGGAAATATGGTCAGGCAATTTGATTGGGAATGGGTCCGTTTTACGGTACCAAACATATAGGGAAAAAGATCACTGTGTCAACAGTATTTCTGTATTTTATCGCAATACCTGTTTGTAATCAATGTAGGTAGTCCTCACTCTGAACTGCACATAAGGGCTGTTAAGTTGGAAAGACTGATTGAAACATATACCAGTGATTCAGGAGTTTCATCAATAGTAGTAGTAGTATGGTATATTTACAATATATATATATAACAAACAACAGAATTGGGAGCGATTAATCTAAGTGGTAAGAACTTGTTTCACAATCGATGTTAAATAAATAGGTTTAAAACTTTAAAAAACAAACATGTGTTTGCTTTGGCAAGACACAATTCCTAGCCTTATTGCTATTTTCTATGTTGAACACCGAGGAAGAGTGGATCATCCTTACCACGAGTGGGTCTGACCCATACCCCTCTCCGACATTATTGAATAGTCGAGCATGCTGTCTTATAGACAGCTCTTGTTTTCTCTAAAAGTTACTATATATATCTTATATGGACAACTGCAGCGGAAGATGTGGCATATACAGCCAAGTATACAGGGCTTTTTTTCCTTGAATTGGGAAGAGGCGAAAGCCTGTTGAATTTGGGAAATTTTATCCCTGAAATTGATGAATTGGGATGCCAAATGCTGGAATGACTTCAGATTTTTTAACTGCATGATTTCAAAGAAATTTCCAATTGGGAAGGTACATGCCTTTTATGGGCCCCTGATGTATAACGCGAAAAAAAGCCCTGCACTATCATAAGATTTCATTGTAAAACAGGACTTTTGTATATAAAAAAAGAAGAAAATACATGTGATTCCAAGACCTGATTGCTATTTTCTAGGTTGAGCAGTTGGCGTCCCACACGGAGGAAGAGTCGATCATCCTTACTGCCAGCGTGTCTGACGGAACCCTTAGCCACCTCGGATCGGATTCTGGGAAATACTTCCTCGATGACCACGAGGATGTGAAATCCCAATTCCTTGGCTTTTGTCTGAAACGTAAGGAGCGGTATTTTATTTTCTTCTTTGTTTGGGTTTGTTAAAAGGACCCTTTCCCAATCAAATCTAGGTAACATTTTCCCCCAAATTAGTTAAAATCCACTCAAATTATTTGTAACAGCATGGATAAAAGTTCTCCGTATTATGACGGAATTCTGTATTTCCGATCTTCGTCAGGGCCGTTTTTCCAAATCGCATAAATTCGAGGAGAAAATGGGGTGGGTGGGGGGGGGTGGGTGGGGTGGGGGGATAATTCTGCGTAAAATTTCACCATGATATTCCTGACGTCCAAGGACCGGCAGGTCAAATTGTTGTTGTTATCTTCACTAAACGGAGTAAATAAATAACGTCATCCCATTGGTTAAGAAAACAATGATAATTGCCGAATCAATCGAATTAGTTTTGACAACCAATGGGATTACTTTATTTATTTACTCCGATTAGAAAAAGTAATGGCCGACTCCAAATGTCAAACAGTGAATATTTATTGTTAATATCACAAATGTGAATTGTGTGTCCGATGCCCGATGTTGTAACCGCATCATATCGAAAGAGAATGGACATATCTTTCGAAGGTATGTGGCTTTTGGATATTTTCGGGGAGGAATTAGTGAAAATTTGCTTAAAACTACCTGTTTCGTGCATCCGTCCGTGGACGTCAGGAATGTCATGGTGAAATTTTACGCAGAATTTTGTGAAACTCTTTGCTGTTTCTGATTGCATTGACGGATTTTGATAAAACAAAAAGTGTTTTTGAAAAGAAAAATCATTCCTAGACACAATTCAGTAGAGATTTTTGAGATCCTGTCAATTTTAAGTGACTTTTGGGTGATAAGTAACTTTCTCATCTTGTAGTTACTGATGTGAAAATAAATTGACATTGTGTAGATCAACTTTCTGCTTTTCTAACTTTTGAACCTTTGATTTGTAGTGTTGTCATCTATTTCACCTTCAAAATGTAGAGAATAATATCAGTGTTTAAGTATATTTAAAGGCCTCAGATTGCACTCCGATATGCTAAAATCCAGGAGCTTCCGGGGGCCTCCGGCCCCCTGGACCCCCATCCAGGGCATTGCCCTGTACCCACCGGGGGCCCTGCGGCCCCCAGGCCCCCCAGCTTCAAATTTCAGTATTTTTACTTTTCTGAACTTTTACCCATGTAACAGAACACTCGAAATCAAATGTAGATTTGACTCAAAGCATGTTTTGACAAAGTTACTGTGCTCTTTCTGCAGTGTCCATAATTTAAGTTTTAAAGAAATAAGCTACATTTTCTGTTAATTGAAAACAAATCCAAAAATTCCAAATTGTAAGAAAAACAAACTGAAACGACGCAAATTTTCCCAATTTCCTTGGCACCGGACCCTTTCCCAATTGGTGAAAAGGAAATGCTGATAAGAGTGATAAAAGGCGTTTTCCCCTTGCTTAATTTGTTCGGACCTCAATGATTTTTAATCCATTGGGAAGGAGCCTTTTATAGGTCCCAATGATAATGTGATAAAGCCCTGAAAAAGCTTGAAGCTTCTGTCACAGTCAATGTAAAATAAATATGCCATTGTGTTGAGACTTTTTAAAAAGATATGCTGCATTGCTTTTTACAAAAGTAGGGAGGCAGTTGGGTCAATTTGAAAAAGAATATCACTTAATATGGTATTGCCCATAAAATCAGAAAATGACCCACCATTTGTTTGCACCATGGGCCAATTTGATCTGCCTGTTCTGAAAAGAATCTGAAGCGTTGTTGACCAATGAATGCATTCAAAACTTTGTTTCATGCATCGTAAACATCTGATTACAAAATTTTCTGCTCCTTTACCCTATACCATACGCCAAATTTTTTAGTGGCTCAATTTGAAAGAGTTTGCAGGCGACATTTCAACATGTGATGATGAAATATTCTGTTAGAGTAGGAAACATTGTGGGTAAAAGAAATTGCTTGTTGCGAGTAATTTCTCCTTTTCCCACAGTGTTTTCCAGAGTCTAATTGCATTTCAGGGCCTTTTCACTATTACTCACATAACATATTGTATAGAAATTGTCACCTTTCCCATTGGAAATTTCCATAAAATAATGCACCAGCTTTTTTTCGCCCAATTCACAAATTTCAGCTTTACATCTTCCCAATATTAACAGGCCCAGGCCTCTTCTTAATTTTTTTTTAAAAAAGAAAAAAAGGATGAAGCACTTACAAGGGTAATGATTTTCTTATCTGATTTATTTCAGACCACCACAAAAAGAAACAAAAGGAGAAGGAGGACAAAGAGCGCGAGCAACAAGAGCGGGATTTAGAACGCCAACGACAAATGATGCCCACAACACCAGGCCGCTACTCCGCCCGACCCAGATACATGTCCCCCCAGGGCCCTAGAGGCGGGTTCTCCCCAAGACATGCGTCCTACGTCATCAGATCACCTGGGACAAGACACGAACCATACCCGATCTCAAGACCACAGAAAAGGCCGTCCCTGAATTTCAATCCACTTTCACAGAGCCCAGCCAGTGGTGGTGTTGCACTTGCAGCAAACAATCAAGTGATTAAAGTCGAGCCGAATGACGAGGATTCAAACCAAAGTGCCGGCGGGTCTGCAACTCCGAAACGGGGCGAAGCGCCTCTTAGTCAACCGTCGTCCCCGTCACGCGGGCTGCAAGGAGCCATCAAATCAGATGCCGACGACGATGCCAAGTCCAATTCTTCCAACTCCAACTCGAACATTCCTAACGAAGCCTCTGATATGAAGTTTAGTGACACTCAACCCGCAGAAGGACTTGGGTTAGACTCTGACTTGTCCAACTTGATCTCGGGCGAACAATCGGGGGACCAGCCTACTAGTAGTGTATCATCAGATATGGACCCCAATGTGAATATCAAACTAGAGGCCATATCGGAAAATGACATGGAATTAGAAATAACGGGTGTTGAGCCCGGAATGAGCTCTGTAGACACAAGCTGGGCCCAGAACACTTCAATGGGCTACGATTCATCAGGGGCCACAGGGAACCAGGCTGATATGCAAGGACAAGAAGGATACAGTAAGTGGAATATTTTCAGTTACTGTTGATTTTCAAACCATCTTCAATCATTGTGGTTTCACAAGTGCTCCTATTCTACTCTGTATTTATCCATTTTGGTCTTGATTCTTGATACGACTCTCGGAGGCCTAGCTTAGTGTCAATCGCCTCCTTAATGGTCAATGCCATATTTCACTACATTGACCACTGCCATCATATATATCAAATGACACTATTATAGAATACTACACCAATTCGAGGGTTCAATGCATTACTATTGTAAGTGCTTCATGTTTGTGAAGCACTTACTATAGTATTGCTTTAAACCATCAAATTGTCACATGGAATGCAAAATAGCATGCAGTTGAAATTATTAGCGCCGACAAATTAAATGAGTGCAGAAAATTTGTGGGTTTTTTTTGGCAATGTTTTTTTAGACATTTAGTATAATCACTTTTGATAAGTATCCATGTGTCTTCTTTTTAATTGATGAAATGTCATATGGTGCTTATATCTTTAAGATTTCAAAATAAAAATCATTTAGAACAAACAAAAAGATTAAGCTAAGTAAAACTCAGATGACCTGTGTTTGTTCAGAAATGGGCTGAAATTCAGGCTCATAAATTACGATAATTGAAGGCAGTGGGTTAGTGTAATGTAGTGGAAATAACCAATGTGAGAAGTTTGACTAGTTGGGTGTGATAAGCATTTTTTCTTCATAAAGGCAATTTATATAAACCTAGATTAGAACCCACAGTAATAAGTGTACTATAAGGCTAAGAGAACTAAATGCGGAGTTGGATTGGATTTTTTTCAAGCTTTCCTAAAAATCAAGAATCTGCAACAATTCAGCACTCATTCTTTTGTCTGAAAATCTACACGCTTAGGGTTCTACAAGTTAATAGAAGTTGTAAAGCTGCTCTTGAAGAAATGAGAATGTAAATTGCAATAGGCCAGAGGCCTGTCTCGCAAAGTCTGAAGGATATTTCAATTGTTAACAAAATTATAAACATGAATATAAAGAGAAATAGGTGGCCTCCATGGCCTAGTGGTTAGATTACAGAACTTAAAATCACAGCTTGGGTCAAATCCCAGTGAGGGATATGGATTTCCATGAGAGGTAGTTTCCAGACTAACTTACAGAATGCTGATGGTTCTATGGAATAGACCAACCTTAATGGCAATTGAGTATGGGTCTTTCTCCATCATTTAGAGTCGGTCATTGCAACATAGCTGAAATAATGTTGATGTGATGTAAAACCCCTATATAAATGAATAAAGAGAAAAACAGAACCTCATTCAGTAAAGCATTAACTTATAAGTGAACAGACAACTTAAAAGTGAACGGCACATAAGTCCTACTTGTGAATTATACTTAAAAACACATGTGTTTAAAGATATATCTTTCAAGGGTTACCACAATTTTGTGTACATAGATATGAATGAATATTTATGAGACAGGCCCCTGGTTTGTAGAACACATCTCAAAAATGATGCATAATGATTATGATAATGATATAAGTACCACAATGGTGTTAAATACAGAGGAGAAATGGATGCATTTTGGAGCCGTACTTGGTTGAAGATGGTTAACAGAGTGTAACATAAAACCCATGTCAATTTTCATGTGCTAACAAGCTTGTATTAAAGACAGCAAAAGTCTCTCAATCTGTCGTTTAAGGGTTTGCTTGGTAAAATGTTTGATTCACATGTTTCAAAGTTTTTTCTTTCATGAATTGGGAAAAAGCCCCTGGAGGCCTGTTTATTTTTGGGAAATTGATCACAGAAATTGTTGAATTGGGAAGCCTAAAAGCTTGTTTGGTTTTAATGAAATTTCCAATTGGGAAGGTGCCTTTTTTAGGTTCGTGTTATATAACGCAATAAGCTCTGTTCAGTTTCTTTCATGCTTTTGACGATAATTAAGATGAATTTATAGGAATATATTCCACACATTTGTATAAGTGAGCCATTGCTGATTACTATAAGCACTAACTCTACTTGTTGAGAAAAAAGATCTCTTTTAGTTTGCTTGTTTAACCTATGGGTAGAGAGTTATGCTAAAATGACATACATGTGTATGTGACAGTATGCCATTAGGAAATCTTGGGAAGGAAAGAAAAACCAGAATGTGAATGAATTGAAAAGATTTCTTCTTGTGATCTAGAAAAGTGTTGAAAAAAGAGTTAAGAATTTTATGAGAACTGCTTTATAAATATAACTTTTTGCATTACTTTTTAGAAAAAAGGATTGAGAGACTCAGTAAGATATTTTTTAGAAATTTTTGAAATAATGGAAAGTGGTTTCGTATAGAAATAAATAAATTTGACTGTTTTATAGAAAGAGCTTGTTAGCACTCACTTATGATTGAACACAACACACAACTCATATTTAGAGTTTCCTAGAAACCACATGTTTTGGTACAATTAAGAATACTTGGAAATGTTTCCAAGTTGACATGAATGAATAAATATCTTGTGCCTATAGATTCATACTGCTCATTGAGGCGATTGACTCGGAAGTTGGCAATTTCTTTTTTTGTCGTAAAAAATGGATTCTTCACAATTCTTTTTTATTTCATTCTCTAAATGTCGCCTGCAGATGCATGCAATTTGGACTGGTCACAAGACCATATATACAAGGGTATAGGTAAAAGCTAAAACATGTAAATCATGGCTGATCATTAGATCTCATACAAGCTTAGGGTACGCTTAAAAGTCAAAACATGTGATTCAGTTTAAAAGTCACAGTTATAAGGTCAAATACGGGAAAGTTTTCTATGATAATGTGCTTAGAATGTCAAAATTACTAAGACTTAAGCTGGACAGTGTTACAGACTTCTTGATCTGATAAGAGGCGAATTTCTCTTACCAACTTATTTATTTCTTTTCCTAACCCTATATTGTGGGTACTCGTTAGAATTGTCTCAATGAGACGATTCTAATGAGTACCCACAATATAGGATATATTGTAAAGTTTAAGATAAAGGAATGATGCGTGTAAGAGATGCTCATTCAGTATACGCACCCTTACTGTCTAGTTCCCTGGTATACATTGAAGTTTGAAATCACATGGCCCCTCTCCGCGTGGGTTCAAATCCTGAGAGGGATATGGATTTTCATGAGAGGCAGTCTCCTGACTGACTTACGGAATGCCGATGGTTCTTCCAACCTTGACTAGCCCTTATGGGCAGTTGAGTATGGGGTCTTCCTCCATCATAAAGAGTCGGGCATCGCTACATAACTGAAATAATGTTGATGTGATGTAAAACCCATAATAAAAAAAAAAAAAAAATAAAAAAAATACATTGAAGTTGGAAAGATGAATATGCTCCCTCTCTTAATATCAAATGTCTGTCTGCTCATAAAGAAAGTCTTATTTTCAATATGACGTATTTACCGGACCTCAGTGGCCTAATGATTAGTGTACAGAACTTGAAATCCCCTTGCCCCTCTTTTCACACGTTCAAATTTTGGTAGCGGCATTTGGATTTTCACAAGAGGTAGTCTCCGGAATGACTTATGGAGTGCTGATGGTTCTACCCGGCCTAACCAGGCCATAATGGCAGTTGAGTGTTGGGTCTTCCCCCTCCCATCAGTAAGAAATGGGCATTGCAGCATAACTTTAATAATGTTGAAATGATGTGAAACCCATATTGATAGATAAACATGATATAAGTTAACCAAGGTAAGTACAATCTTCAGGTTTTTCTGTGAATTTTGACATGGTTAGTAAAGTTACACTCTGTTAAAAAGGGTTCTCAGTTATGCATTTTGACCTTGTTTTTGGACAACGGTCCAGATTATGGTAGTTACAGTAGTAGCAGAGGCTGCTGCGTGTAATGACTAATGCTAAAGGATCTCTCTGCAAATACTTACAATTTCATTATAAAAAAAGAATTGGAGTGAATTAGTAGCTTTGGAAAAAAGTCTGTTTTTCTGGACTTCAGATTCTCTGCCAGTTGTTAATATTTGGACACCTTTTTGAAATCCAAAGACAAATTTTCAAGCCCATGCAACAAGTTTTAATAAAAGTTGCCATGATATTAGATTTGACATTTTGCTAAAAAGATTTCATATTGCTTGATACAATCTTTTAAAATACCTTTTGAGAATGTATAATCATATATTGCAAGAATTAGTTGACGACACAATGTTTGTATGTAACAATTACAAGCAAAGGTCAACCCCAAAGCAGATAAGATGCATGGCTGGGAATCCTAAAAAAAAATGTTATTATTCATTATGTATTCTTAGGTTAGGTGAGTGAATCTTCCTTAAGTATTTGAATTTTAGATTCTTGCTTTGTCCCTGTTCATTAAACCCTTATAGTGCTGGAAGTGACTTCATGCTTAGGCAAACAGGTTAGATCCAGGCCAGCCGCCAAGTAAGTTGGGGGCTGGTCTGCGGTCTAACCTGTTTGCTACTCTGAGTGTCTTTCCTTAACAATAATAAGCAGATTGTTTTAAGGTCTCGCAAAGTAGTTGACTCAAAAATATATATATTTTTTTAGAAAATTACCTAGCATTCTAAGTGTTAAATAGTATGTTATTTATCCAATGGTTTTCATTCAGATTTTATTGGCATGTATGATGTCCTGTGTGGCTTTGTGGTAAGGGTGTTTGTCTTAGGACTCAGGTGGGTCGCAGGTTTGAGCCACACCTGTTCAATTGTTATTTCTTGGAGAGTGCCCTTTGGCAAGACACTTCAGAGCCCTAGCCTAGTACTTATGAATCAAGGAAAGCTGGAAAATTGCAAACAAGGCATTAAACCCCATGTAATCAACCTAAAATTGATATTTGATTATGATCTTGAAATATTCTTGATCGCAGGGAGCAGTGATTTTTTTCTAAATTAAATCAATGGGATTTTATTACCAAAACTTAAAAGTCAATGGGTTTTCTATAGAAAAATTATTAAAATGAAAGTAACGAGTTTTTGGGAAATTTTATGAGATTTTTTGGGCCAAAAATTATCACTGAGGGAGCATCAGTATTTGGCATGCAGGTTTTTGTTTAAACGAACACTCATTAATCTCTATGTTTTTAGTTAGCATGGAAATTGTCTTATTGAGACGATTATTTTGAGTGACATATAAGGTTAAAAAGAGAGATATCGGTCATGGGTGGCGAAATCTGGTTTTGATTTACTTGTCCGTAAATGCAAAATACTTTTCAGCGCTTGTCTGTACTATGGTTATATAGTTAATTTAGTTTGAACAAGCTGGACAACAAAGACAATTTTGCCACCACGGGGGGTCGTGAGGGACCTAGTGGTTGAGTTGGTTGACTTGTTATCTGGCGGTCATTGGTTTAAGCCCAACAGGTACAGATTGTTTAATTTGAGTGTCCTTTGGCAAGACACTTCAGAACCCCCCTAGTCCAATACTCAGGCCTGCTAATTTTTAGGCCTTGTCTTTTAGATTTGAAACTTTTCTTCTTTGTTAATATCGAAGATGTTTAAATTCAAGCCTCAAGTAATGGTTTTTCAGGCTTGAGCATTCCTTAACATTAGCAGGCCTGATATTGGTATAGCCCAGTAAAGCCGTATCGTAACTGAAAGTTAGTCTTGGTAATCTACCAATACAAGACCTTTAGAAGGCGCACTCACCTTGCCAAAGATTTTGACATTTATCTGTATGTATGTTTTATAAGTATCAGATTAGATGAAATTGTTTGACCCTTTACTCCATTTTGCCTCACTTTGACTCATCTGCTGTAAAAGTCTTTGGGAAACCACTGTGACAAAAGGATAAATTGCTCATTTGTGAGCCATTTATTTTTTTGTCACAGTGGTTTCTCAAAAAAAACCTATAAACCCTGAATTACCATAAAGAAATGTTGTTTTCTCTTGCTATTTCTTTTCGTATACTAATGCTTTCAATTTGGACTTGTTCCAAGTTCCCTTGCGAAGGAATATGTTGCCATTTTCCCCTGATATGGAACCCATTTCTGGTCAAAATTGAATGTGAAAGCAGACAAGCTTGTTAGAAGTAGATGTATACAATGACAGAAAGATACTGTATTAAATTTTGTTTTTTGAGTTTGAAGGTCAGTTTGCAAAAAGAATTTGCAATTGAAATATACTAATATACTAAATAACCATTCAAGCTGTAGAATTAGATACAGTGACAGAAAGATACCGTATTTACTAATTGAGTTTGAAATTCAGTTGGCAAAAAGAATTTGCTATTGAAATATACTAATATACTAATTGAGTTTGAAATTCAGTTTGCAAAAAGAATTGGCCATTGAAATATATTTACAACTATACTATATAATCATTCAAGCTGTTTATGATTTAAAAATGGCTGCTTGGAGTTCAAAATAGCCTCTCATGTCCGTAAGTTCCTTTTTCTGAACATTTTTATTGCAGCAGAAAAAATGAAAACAGTCATTTTTAGATTGACAATTCGAAGATTAAGTAGCACTTTCACTATGTTTCCGGACTTTGTCTCATTTTTGTCTTAAGTTTTTGCGCGCACGTTAATTTCTGATCAACTATTGAAGAGAATGGATTTTGAATTCACCCATGTTGCAGCAGTATATATTCACTGATTATTTACCACAACTCTGGCTTAGTTTTTTAGCAAATCATCCATCTTTTGTTCTAAGGATAATAGTTTCCATACTTATATATAACTTTTAGAATGCTGGGTAATTTTCTAAAAATAGTTTTTTGTGTCGTCTGCTTTCCCAAACCTTAAATATCTGCCTAATTTTGATGAGGAAGTAAACTTAGGGTAGCAAACAGGTTAGATCACAGGCCAGCCGCCAATTAACTTGGCGGTTGGCCTGGATCCAACCTGTTTGCAATAAGCATGAAGTCGGTTCCAGCACTATAAGGGATAAGTTTAGTACGCTTCTCTCAGAAAGAACTTGGTGGTATTTTATCAGAACATCGCTAATGTTTGCAGCGGTGGCAAAATCAATTGTCCTTGTTTCACAGCTTGTCCAAAAGCCATAAGTGTTAATTAAGGGAATTTTAACTGCAATTAACCTTATCGCCATTATGATTTATTATGGACAAGTCGATGGTTCAGTGCAAGACTGTAGTAAGTGCTTCATGTTTATGAAGCACTTACTATGGTCTTGCATTGAACTCTCGAAGTGCAGAATAAGATATGGGCATTTAGGGACAAGTCAATTAAAATTGGATTTTGCCATCTCTGGTCTATAGTTGAAACTTTATGGAGACTGGAGCAAAACTTTTGCTTTAATTTATCAGGTAATGTTAGTTTTTGGTACTTTATCATAACACTAATATTCCTAACGAGCATTTTTTTTTTTTATAAATCTAGCACAATGTCCTATTAGCTGTTACTCTTGTATACAAATACAAAGATCAAATCTAGTGACAGATCAAATTTTATTTTATTTCATTTTAATTTGTACTGTACTTATATTTGTCTTAAATAAAAGACACAACTCAGGAAGAGTTTATAAATTCCATTGCCTCAAGTATCTAAAGTGAATTTATTATCTGATAGTTGACTCATTTAAAAGTCACATTTATTTGAGAATGTCTATTTTGTTTTGGCAATCATGAACCATGATACCCCATTTTCTCTGAACCCATGCTGTGGGTACTTGCAAGGATCCCTTGTATTAATAGATGGGTAAAAGCTTCTGTTGTTGGTAGTTGATTGTGGCAGTTGTGTGAAGAATCTTCGGCTGGGTATGGCTTTCTGGGTATACTTATACTATGTTGTAGGTAATAAATAGTTTACAGTGGGGTTTTATTTTATTCTGTCAGTCTTTTTTTCTTTCTTGTCCTTCAGAGCTCCAAATATGTGGTTATTTCATTAGCTAACTTCTTTATTGTTTCTTACCCCATTACCAAAACAATCACGACATTTGACCACTTTGTTGTCATAACGAGCAATTTCTCCTTTTCCAACCATGTTTTCTGCACTACCAGAAGATTATATTCAATTTCATCACATTTTGAAATGTCATCTGCAATCTCTTTCAATTTGGGACAGTCGAAAATTTGATGTTTGGTAAAGGGATATATTGAAGGTGCTCATTAGAATCGTTTCAGCGAAACAGTTCTAATGAATACCTACAAAATAGGATTTTATGTCCGAATAATGAATATATTGATCCCTGGTCTCCCGACTGTCGTACGGAATGCCGATGGTTCTACCCGCCTTGACAGCCCTTATGGGCAGTTGAGTATGGGGTCTTCCTCCATCATTAAGAGTCGGGCATCGCTACATAACTGAAATAATGTTGATGTGATGTAAAACCCATATAAATAAAAAAAAATTGATCCCTGACAGGGGAGGCAAAATCAATTGTCTGCTTGTCCAAGAGTCTTAATGGACAAGTAAATTTTTAATGAAATTATTATACAACCTTTAAGGGGACAAATGCAGGAAAAGATTTGGGATTTTTGGACTTGTAAGTATATCAAAATCTGATTTTGAATTACATGCTACTCGATCAAATACTCTTTGAACCCTTTCCCAAACAACAAATTTTCGACTGTCCCAAATTGAAAGGGTTTGGAGACGACATTTCAAAATGTGATGAAATTGGAAAATAATCTTTTGATAGAGCAGAAAACATTGTGGGAAAAGGAAAAATTGCTTGTGACGAGCAATTTCTCCTTTTCCCACAATGTTTTCAAACATCGTCTGCAACAAAGTTGTCAAATTTCGTTATTGTTTGGGAAAGGGTTAAGCGCCTTGTAATAGGAACTGACAGAAAATAGTTTGAGAAATAATACCTTTGTGGCTTATAAGTATTGTTAATTTTCTAAACCCCCTGATACCTATTAGTTAAGTTTAAACTTATTTATTTCACACTGATTGTGTTGAGAGCTTGAAACTTACTAAATTAACTCTGGATGACTGCTTCCTGGATACTTAACCAGTACTTCCTCTGATTTGTGATACCTATTACTTAGTTTAAATTAAAAGATTACTAATGAAACTGGATTTGTTACTAATGAAACTGGATTTGCTACTAATTTATGAAGAGTGGCCCCCGTTTAGTCTGAGATAGTCCATATTGTTGATCCCAATAGTTGCTTGACACGCAATGTAACATTGCTACAGCTACAATAAATGTACAGCAATCATACATGTAAAGCAAAATGTAAAGTGACACTTTTAAAAATGCACAGTGATCAATATATATAAAGCAAAATGTAAAGTAACACTTCCAAAAGTGTACAGCAATCATATGTTATGTAAAGCAAATGTAAAGTAACACTTCATAGTGAGACAGATAAAGGCTGATAAATGTGGGGAGGGCTACAGCTACAATAAATGTACAGTGATCATATATGTATAGCAAAATGTAAAATATCACTTCTAAAAACATACATCGATCATATATGTAAAGCAAAATGTAAAGTAACACTTCCAAAAGTGTACAGCAATCACATATGTAAAGCAAAATGTAAAGCAACACTTTGTGAGACAGATACCTGCACTCCCAACAACCCAGCTGTTGAGACCTCATTGAATTTTTTGGAAAGCCTCATTGGTACTTGTTGATCGATGAGATTGCTTGAATAACATTGACAAGGAAAATTGTGCATGGTCAAAATGTTAACTAATTTTTTTATCAAAACAAAGAGGTCTAGTTAAGGCATATTCCGCTTGCAAGTTTCCTTATTGCTTCTCTAAACCCTTTGTTGTTGGTACTTGTCAGAATGATCATGTTGAGGCTGTCTATATAGAGGGTGCCCACAAAGTAGGATAATCCCCTAATCAAGACTAAAGAAAATGGCTATTTGCTTAACTCATTACCAAGCAATAACGGCATTCTACCAGTTCGTTGCAGATGACTCTGGAAAACATTGTTGGAAAAGGAGGAATTGCTCTTTACGAGCAATTCTTCCTTTTCCCAAATTGTTGACTGCCCTATTTGAAGATTGTTTTTCAATTTAATCACATTTTGAAATATTGTGTGCAAACTCTTTCAATTTGGGACAGTCGAAAATTTGGTGTTTGGTAAAGGGTAAACTGTGACGCAATTCAGGGGTGGCAAAGTCATTGATCATTATCAGTTGTATGGACTGCCCAGCTTGTCCAAAGGCCTTAACAGACAGGAGATGCTTTACTGAGATTTAATATATATACCATTATATGGACAAGTGCAGAAAAAGACATAGCAATTACATAAGAACAAGTGAATCAACATGAAATTCTGCCTCCCATGTGTCTGCCTCCCATGTGTCTGCCTCCCATGTGTCTCCCTCACATGAAAACACAAATGTAGCTGAAAGCTTTTTCTTGTATTGATTTTGCTTAGTGTATTTTTTGTGTGTGCAAAATTTTGGTTTACAGTTGTAGGAGGAAAGAAGGATACGAGCGACAACGCCACGACTTCCGATTCGAAAAAATCCAAAGATATCCAATCCACAGATGAGGACGATGATGATGAGACACAAACGCAGAAATTCGGTGAAAGCGACCGTTCGGATTTTTCGGACTGGGAAGTCTCTAGTGCTGTAAGTGTTTCCTCGGCCGACCTTGACCCCGAGGACATAGACGAATCCAGCGGCGATGAAGAATGGATTGACGAGCCAGGCCCCAATCAACTTGGGCCGTTTACGGAATCCGTGGGCCCGAGCCATGACCTGCCCTCGGGAGCCCATCCTATTCAATTTTTCAACCTGTTGTTTGAGGAAGACTTCTTCGAGACGATCGCCTACGAGACAAACTTGTACGCGGAACAACAGCAGAAGAAGAAGCTAGACACAAGATGGACCGAGACTTCGTTGGAAGAGATTCGGGCACTGTTCAGCATCATGATCATTATGGGTATCCATCGGCTCCCAGAATACGGCCATTATTGGACCGATGACAAGAACCTCAACGTCGCAGGTATCTCGGAGGTCATGCCTAAAAACAGATTTGAAAAGTTGAAACAATACATACATATTGCCAATAATGAAGAACAGCCAGCCAAGGACAGTCCCGCCTTTGATCCCCTCTTTAAAGTCCGATCTCTTCTTGACATGGTAAACAAGAATTTTCTGGAGCGCTATACACCTAGCCGAGAATTGAGTGTTGACCGAACCGTAATAAGGTTCAAAGAAAACTTTCGGAGGCATAAGAGTACTCCGGGCCACGGGATAAAGATCTGGCAGTTATCTGAATCAAAAACGGGGTACACATCACAGCTCCAAATCTGCTTGGGAGACGAGAAACCCAATAAAGACAGGCAAGGACCCGGGCACAAGGTGGTCATGGACCTCGTGCAGCCTTTTATGAGACGCAACTATCACATCTACTTCTGCCAGGCCCTCAGCTCCATACCACTTTTGTCAGACCTTAGCCGATTGGAAACCTTTGGATGTGGTACGGTGCGGCTGAAAAATTTACCACAAACGTGCTCCAAACTGCGTCAGAATGGAGACTCTATGACCATAAAGAAAGGAAGCCTTCGCGTGACCCTGTGGAAGTTAAAATCACAGGTTGCGATCATTTCGACCAATCAGCAGCTGCAGGATGAAGTAGAATGCTATAAACAGGAAGGGAACGTGCCGGTAATCGACCGGCCCACTGCCGTTACAAAGTACAAGAGGTACTCGGGTGGGGTCGATCTTGCGGAGAGAACTCGATCCACCTTTTCCATTGGACGGGAAAACATTAAGTGGTGGAAGAACGTATTATACCATTGCTTCGACGTTGCCCTGGTTAATGCGTATCTTCTCTACACATCATCTATTCAGGATCAACAGGGATCGTCCCGTCAAACCTCCCTGTTCAACTTCCGTCTTCAAGTTGCCGATGCGCTGCGTGGTGGGTTCTCCTCGCGGAAGAATTCATCTGGAAAACGTGCTTACCTGAAGGCGATTAAGCCCGTACTACGCAGTGAGAATGTCATTGGGCACATGTTGGTTCGAATCGAGGGACGGAAGAGGGCCTGCATTCAGTGTAGTTTAGATAACAATCGAACAAAGAGGAATTTGAAGGTCGAGTCGAGTTTCAAGTGTCTACAGTGCGACATCCCTCTATGCAGGAAGAACAATTGCTTTTACCGATATCACCAGGGAAATTTGATGTAGTCACAGTAGATGAATATTTTGACGATAGTGCATTAGATGTGGCAATTGTATTTAGTTTGAAAAGTGTTGAAATCCAACCTTGTCCTATATACAGTCTAACTTGTGTTAAGCAACCACCCTTTTAAGCAGCCAACCTGTCTTAAACAACCACTACAGAAAGTCCCATTGTTAGATTTATAGTGTAAATCAATTTTTGTTAAGCAGCCAACCTGTCTTAAACAGCCAATTTACTCTGTCCCATAGGTTGGCCTCTTAACACAAGTTTGACTGTATACCCATTTAGATTACACCATTAGTATGATTAGATTTCTTATTTATCTATTTCTTTGTCACAAGCAATTTTTTACTTTTCCCGCATTGTTTTCTACCCTATCAGAGGATTATTTTCTCATTTCATCGCATTTTGAGATGTCGTCTGTAAACTCCTTCAATTTGGGACAGTCGATAATTTGGTGTTTGGTAAAGTGTTAGGACCAGTCATACAATGCTACATGGGGTAAAAGGGTGCAGTCCCTTACCAGTAGATTTGTGGCTTGTTTGTTAATTCTATGTTATGTTGATAAATGTTTATAAAGGAAACTATATTGAAAGTGCAAGATAAAGGTTGGTTGCAAGACGATGACAAGTCTGTCATGTGTAGCTTGTTTGTTAATTCTATGTTATGTTGATACGTGTTCATAAAGGAAACTATATTGAAACTGCAGGATAAAGGTTTGATGCAAGATGATGTCAAGTCTGTTATGTGTAGCTTGTTTGTAAATTCTATGTTATGTTGATACGTGTTCATAAAGGAAACTATATTGAATTTGCTGGATTAAGGTTGGTTGCAAGACAATGACATGTCTGTCATGTGTAGCTTGTTTGTAAATTCTATGTTATGTTGATACGTGTTCATAAAGGAAACTATATTGAATTTGCTGGATTAAGGTTGGTTGCAAGACGATGACATGTCTGTCATGTGTAGCTTGTTTGTTAATTCTATGTTATGTTGATACGTGTTCATAAAGGAAACTATATTGAAACTGCAGGATAAAGGTTTGATGCAAGATGATGTCAAGTCTGTTATGTGTAGCTTGTTTGTAAATTCTATGTTATGTTGATACGTGTTCATAAAGGAAACTATATTGAATTTGCTGGATTAAGGTTGGTTGCAAGACAATGACATGTCTGTCATGTGTAGCTTGTTTGTAAATTCTATGTTATGTTGATACGTGTTCATAAAGGAAACTATATTGAAAGTGCAGGATAAAGGTTGGTTGCAAGACGATGACAAGTCTGTCATGTGTAGCTTGTTTGTAAATTCTATGTTGATAAATGTTCATAAAGGAAACTATATTGAAAGCGCAGGATAAAGGTTTGATGCAAGATGATGTCAAGTCTGTCATGTGTAGCTTGTTTGTAAATTCTATGTTATGTTGATACGTGTTCATAAAGGAAACTATATTGAAAGCGCAGGATAAAGGTTTGATGCAAGATGATGTCAAGTCTGTCATGTGTAGCTTGTTTGTAAATTCTATGTTATGTTGATACGTGTTCATAAAGGAAACTATATTGAAAGTGCAGGATAAAGGTTGGTTGCAAGACGATGACAAGTCTGTCATGTGTAGCTTGTTTGTAAATTCTATGTTATGTTGATACGTGTTCATAAAGGAAACTATATTGAAAGTGCTGGATAAAGGTTGGTTGCAAGACGATGACATGTCTGTCATGTGTAGCTTGTTTGTTAATTCTATGTTATGCTGATACGTGTTCATAAAGGAAACTATATTGAATGTGCTGGATTAAGGTTGGTTGCAAGACGATGACAAGTCTGTCATGTGTAGCTTGTTTGTTAATTCTATGTTATGTTGATACGTGTTCATAAAGGAAACTATATTGAATGTGCTGGATTAAGGTTGGTTGCAAGACAATGACAAGTCTGTCATGTGAAGCTTGTTTGTAAATTTGATGTTGTGTTGATACATGTTCATAAGGAAACTATATTGAAATTGCAGAAAAGAAACTATATTGAAATTGCAGAAAAAGGATTCAACACAAGACTACAAAAAGTCCTCCAATATCATGAATGACTTACTTTAGTCTGGCACTGAACACTAATGGAGTTACCCAATAATCTCCCTTTTCTGTATGTCCATCTGTCCAGATTTTTTTTTTTTATAATATTTATGTAGATTTCTGATCCTTCTAGAAATGGCTTGAGAAAATAGAGGTTATGATACAGAACTTGACATCACATGGCCCTCTTATCCTCTTATGCGTAGGTTCGAATTCCAATGACAGCTTTTGGATTATCATCAGAGGAAGTCCCCTAACTGACTTATGGAAGACGAATGGTTTTACCCAGCTTGGTCAGCCTTAAATGGCAGTTGAGTATTTGATCTTCCTCTATTTCAAAGTGTCAGGAATTGTTACATAACTGAAATTATGTTGCCCTAGTGTAGATATGCTTGAGAAAAGCAACACCTTTTTCACCGTTGTTTTTTTTTACCAATTATCTAAAAGAAAATGCATTCTTGTGAATTATATTTCACCAATATTATCTGCTACAAACTTTTGATTTTGACCAATAACATCGTAGTATATGAGAGAGTTGGTTTCATATTATGCCAAAATCTTCTTGTCATTAAGTGGTAGAGGTCTCGCTGATTTGTTGGTGCAATCCCTGAAAGTGGCTTATCATTGTGGAGTGTCCTTGGGCAAGATACTTCTTTCGTGCCGAGTACCTTTAGATTACGCATTAATCATGTATAATTGTTTGGTCACTGTGCAAAAACTGAAGAATTGTTGCAAAAGAAAGGCGAAACCAACATAAGAAGAAATGTTAAAGAGACTTACTCAGAGATTAGTACTTTGGGATTAATGATTTTGCTCTGAGCATGAAGACAAAGAGACAAAGAAAACAAAGATTCTTTTGTTTTTAATAGCTTATTATATTGCTAATTAATTGTATGATGAAATATATATTTAGTTGAAACTGTCAGACAAAAGACATCCTTATGCTTAAAGTTTCTCTGTGGTGCTATTCATTCATTATCTAGATTTTTATAATAAAATACTTGTTTACCGTTTACCTAGTACAGTATTGCTTTCACTTTTGTTCCCATAAAAATGTTCATAGTTACTATTATAATATATCATATACAGGGTTGTCATAAATTTTTGGAGTAAGAGGCCAACTTTTGATTTGAGGAGGCCAACAAAGCAACCACCAAACAAAACTTAGGTGTTACAACTCCTACTTATGACCACATACCAGTTTCTTTGTTATTTGAGCCGACCAAAAAGTAATTTGAAGAGGTCAAATTGGCCGGCGGCTGGCTCTTTATAACAACCCTGCATACGTATGACAAACCCAAATGACTCAATCGATAATGAGTCGGATTTCAAATTGAGGGGTCTTGGGTACTAGCTTGGAGTGCTAAATGACCTTAGCTGTCAATGCGCCTTAAAACACCATTCATTAGATACTGGCTAGGGTATTATTCTTCATTGGTTTTGATAAGAGTATAAAGGTAATTTAAACACACTATTTCTTAACCCATTACCAAACAATAATGACATTTTACCACTTTGTTGCAGACATCTGTGGAAAACATTGTGGTAAAGGGAGAAATTGCTTGTAAAAAGCAATTTCTCCTTTTCCCACAATGTTTTCTGCCCTATCAGAAAATTATGTTTCAATTTCATCACATTTTGAAATGTCATCTGCAAGCTCTTACAATTTAGGGCAGTCGAAGATTTTGCTTTTGGTAAACGGTTAAAGTACTCAACAAATCCTAGTTTGGGATACCCAATTGCCCATTAGAATTCTCACATTGAAACTTTTCTGATTAGTATCTGCAATACAGGGTTTAGAAAAGCAATAAGAAGTTTGGTAAAGAAAAACATCTCTTAATCTGGATCCCTAAACCGTACCAACGATATAGGGTTTAGAAAAGAAATAAAAAAGTTTGGAGGGAGAACGCTTCTCTTAACTGAACCTAGGATTCATTACAATGCTAGATAGTGTTTGTTCACAGAAGAGAAAATTTGGAAGTCAAAATAAAATGCCGTTGAACCAGTACAGTTTTTGCATCCCTTTTTAAGTCGTTTTTGGGGCCAATATTGGGCCCCCATTATACATGCCCCACACCCTCTGGACTATATATTTTTCCCCTCCTAAAGCCAATTTTTTCCAACGAGAAATCTTTCTTAAAACATGTATTATAAGAATTATACAGTGAAATTCCACACTGAATAATCAATCATGAAGCCCAAAACAATGAATATTTCGCTCGGTTTTGTAACATCAAATCTGATCGGTCAAGTATTGTGTTTTGTGGTCAGATTCTTGTATTGATCGCGAAGAATAGATTCTCCAACCTCTGAGGCAATTTTCCCTTGTTGAGGGACCCTTCACCCATTCCCCAATTTAGCAAAAAATGGACTGTTTTTTGTAGTGTTGTTGAAAGGTTAATTGATTCAGGAAGAGTAAATTGATCTTTGTATACATGTACAGTTTGTATGCTGTAGATCTAAAAAAGCAATGTCCACTGTATACCTGCTATAAAAATGGCTGAAACCGTCTAGTACGTCTTTCCTCTGCATTGGAGAGGGAAGCAAAATTTTAATACCACCAAACTCTAAAAATTAACACTCCTACCATTCTCGCAAATCTCCCATGCATTATTAAACCGAATGTCGTAAACATTAGCGTTTTTTGTGAAACAAGCATGACACTTTAGCACAACTAATCTTCCAATAATAACATGGAAGATATAATGTTGTGAATTGTTGTGAATCGGAGGTATAAAGTGGTGAGCTGAAGCGTAAAGGTAAGATTGGAATCAATTATTATATATCATCTCCGTGGCTTGTAATGCTGTTTGAATCATAGATGTTATATATCAACTATGTGGCTTGTAATGTTGTTTGAATCATAGATTTTATACATCAACTACGTGGCTTGTAATGTTGTTTGAATCATAGATTTTATATATGAACTATGTGGCTTGTAATGCTGTTTGAATCATAGATTTTATATATCAACTACGTGGCTTGTAATGCCGTTTGAATCATAGATTTTATATATCAACTATGTGGCTTGTAATGTTGTTTGAATCATAGATTTTGTTTATAAACTTCCTGGCTTGTAATGCTGTTTGAATCATAGATTTTATAAATCAACTACCTGGCTTGTAATGCTGTTTGAATCATAGATTTTGTTTATCAACTCAGTGGCTTGTAATGCCGTTTAAATCATGGATAATGTTTATCAATCGTTGTTTATCAACTCTGCAGCTCAGAATGCTGTTTGAATCGTAGATTATATATATGTGTTTATCAACTATTGTTCATCAACTCTGCAGGTCATAATGCTGTTTGAATTATAGAATCATGTTTATCAATCATTGTTTTAAACTTTATCAACTCTGTGGCTCATTATGATCAGAAAATTGATCGCCAGAACATCGTATATATATAAGATAGTGGAAAACAAAAGTAATCTGCTGAAAAAATGCATAAATACCTGCTCATTCAGCTTTTTATAAAGATAGTCTCAACTATTTTGAAGATATATGTTGGCTCCAATCACACTTGAAATTGATTGAATTACTGGAAATGAAATGGTCCTATGACCATAATAAGTTTGTCTTTTCATTAACTTTGATACTTTTTCAAATACATAACCTTCCTTTGTCACATTGCAGATTTTCAGCTAATTCAACTTTAAAATCTTCAAGATAAAGAAAGGACCAAGCAGCCAAGTTGCAGTAAGAAGTTGCTGGATGGCCAAGAAATTTGGAGAGTTGTTTCCCCTGCAAAACAAGGTTCTCCGACTAACAACAAGCCTTTGTTTTCTTTCAGATCTTGCCCCGTCCAGCGAGAGCCCATTTGGAGATCTGAAGATGTACAAATGTCAGTTTTGTGGGCGTGTGTTTCAGTTCTCATGTCATTTAAAGGTCCATCTACGGATACACACAGGCCACAAGCCGTTCCAGTGTAGTCTCTGCTATAAACAGTTCTCCCAGACGAGCAATTTGAATGTTCATCTGAGAACAATACATGGGTGCACACCCTAGTTTGGATTGTTTGGTTGCCACATGCATTTAACCCTTTACCAAACATCAAATCTTTGACTGTCCCAAATTGAATGACTTTGCAGATGACATCCCAAAATGTGATTAAATTGGAAAATAATCTGATAGGGCAGAAAACATTGTGAGAAAAGAAAAAGTTTGCTCGTTGAGAGCAAATTTGTCCTTTTCCCTCAATGTTTTACAGAGGTGTCTGCAACAAAGGGGTAAAATGTTGTTTTTGTTTGGTAATGGGTTACGTGGATACCTGCTTCTGATGATCTACATGTCCTTCTAGTAAAGTCGTTGCTGGAAACAATTTTCTCCCAGAAGAGCAATTTGAACATTCGTCTTGGAACAATACATGGATGCACAACCTAGCTTGGATTGTTTGGTTACCACATGCATTTACAGTGTTATTCCTTTGGTGAGACTGCAGACATGATTTATTTTTCTGAAAAACCTCTTTAGGTAGAGCAAATCTGGGTTCATTTCTCTCATGTTTTATAATACAAGCTATGCAAATAAAGAAACAAGATTTGCTCTAAAAAGCCAAATAGGAAAGTTGTGTCTCACTCTAAAATTCAAATGTGCCATACCATTTTGAAATGTGCTATTTTTGACCAATTTGACTATATGTTTCATTTTAGATGAGAGATTTTTTTCAAACCCATCTCACACTGCTTTCTCAGACTAGGAATAGATCACTGCATTTAAGTGGATACCTGCTTCTGATGATCTAAATGTCCTTCTAGTAAAGTCGTTGCTGGAAACAATTTTCTCCCAGAAGAGCAATTTGAATGTTCATCTTGGAACAATAAATGGGTTCACAACCTAGCTTGGATTGTTTGGTTACCACATGCATTTACAGTGTTATTCCTTTGGGGAGACAATGGTCATTTTTTCTGAAATACTTAAATTTGAACTTGAAAGAGCAGTTTGAACATTCATCTGAGAACAATACATCGGTGCACAATTTTTTCTGGATTGTTAATTTGGGACCAGTATATTGTACCTGATCTTATTACTATTTAACTATTTATTAACTATTTATATTATACCTTTCTCTTTAAACAATTTTCTTACAAGAAATGTTAACTTTTATCTGATAATAAAACATGGGTGCACAAAGTTGCCTGAAGTGTTTATTTGGAAGCAATATATTGTACCTGATATACCAAAGTATTTATACTAAAGCTTTTGTTGGGAACGATTTTCTGACGAGAAATGTTAACTTTTATCTGATAAAAATACATGGGTGCACAAAGTTGCGTGGAGTGTTTATTTGGAAGCAATATATTGTACCTGATATACTAAAGTATTAATACTAAAGCTTTTGTTGGGAACGATTTTCTGACAAGAAATGTTAACTTTTATCTGATAAAAATACATGGGTGCACAAAGTTGCCTGGAGTGTTTATTTGGAAGCAATATATTGTACCTGATATACTAAAGTATTAATACTAAAGCTTTTGTTGGGAACGATTTTCTTTCAAGAAATGTAAACATTCATCTTAAAACAATACATGGGTGCACAATCGTTTCAATGTTGTTTTTTATGCCACATGCATTTAACCAATTTCCAAAGACTAAAGACATTTGACCAGTTTGTTGCAAACATCTCTGGAAAACATTGTACGAAAAGGAGAAATTGCTCTTATCAAGCAATTTCTCTTTTTCCCACAATGTTTTCTGCCCTATCAAAAGATTGTTTTTCAATTTCATCACATTTTGAAATGTCATCTGCAAACTCTTTCAATTTGGGACAGTAGAAAATTGGGCATTTGGTAAAGGGTTAAGAGGAACACCTGTTACTGATCTACTTTAAGTAGTTCTATTATAATTTTGGTTACTTTTTTTTCTGAAAACCCATTTGAACATTTACCTGAGAACATAACATAGATTCACAATGTTGTCTTGATTGCTTTTTTTTGTTGCCACATGCAATAAAGAAGGTGAGGGACACCTGATACTGATTTGCTCAAAGTCCCTCCATTGAAGTCTATGCTGCTTGAAACTTTTTTCACACGAGAAATTTGAATTTTTTTATCAACAGTGTTCTCAATAAGAACAGGCCCCAGGGCAAGATGACCACTTCAAATTATGTTTTTGCCGGTTCAAATTCGCATCGATGTAAAGAATCTCCATGGATAAATAACCCTTTGATCAAAGAAAAGGACTTGTTATTGTTTGATATAAATCAAAGAATTGACAAGGCCTTTTTTCAAACCCTAAGACCAAAGAAAGAGAACTTTTATTGTATGGCAAAAGTTGAACAACATCAAGTCTCTTTCTTACCTCCACATCTGTTGTATACTTTCAGACATCAATGATGTTAATGTGTTCCACATGCCTGGAAATGCATCTCAATGGAACATGCCTATGCCACGGATATACAAATGCAACTACTGTGATGCGCAGTTTAAACATGCATCCTCATTAAAACGACACATGCTTGTACACACTGGTGAAAAAGAGTTGAAGTGCTCGCATTGCTCGTACGCCACTAACCGGAGAGATGTGTTAAGAATGCACACATTCAATAGGCATAATGTCTTGCTGAAGGCACTGGGGTCTGAGGATGTGGCTGAATGATGGCAGGATGTCTGAGCAAATGTTTTGATGGGTTTTACATGAGGAAATGTACGTTTTACTTGAGTTTATTAATGCGTGTGTTGATATGAGTGAGGAAATATGCGCTTTGAGCAGTTTTACTTGAGGAAATGTGTGTGTCTCGCTTATAGTGAGGAAATAACAGTTTTACTTGAAAATGTGTGTGTGTGTGTGTGTGTGTGTGTGTGTACAGTGCATGTCTTGCTAAGAATAGTAGGGAAATATGCGTTAAGATTAGTTTAACTCGAGGAAATGCGTGTGTTTGTGTCTTGCTAAGGAGGAAATATGGGTTCAGATCAGTTTTACTTGAGGAAATTGTGTGTCTGTTTGTGTCTTGCTAAGAAATCACTCCAGTCTGTGTCTTTCCCATGGAAATTTTTTGTTTCACCTAGTAATGCAATTTCCTCCCAAGAAATCTATAGCACTGATGTAAAAAATATCATAAAGGAGCCAAAATTTTGCTTTGAACAATGTGATATCCCTCAGGCTTTTGAATAACCCTATGACCAAAGAAAGAGAACTGTTAGTGTTTTATATATACATCAAACAATGAAAAGGCACTTTCTTATGTCTTTTTAATTGTGGCATGGAAGAGTGGCTAAGTCTGTTTGCCATATTGCCTAGCTTATTCAAAGTCACCAACGGTTGAACTCTTATTGATTTTTAACCATTAACCCATTACCCAACAATAACGATATTTAACCAGTTTGTTTCAATTGCCTCTTGAAATCATTTCCCACAATGTTTTCTGCCCTATCAGAAGGTTATTTTTCAATTTGATCAAGTTTTTGAAATGTTGTCTGCAAACTCTTTAAATTTGGGACAGTTGAAAATTTGGCGTTTGGTAATAGGTTAAACGGACAAATAGAGAACAAGATTTGGTTGGCGGACAAATAATTAAACATAAGATTTTGCACCTCTTATAACATGCAGTGTTAATTCATGCATGTCTACTTTAATAAGTAAAAAGTAAATTTGGAAATTTTCTGTATTATCTTCAGTTATTTTATTTATTCCCACCTAAACTTGTGGCATAGGCTCCAACCTACGCCACAAAAGCAATTAATTTTGTAGGTTAATGCATTGAATTGTTGTTGACTGTAAAACCTGGGTAAATTAACAGGCAATTTGCCTTGAAATAGGAAGTTTCTACCCAATACATTGCTTTTTCTCACTATATAACAGGGGCCCACCCATAAAAGGCACCTTTCAAATTGGAAATTACTTAAATTCATGCAGTTTTCCCAAACTTTCAGAGTCAATCAGCTTTTTGGTTCCCAAATCCGCCAATTGTATTTATACAATTTCCAAAATCAACAGGCCTCTTCCAAATTTAAAGCAAAAAGCCCTGCAATATCATAGAGAAAATTCCTCCATGCTTTTTTTGTCTTGTTTGCTATTGCTTTCATTTTTGACCAGTCCCATAAGGTTATGTGGGGGTTTGCATGGGTTAAAGTTTTCTGAATTATTCCTGATACTCTCCCAAATTTCAGGATTTTGAGACTTTTCTGTCCCTATAATGATAGAGCAAAAGAAATTCTCAGGATTTGGAAGAGATTTCAGGATTTTGATACTCTTGGAACTTTCACCCATTGGTTTGCTAAATGAGCTCTTATATCTATGGTTACACAATTTCGTCCCTTGTAATTTCAGTTTTCCAACCTGTATCCACATCGTTATCTGGGGTCGGACTAGATTTGCCAGGGCACTTGAAGCATGTGCATGGCTGTTCGTATTGCCAGAAACTGTTCCCATCGAAATGGCATTTACAGCGACATGAGCGAATTCACACAGGCTCGAAACCATTTGTGTGTCCGAATTGCAACAAAAGCTTCAACCAGAGTTCTAACTTAAAATGCCACATGGCCCAACATCTCTAACTTGTTCTACTTTTGTGGGAAATTGTGACTGGTCCAGATTGAAAGCAACAGCAGGTGACATAAAATAAAATGTGAAGAGAAGCGTTTTGTTTGTGATATTGAGTTCAGGTTACAGTTTTACTAAACTGTTTACGCTTAAGATTTGTGTAAGTCTAAAACAACGATTCCTCTTATTTCTACATTGGGCTTAGCAATATTGCAAAGTAACACATCATTGGAATCGTCTCTCCGAGACGCTTCCAATGACTTGTCACATTGCAATATTGTACCTTCATTTAAGATACTTATCATGTTTATCAGTTTTGACTTACGCAAATATTTTCCTTAAGTTGTTTAGTAAAACAGTACCCAGATCATTGTCCCAAAAGACATTTCAAGGGTTCTATGCAATACAATAGTAAGTGCTTCATCTTTGTGAATTACTTACTATAGTATTGCATTGAACCCTCAATTTGTCATGAACAATTTATTGTTAGGTAGCTATTGGCCCCTCTCTGTGTGGGTTCAAATCCCAGTGACGGCATTACATTTTTCATGAGAGGTAGTCTCGTGACTGAAATACGGAATGCCAATGTTCTACCAAGCATAACCAGTCCTTATGAGCAGATGAGTAAAGTATGAGGTCTTCCCCCATCATAAAGAGTCAGGCATCACAACATATTTGAAACCAATAATAAAAAAAGATTTAAGAAAAAAACCCAGATAAAACTGCAGTAACCCGTTTCCCTTTCCCTTTCAGGATCTTTCCTGAGGGAGGGGAACCGGGATGGTCTGCAACTTCTGACAGAAGGTGAAGGTCATATTCCTAGCGATGAACCTTGGAAGCACCAATGTCCATTTTGTGGCAAAAGTTTCTTGGAACATTGGGCATTTAAACGGCACATGCGATCGCATACCGGCGAGAAACCGTACAAATGCGCCCAGTGTGACTTTCGTTGTACACAGAAGTCGAATCTGTCCAATCATATTTGGAATAGACATGACAAGTTTAAATTGTGATTTGGAATTCTAAGGGACTGATGCTCGTGTTTGGTCCTGCATGGCCCAGTGATTTAGTTGGCGGACTTAGTTCTTGGGATCAGGAAGTCTCTGAATCTCAATCGGTCCGAGAATCGGGCGAAAACCCTTTATACGACAAAAATATTAATTAAATTATTAATTTCTTTCATGCATCTTACAACCATAGTTAATGCTTAATGTGAAATATTTAAACTAATCTTTTTTTTGGTTGGGTTAACATTAAGCATAAACTTAATGTTTATGTATTCTTAGTTCCAATAATCATATTAAAATTGTCCATTCCAAATGAAAGGTAAACATGATCTGAGGTCCATTTGTTTTAAACTCTTCAAGACTCCCTTTGGTGATTCCCCTGATGTTCTATAAAGTTATTCAATGTTTAAAAATTGGGTTGCGTCGGCGTGGGAAGAAAGTTTTTAATATCATCACACTTTACACATTAAAACTCTTTGATGTCTAGCAATCTAACATGTAACTTTACACTTCGGACCGAATGTGCATAAATTGATCGGTTTCAATGAATGAGGGTGTCACATGTACTTCTCAATCAAGCGTGCCTGTCTGTTTACTCCACTTATACCCGCCTCGGGCATTGTTTGACACGGGGATAACAATTAACGGAATAATTATGTGATTCTGGAGGTATTGTAAGGTGTGTAGAGTGTCATATCCGTCTATTATCCGGACTGATTTTTTCATCAAATCTTAATTTGTAACCGGTCCAGTACAACAGAAATCGGTCCAAAACCGAAAAAAACGGCATTTTCCTGATCCCTACTTGGGGGTCTTAGGTTCGAGCACCACTGGTACCTCTGGTTAAGTGGGAGTGTCCTTTTGCAAGACACTTCAGAGCCGTAGTCTAGTACAGGTGAATCTACGAAAGCTGAAACATAACTGTAAGCTTGTTGACAAAGCATTAAACTCCATGTGAACAAAGATGTCTGTGTACTATACAGTTTTTACTTGTGAATTCTTATTGAGTGATAAGACATGTACATGGAAAATGCATAAGGAAGTCCAGATATGAAACAGGGATGGCAAAATCTGATTTCGATTTACTTGTCTGTAGTCGCCAAATAGTTTTCTGCACTTGTCTGTTTCAGGAATATATGGGCCGCATCACACGAAAAGGGTCACTCGGACATAAATAAAAACCACTGACTCAGCTCTTACTTAGTGCTATTATTCCAGCATCTAGTCACGACAGTTATCATTTGTATTTATTTAAAGGTAGAACTTGATGTCCTCTAAGATTGACGTGGCGGCTGGTATGGGGCTACACTGTTTGCTATGTCCGAGTGTCCCTTTTCCCGTGACGTGGCCCATATAGTAAATTTCATTAAAAGTTAACTTGTCTGTTAAGGCTTTAGGACAAGCTGAATAATACAGACAATTGATTTTTTCCACCCCTTTGAAGTGTATCTTGTAATTTTTAGCTTTTGATTTCTTCCCTTACCCCTATGTTGTGCGTACTAATTAGACTCATTTTGTGGAGAAGAATAGAAGTTAAAAAACGGGAAGATATTCCGATGCTCTGCCACTGTACAAATGTTTCGCATACAAATCGTTACAGGCACATGATTTTTTGTTATAGTTTCTACGATCGTAATTCATGGCTTTGAAGAAATAGGGTTTTTGAACCAGTAAACTGTTGTTGAATATGTGCATTGTTTGAGTTATTGTTTTGTATCTCCAATTTTAATGATAATATAAGGGTTTTATTAGGATTTGGTAAGCTAGCTATAAGAGGAAGGAAAAAATAAGAACCGTTTTTGCATCCAGGGAGTATGTATTTGCTAACTGTCCCTCTTGTTTTAAGGAATGGTGTTAACCCATTACCAACCAATAACATTTGACCAGTTTGTTGCAGAAGACTCTGGAAAACGCGTGAAAATGAGATACCGTTTACGACAAGTCATTGTTCTGTATAATTTCCTCTTTTGTTGTAGATATGGCTAGATTGGCAAGTGACAGAAAGTTGACCTGCTCTCACTGTGCTAAATCCTATTGCACTCAGAGTAAGGATATTCTTTCTTTGTAGATTTGGCAAGTGACAGAAAGGTGACCTGCTCTCGCTGTGCTAAATCCTTTCGCACTCGGAGTAAAAAGATATTCTTTCTTTGTAGATATGGCAAGGTTAGCAAGAGAAAGACAGTTGACCTGCTCTCACTGTGCTAAATCCTTTCGCACTCAGAGTAAAAGATATTCTTTCTTTATGGATATGGCAAGATTGTCAAGTGACAGAAAGGTGACCTGCTCTCACTGTGCTAAATCCTTTCACACTCGGAGTAAAAAGATGTTCTTTCTTTGTAGATATGGCAAGGTTAGCAAGAGAAAGATAGTTGACCTGCCCTCACTGTGCCAAATCCTTTCGCACTCGGAGTAAAAAGATATTCTTTCTTTGTAGATCTGACAAGGTTAGCAAGAGAAAGACAGTTGACCTGCCCCCACTGTGCCAAATTCTGTCGCACTCGGTGGCATCTTAAGAGACACATCCTCGTACATACAGGGGAAAAACCCTTCAAGTGCCCACAGTGTGACAAAGCCTTCAACGACACGGGAAACCTTAAGAAATACAGCGTGTCACATCTGAATGAATACAGATATTGAAAACCAAAGTGAACAGAGCTTTTATGTGAACAGTGCTTTTAACTGAAACAGTGAAATACTGTAAAATGGCGACTGACCTGTGATCAAACCTGTTTGCTACTCTGAGTATCTTTCCTCATTAAAATTAAGCAGATATTTAAGGAATTGGGAAGCAGACGACACAAAAATATATTTTTAGAAAATTACCCAGCATTAGAAGCGTTAAAATGATGAGGGAAAGTGATTTAATGGGACTTACTCAAATATTTTTGATTTGAGACTAATAGGAATTAAAGATTTGATATTGACAATTCAAGGGTTCAGTGCAATACTATAGTAAGTGCTTCATGTTTATAAAGCACTTACTATAGTCTTGCATTGAACCCTTGAATTATTGTTTCTTAACCAAAGACTTTGCAATTTCTTTACTTCTAAGTTGCGTACAACCTCTAATTTTATTAAATACTATAGTGTGAAGTGAGCCTTTGTGCCGGTTAGTGCTTCTATGGGAAAGCCCGCTTAAAAACGCAGTAATTTCTTCTCATGCACCTTAATGATGTCACATGACAAGAGCAGGTTAACTTCTCCGAAACCCCACATATCAAAGGTATCTACAGTTGACCCGCGATAATCCGAACGTCGTTTATCCGGAATATTCACCATCCGAACAGAATTTTGAGGGAACGGTCCTTACCTTCATCAATTTAACTGTTTAATGCGGAAAATCCGGGTTCCGGAACTGGACAAAAAAAATCGGGAACCAACAGTCACTTTTCATAGTATATGCGTATGGCTAGTCCAGAAACCAGTAAAATCGTTTATTTTGCGGTAATAGTTGAAGGGATGGGTCTTCTGTTATAAACGGCATTCACACTTTTTGCAAACTGGCATGTATGCTTGACTGTAACATGTCGCCTAGTGTAGTGTACTGGAAGGTGTTGATTGTTTGTTAATCGGTCATTCTGTCAGTTGATTGGTCTTACATAATTGTAATTACATTCGCATGTCGATAGTTGAGTTTGTAAAAGGTGTTGATTGGCTGATTGGCTGCTTAGACAGCGATCGGGAGACAATGTCTGGCAATCATTTTCAATTATTACTCAATCGATATGCTCCTTTTCCCTATAAATAAACTCTCGACAATCCCTCCCTATCTCATTTCTCGATATTGAAATAAGAAGATACAAATAAACTAGGGATGGGAACGAATAGTGAAATCACTATTCGAATATTCGACTAGAACTATTCGAATATATTCGAATATTCAATTTTAGAATTCGTTTTGAAGTCCGAATGTCTGCATGTCCGAATACTAGTACACTAGTCCTCTGTTCAAACCTTTTGTGTATAGCCGATATCTGTATACATGTACGTGCATGCAATATCAAAGCAGTAATAACCATTATTTCGTTTTTTAGCAACAGACAACTTTTCCAGTTTCTTACAGAGTTGGTTCATCAGAAACTTAAATAGTTGTTGATGTTCGGCAGAACGAGTAAAGTACTTCCAGACACGTGATGGAGACATTGTGATGTTTATCGAATAGATGTAGAAATTAGAATGAAAATAAGTTTGACAAATTATTCTGAAGAAAAATATACTTTCTAACACATTATTTGATTGGTCTTCGTGCATATGCAATCATGATTACGATTGGTTATTGAAAGAGTAATTGTTTAATTTCACGACAAACAAGTTACGTGATTGGTTGACACTGACAATTGTCAATTAGCGTGATTGACTTGTTTTGGATAATAAGGAGCAAGTGCAGATCATTAAGGTGTTAGATTTAGCGGCTTAAAATCGACTATTTTCACACTTAGGAATTAATCGTTATGCAAACTGTCAAAAGATGTGGTAATTTGTCACAGGTGTTTTACTGTGTGACATACGTTGTAGAAACATCGTAACTGCACCTGGGAGCTAGGCACGTTCTTCGATATTTGGGATCGGTTTAGAGGAAGAAAATGAAAATAAAACAACATTATTTTTGAATAAAATTTATGGTAAACATACAGTAATATGGGTTCATTAAAATCGAATATTCGAATACTATTTTGCTATTCGAATATTCGACCCGCTATTCGAATATTCGAATATTCGTTCCCATCCCTAAAATAAACACTTAACACACTTTATATTTCCCTTAAAAAAAAATGATAATTGTGTATTTCTTACTTCATAAAAATTATCATGATACACCGACACCGTGTAAAGGTAAACATTTTGCTTTAACTTGCATATTCTTTATTCCGGAAAATTCGTTAATACGAACATTTCTCTTGGGAACGAAAGTGTTCGGATAAACGAGGGTCCACTTTATAGATAGCACCTGTTATCCTAAATTTAACTTGTTTATGAAATAGACTTGTTGAAACTGTTTGGAATATCTCAATTACAAATGATTTAATATTATATCTTTTCTGTACTGTTTGAATCGGGTTTGGAAGCTGTCAATAATCTAGTCTTATATTACTTTAGAAAACTATGTCCTCATTTTATCAGTAGAAGATGATTCTTTTTAAAGAGTTAAAATCCCAATCTGTATAGTCTTTAACCCTTATAGTGCTGGAACCGACTTCATGCTTATGCAAACAGGGTAGATCCAGGCCAGCCGCCAAGAAAATTGGCGGATTGCCTGTGATCTAACCCATTTGCTACTCTGAGTATCTTTTCTCATCAAAAACAAGCAAATATTTAAGGTTTTGGAAAGCAAACAACACAAAACTCTATTTTTAGAAAACAACCCCAGCATTTTAAGGGTTAACAGCTCCCTATTTTGTTGTTATAGGTCACCTTTTTGGGAGGAAATACGTTGAGCCCGTTAAGTGCCCGGAATGTAACAAGATCATATCACGGAAGGACAATCTCCGACGACACATGTTGATACACACGGGAGAGAAGCCATTCGTTTGCAATATTTGCAATAAGGCATTCAATGACGCAGGAAACCTCAGAAAGCATAAGATATTACATATTAATTTCTAGTTTCCATGGAGGTTGATGAAAATTTAATCTCATCCAATGTTTAGAGAACCTTGAAGTTGTTTGTTTGCAATATTTGTAATAACACATTCATTGACGGAGGAAACCTCAGAAAGCACAAGATAATTCATACAAATAATTTTTTAGTTAACATGACATTTGGTGAAAATTTAATATCTTCCAATGTATAGAGAAGCCAGTCCTTTGCAATATTTGTAATAAGGCATTCAAAGATGGAGGAAACCTCAGAAAGCATAAGATATTACATATTAATTTCTAGCTTACATGGAGATTGATAGAATTTAATCTCCTTCAATGTTTAGAGAACTTTGAAGTTGTTTGTTTGCAATATTTGTTAAAAGGCATACAATGACAGAGGAAACCTCAGAAAGCACAAGGTATAACATATTAATTTCAAATTAACATGACGTTTGATGAAAATTTAATCTCCTCCAATGTATAGAGAAGCCAGTCTTTGCAATATTTGTAAAAAGGCATACAATGACAGAGGAAACCTCAGAAAGCACAAGGTATAACATATCAATTTCAAATTACTATAATGTTTGATGAAAATTTAATCTCTTCTAATATGTAGAGAACTTTGAAGCTGTTTGTTTGGAATGTTTGTAATAAAATGAACATTGATATAGAGAAATTTGCAGCTGTTAGTGATGTTTTTGATAAATAATTGATTGAGGTAATAAATGTAATAAAGCATTCATTGAGAGAGAACACATTTTTATATATGTAAAGTTTCTAGTTAAGATTGAGTTTGGATTAATTAACAGGTTCTTGTTGTGTTTGTAATAAAGTATTCATTTAAAGATAGATCTCAAAAATATTTTTAATTAACAACCCTGTTAATTCAATTGGAGTTTGAAAGTTGAATCTTTTCCACTGTTAGAGAATATTGTTTTGAAAGAAGCGTTAATCATAAATATTTTCGCAACAATTGTTTATAATCGTGTCATCCAGCCTGATTGAATGTGTCAATGGACTCTCATGATTACAAAGGATATTCAACCCTTATAGTGCTAGAACGAACTTCATGCTTATGAAAACAAGTAAGATCTAGGCCAGCTGCCAAGTAAATTGGCGGCTGGCCTGTGATCTTACTTATTTGCTACTTTGAGTATCTTTCCTCAACAAAATTAATCAGATATTTTAGATTTCGGAAAGCAAACACCACAAAAATGTAATTTTAGAAATGTACCCAGCATTTTAAGGGATAGTAACTGCCTAGATGTCCGGGGTTTTATCTGCTTATTATATTAAGCAGGCCTCGGATTTTATTCGGAGTCTTATCTCTTGGGATGTAGACTGGGGAGACTCGGGTGAAAACGCCTCGACACCACCACAATCTCTGGGCGAAGTGGAAGTAGCTACGTGGCCCAGTAAAGATGTAGATGAACTTGTTTACTAGAACATTGCTTCAATTTCACAACGGCTTCATCTTGTTACTGGATTCACTGCAAATACAGCCGGGGTTCTGCACATCCCAATGTTTACCCACAATGTATAACGTAGAGAAGTTAACTCAGGAAATTGAGATATAAGGGAAGGAAGTATATAGTTTAGAGAAGTATCGGGGTTTTCCTTGACCCCAACTAATATAGTACATGACCCCTAATTCCTGAATATGATCCCAAATGATCATAATTCTTCATTACAATTCCATATATAAAGGATAAAAAGCCCCACCAATTGGCATAAATCATTGGGTCAAAGGAAAACCCTGAAGTATCATTAGAAAATTGAGAAGTAAGCAAATAAAATTGAGAAATACGCAAACAAATGGTTAACAGTGTTCTCAATAAGAATTGGTTGAACAGGCCAAAACAAATCTGAACAGGCCACTTGGAGAAGGGGTCCATGGGGGTTCTTAACATTTCCACCGACCAGAACATAATTTGAAGCAAGCAGTCATTATGACCTGCGGCCTGTTCTTATTGAGAACACTGGGTTTAGAGATGTAAAAGAAGAATTGAGAAATAAGCAAAGGAAGTATAGGGTTTAGAAAAGTATGATTAGACAGTTGAGAAGTAAGCTAAGAAAATTGAGAAATAAACAAAGTAAATATATAGTATAAAGAAGTAAGCTTAGGGATTTGGCAAGTTTTGAAAGGACAACATTGGTAATGCATGTTTTTTCTTGTCATTTTTCAGACAGACTTTTGCTGTCCCTCTCAAGCCCATCACAGAATCCAGTAGCAAAGTTCACTTGTGACTTTTGTCAGAAACGTTTCGCGTTTAAGTCCAGTTTCGATAAACACTACCGCATACATACTGGTGAAAAACCGTTTGTGTGCTCAATATGTAACAAGGGATTTGCGGATAAAGGAAATCTTACAAAACATCAAGTAGTGCATGTGAATACAAATACCATATAAAATGTTGATGATGTACAGTAATAGATTATTGCTTTTTTTTTTTTCTCACATGTTTGTCAATGGGTCCTGCATGGGCAAGTTGTTAGCCCTTAGAATGCTGGGTAATTTTCTAAAAATAGTTCAAAGTGTCGTCTGCTTTACAAAATCATAAAAATCGGCTTAATTTTGATCACAAAGAAATTGTTATTTTACAAGCTTTGTAGATGCATATGCTACTGTTCTCAATTTCAAGTTATAAAATCAAATTTGGGGGAATGTGCGGATAGATCAAAAGATGTTAGTTGACAGGGCCTTTTTTCCTTGAATTTGGAAAAGGCTTAGGCATGACAATTTAGGGATTCCAGAATTTGGAAACCAAAGGGCTGCTGGGACTTTGCATTTTTGGGGAAATTGCATGATTTTGAAGACATTTCCAATTGGAAAGGTGCCTTTTATGGGCCCCTATTGTGTAACAAAAAAGCTTAAAAAAAATATCAAGAAGTTGATCATTACCTCTCCTGTCACCTCCAGATGTCAGTGTTCAATTACAACCACAACTTCGGGAAATGCGCCTAAATAATGTATGGTCGGATGCCCACAGGTTAAATGCTGCTAGGTCTGGTTCCTCAAAAGTAATGCCCACAGGTTAAAAATTGCTGTCTGGTTCCCTGAAAGTAATGCCCACAGGTTAAAAATTGCTGTCTGGTTCCCTGAAAGTAATGCCCACAGGTTAAAAATTGCTGTCTGGTTCCCTGAAAGTAATGCACACAGGTTGGAAATTGCTGTCTGGTTTCCTGAAAATAATGCACACATGTTAAAAACTGCTATGTCTGGTTCCTAGTAATGCCCACTTGTTAAAAATTGCTATATGTGGTTCCTCGAAAGTAATGCCCACAGGTTAAAAACTGCTATATCTGGTTCCTCGGTAGAAATGCACACAGGCTAAAAATTGCTGTCTGGCTCCTCGAAAGTAATGCACACAGGTTAAAAATTGCTGTGTTTGGTTCCCTGAATGTAATGCCTACTGGTTAAAAAATGCTTTGTCTGGTTCCCCCAAAGTAATGCTAACAGGTTAAAAACTGCTATGTCTGGTTCCTCAAAAGTAATGCCCACAGGTTAAAAATTGCTGTCTGGTTCCCCGAAAATAATGCCCACAGGTTAAAAATTGCTGTGTTTGGTTCCCTGAATGTAATGCCCACAGGTTTAAAATTGCTGTCTGGTTCCCTAAATGTAATGCCCACATGTTAAAAACTGCTATATCTGGTTCCCTGAAAGTAATGCACACAGGTTTAAAATTGCTGTCTGGTTCCCTGAAAGTAAAGCCCACAGGATAAGAACTGCTGTCTGGTTCCCCAAAAGTAATGCACACAGGTTAAAAAATGCTGTCAGCTTCCTCGTCATTAATACCCAAAGGTAAAGATGTTTGGTTCCCTGAAAGTAATACCCACAGGTTAAAGATTGCTATATCTGGTTCTTCGAAAGTAATGCCCACAGGTTAAAAACTGCTATATCTGGTTCCCTGAAAGTAATGCACACAGGTTAAAAATTGCTGTCTGGTTCCCTTAAAGTAATGCCCACAGGTTAAGAATTGCTGTCTGGTTCCCCAAAAGTAATGCACACAGGTTAAAAATTGCTGTCTGGTTCCTGTTCAGTAACGCCCACAGGTAAAGATGTTTGGTTCCCTGAAAGTAATACCCACAGGTTAAAAATTGCTATATCTGGTTCTTGGAAAGTAATGCCTACAGGTTAAAAACTGCTATATCTGGTTCCCTGAAAGTAATGCACACAGGTTAAAAATTGCTGTCTGGTTCCTCGTCAGTAATACCCATAGGTAAAGATGTTTAGTTCCCTGAAAGTAATACCCACAGATTAAAAATTGCTATATCTGGTTCTTCGAAAGTAATGCACACAGGTTAAAAATTGCTGTTTGGTTCCTCGTCATTTATACCCACAGGGTAAGATGTTTGGTTCCCTGAAAATAATACTCACAGGTTAAAAATTGCTATATCTGGTTCTTCGAAAGTAATGCCTACAGGTTAAAAACTGCTTCATCTGGTTCCCTGAAAGTAATATCCACATGTTCAAATTTGCTTTATCTGGTTCTTCGAAAGTAACGCCCACAGGTTAGAAATTGCTATATCTGGTTCCTTGAAAGTAATGCCCACAAGTTAAAAATTGTTGTCTGGTTCCCCAAAAGTAATGCCCTCAGGTGAAAAATTGCTATGTCAGGTTCCCAAAAAGTAATGCCAACATGTAAAAAATTGATAAGTCTGGTTCCCTGAAAGTAATACTTTTTTTTTCTACTGTCATTTTCAGGAAGGTCGGGCTTGCCAACTTCCACAGAGCTTGACGGTCGATTTGCCAAGTTTGTTTGTGACATCTGCCAAAAGACATTCGCGTACAAGTCTCACTATGAGAAACATTACCGCATCCATACGGGTGAAAAACCCTTTGTCTGCCCCATCTGCAACAGGGCCTTTGCTGAGAGTAGCAATCTTTACAAGCATCAAGCTGTGCATATAAAAACAAATTTCATGATGTGAGGCGGAGGCTTCTCTTAAGGACGTTCTCGGTAGTTTTTTCTGCGCACTTCATCTGCGCAGCCAAGGCAGATAATAATCTGTTACCGAAGATGTACTTGCGTTGTAGTCGGATTACCCTTTTTATTCGGATGAAGTTTACTGTATGCAATTTTTTTCAAAGAATAATCATATTATCCATAAAGCTATAAATGGTATTTAACAATAGTATATATTTCTCATGCATATAAGCCGCCAGCTTCTATTTTTCAAGTTTGAAGTTATATTAGTCGTTTTTTTTAAATGCTTTTCAAATACGGTTACCATAGAAACTGTCATTTTACAGAAAAACTTACTCGTCAACATATGCTTTTTTTGCATTTTCTATTTCAAGATAAAACTTTACTTCACATACTGAAAAATAAGAAAATCCTATGAAAGGAATTTTTAAATATAGATATCAATTTATATTGTGTTTTGCCTAATACAAAAATTTGAAAAACTAATTTGGATTACAAAAAAGTGTTCAGATTGTAATAATTCAAAGTAACATTGAATTATAAAAGTATTGAATGTATGAATACATGAAATCTGTGTTAATAAGCCTTCCAGAAATTATTTTATTAACTTTGAACCCTCAAATTGTTCATCATGATCAATTTTATCCTTTTTTCACAATGGTTTCTAATGTTGGGACTAGTCCAAATTGAAAGCAACAGCAGACGACATGAAAAGATGAAAAACAAAATCAACTAATTTGCTTTGTAATAGTGGATAGAAACCAAAGTGCAAAAAAGACGAATTGTTCATCATGATCAATTTATCCTTTTTTCACATTTGTTTCTAATGTTTTCTGCAGTAAAATGATGTATTTTGGAGTAATAGAGGTA
This sequence comes from Cerastoderma edule, assembly GCA_947846245.1. NCBI lineage: Eukaryota > Metazoa > Mollusca > Bivalvia > Cardiida > Cardiidae > Cerastoderma > Cerastoderma edule. The sequence goes on along the minus strand of OX401420.1, from coordinate 9,997,904 downwards.
AGGTGTATCCTTTGACTAGTTTGTGTTTTCTTGATGAAAAGATGTTAAGTCTAAAAGATAATTATTAAAAATCGTAAGATTGTAGCATGTGTGTTGTGCTTATACCGATTAAAAGCTGTTGCGAGTTGAAAGATTATGAAATGAGTTGGATTCTTTCTTATATATTGCCTGTGTGAAAGTGGGGCTCCTGCACTGAAATTTTTGGACTTTAACCCTTTACCAAAAGCCAGATTTTTCGGCTGTCTCAAAGAGAAATAGTTTGCAGACGACATTTCAAAATGTGATGAAATTGGAAAATAATCTTCTGATAGGGCAGAAAACATTTCTCCTTTTCCTACAATATTTTTTGCTCATTTAGAAGATTATTTTTCAATTTCATCACATTAAAAAATTTGGCGTTTGGTAAAGGCTTTAAGGATAAAAAAAACCCCTCCCTATATTGATATATATATATACATACAATTCCCAGATGACTATTGTTATTTAAGCCGACAGAAAATTCACCCAGATGAACAACACTTGACTATGTTGATATCTATACAATTTCCTGATGACGAACAACGCTGTACTGGGTAACTCTGACACTGTCCCCTTTTTCATTTTCAGATACTAGCCTCATCGACACAGAGTTTGCCTCCCGGATGGTTCAGAAAGCGAAATCTGAGCTGGAGAAATCTATTTGCTTGATCTGCGGCAAACAGCTCAAAAACCGATTCAATTTGAAGACTCACATGCGTATACATACGGGTGAAAAGCCGTACACCTGTTACATTTGTGGGAAACAATTCTCGGACAAAAGCAACTATAACAAACATGTCCCCATGCACGCCATGAAAGATTTCTTTCAGTAGACTAGGGCCTTTTCTTCCTTCACCCTTGGAATGCTGGGTAATTTTCTTAAAATAGATTTTTGTGTCGTCTGCTTATCAAACCTTAAATATTTATTAAAGATATTTAGAGTAGCAAACAGGTTAGATCATAGTCCAGTCGCTAATTTACTTGGCGGCTGGCCTGGATCTAACCTGTTTGCATAAGCATGAAGTCAGTTCCAGCAATTTAAGGGTTAATAACTGGTCCCTGAACATTAAGAACAGGTTCATGAATGTATTCATGAACCTGTTCTTGAATTTCATGTAAAAAGTTCTGTATTCATGAACGGCCGGCCATATTACGTTTATGAATAAGTTCTTGAATCTTAAGCAGGGGTTGAACCCTTTGTCACTGTCTTTTGTGAACTATGTTTATCCTTAGTTGAGTTATAAACTCTTTTCTTAGGCTCTCAAGATATAAAGCCACAAGTTGTCTACAGTCAAACTTGTGTTAAGAGGCCAGCCTATGGGACAGAGTAAATTTGCTGTTTAAGACAGGTTTGCTGCTTAACACAAATTGCTGTGTACACACTAAAAATCTAACAATGGGACTTTTTGTAGTGGTTGTTTAAGGCAGGTTGGCTGCTTAAAAGGGTGGCTGCTTATAATCCAGATGTTCTACAGAGTAGTGATTTGTTGAATATGCTTGTTGTAGACTTCTGTGACATTTCCCAGGTACAAGACGTCTGCTGGGACATAAACATGTGTCCAGCATCTGCCAAATGTGGATTCTTTGCAGAGAAGTTTTAGAAAGAAAAGATGGATGGTGTCTTGAATCTGAAATGTCAAAGGACAAGATGTAGGAATGCTATCCGGTGAGCTGAAGGCGAATCCGATGATAATCGCGCGCCTAGCTCGATTACTTTTCGGTTTGTCTATAATTTTACCTGTATGGATACAAATAAAGAAGTTAATATAAGACGAAAAAGAGGAAACAAGTAGAAAATCAATGCTGACAAGTCATATGATCTAGTGACAAGTAACAAAAATGTTATACGCGGGGTGATTTCATGACCAATGATTAAAAAAAATGTCCGAACAAGATGGCCTTGCCTCAGATATATTTGCTTTTTTCATTAGATTATTTTTGTTTTCCGTTAAATACGCCATGTTCCAACCATTAACTTTCCGGCTCTGGTGGTATATGATAATCCATAGTTTATAACCGCGTTACATCTTAAACTCTGTAGAGAAATCGCAGTCGATTGGTGATGTTTTTAGGTCATCCGCATCCCTCGACTCTAAATTCTCTGCAGGGTCTTGGAGGGAACGGCACGGCCAAAATGGAAACAACATTCATCGGCGATTGCGGAAAATTGTTTGTCGAAACATGCCGTTTTTAAGATCGTGGAAAACAAAAGTAATCTGCTTAAAAAATGCATAATTACCTGCTCATTCATGGGCGCCGCCATTGGCAATCTGTTTTAATCACAAGATCACCCTGTCTGACCCTATTATCAGAAGAAAAGTTGTGCTGATGACTGGAGTATTTTTTTTTGTTGCCAAAAAATAGGAGTGGTGTGAATGTTAGAAGCAGAATTATAATTTGATTTAACCCTTTACCGAACACCAAATTTTCGACTGTCCCAAATTGAAAGAGTTTGCAGACGACATTTTAAAATGTGATGCAATTAAAAAACAATCTTCTGGTAGGGCAGAAAACATTGTGGGTAAAGGAGAAATCAATATCTTCTTTTCCCACAATGTTTTCCAGAGTTGTCTGCAACAAACTGGTCAAATGTCGTTATTGTTTGGTGGTGGGTTAAGTCTGGATTTGATGCTGGCAGTAACAAATATCTAAAAATTAGCTAGATAACTCTGGAATTGGAAAGATTTATTTGTCTAACCTACAATAAAGAACGTGCAAACCGTCGTTTTATCATTGTATGATTAAAAATACCAAATATTTGATGTAAAAAGAAAGGTTGTTCATTCTTGTACCCCAATTTAATTTTCTGTACCCCCGACATTGCCCACAGAAAGGTCTCAAACCCCCAATCTAAAATATCATTGGACAAACTGGAAATGAGGTGCTATACCTTTCATTTTACCATATTGAGTGTTCAGTGTAAGAATGAAGTTTGTGCTTCATGTTTGTTAAGGACTTGCTATAGTTTTGTGTTGGAACCTTAATGGGACTCAGCGCCTGTTCCAAATATAAAGCAACAGCATATGACAAAAAAGATATTTTTTTTGCGCTATGGGAATAAAATCCTTGTTGACCAAAGGATAAATTACTAGCAATTTATCCATTTTGTCAAAAAAGTTTTTTAAGTCATCTAGAGTAGGTACAGCAAAATGAGATATTAAAGACTTAGGTGTTTAAGAAAGAAAACGCCTTCGTAAAAAAGTTTTTAACTCGGACCTTAAATCTTTATTTCAGACTTCACCAGTATACAAGTGCCGATATTAGATTCGGGAGGCAGACGAAATAAATGTTTGAACATCGGCAATAACGAATGTCCGTTCTGTGGCAAACTATTTCGGTGGAAATCGCATCTCACGGTTCACCTGAGAACGCATACGGGGGAGAAGCCTTTTAAATGTGAATACTGCGGAAAGACGTTTAGAAAACAGAGTCATTTGAAATCCCACTACGCTGTGCATATGAATACAAACACTGTCTAAGACAGAATTTGGATATTTTTTGTTCTTTTATCATTTTTAGTCATTTTATCATTGTCTGAAACGGAGAAAAGGAAGATGTTTTATTACCTTTCGTGTTCGAATCTTTGAGCAGCAGACTAAAGCCCTTACCAAATGCCAAATTTTTTTACTCTCCCAAATTGAAAGAGCTTGCAGACGACATTTCAAAATGTGATGAAATTGAAAAACAATCTTCTGATAGGGTACAAAACATTGTGGGAAAAGGAGAAATTGCTCATTAAGAGCAATTTCTCATTATCCCACAATGTTTTTCTGAGTCGTCTGCATAAAATTGGTCAAATGTCGTTATTGTTTGGTAATGGGTTTAGACAGTGCAATTGAAAAATGAGCATTATCTAAGATGAATTTGGACTTCTTTTTTTATGTTTATCGTTATTTTAATTGTCTTTAAGAAAAAAAAGATTTTATTGAAAAAGATTAGAATCTCAATTTGTGAAAAAGTCCTTTTAAGTAGCAGATGAGGTAATAATATTATGAGGTGATATGGAGTAGGAGTGGGTTAACCCTTTACCAAACACCAAAATTTCTACTGTTCCATATTGAAAGAGTTTGCAGACGATATTTCAAAACGCGATGAAATTGAAAAATAATCTTCTGATAAGGTAAAAAACATCGATATAAGCAATTTCTCCTATTCCCACAATGTTTTCCAGAGTCAGCTGCAACAAACTGGTCAAATGTCATTAATGTTTGGTAAAGGGTTAAAATGATGATTCTTTCCACTTTTTCTGTATTTCATGCTTTCTAGGTTAGAATTCTGGTTCAGTGTATACATGTATACTAAAATTTATAACTTTACAAACATCTTTCGTTTTCCAAACCTCTGGGCCAATTTCAATGAGACATCATGAGAAGCATCCCTATTTTGGAGGGGAGAAAGATTTGTCTAAGAAAATTAGTCATTTGACCAAAATGGCTACCATGCCCATATTTGGTAAAATCGTTAAAAAATCTTGTCAAAAACCACCGCTCAGATTTCAAAATAATTTCACAGGAATGTTCTTTGGGGGCCTATTTTCAAAAGTTGTTCAAAGAATTTTGATATCTTGAAAAACATGGCCGCCAGGCTGCATTGAACTATATACATGTATGGTAGAATTTTTAACAAAATACATCAATAATTTGGATGTCCAAATATGCCAAAATGATAACCACAAAACGGCAACAATAGATCCACTTGACAAAAGTGCAGGCTGATCTGCGTACATACAATCTGTAAAAGTAAAATAGTCAGTTTCCACATTGTAAGAATTATGTACCGTTTTAGTGTCCCACATCAAGCATACAGTGTCCAACTTGTAAAATGGGAATAAAAAAAGGTCAATGCATAGAAGCGCAAGAAACTCTGAATAAAAGTTAAAAGCAATGTTTCTTACAATTCTTCAAATAGGTGGTAATCTCAGGTGAGCAGTTCTAGGGCCATTATGGCCCTCTTGTTTAACATTTATAACTCCCAAAGCACAAATCTCTGAGAGAGTCTCTTTAAGCAGGAGATATATCAGTGATTTTTCTTATATTTTGGGAATTGGTCCGGTACGGTACATTATTGGAAAAATCATGACATTTTTCTCTAAAATTGGGATTTTCTCAAGAATAACTGTACTTAAACATAAGCTTTATTTGGAAATTGGGAAATATGATCATTTAATTTGATTGGGAATGGGTCCGTTTTAGGGTACCAAACATATAAGGAAAAAATCAATGTGTAGTGAAAAGTGAGGTGTAATGGAGTATGGGGTTTCAGTTTGTCCTCCCACTTTTTCCGCATTTCATGCTTTCTAGGTTACGATTTTAACCCGGGCGTGGAAAGAATGCCCAAGCGAGGGGGCTATGAGTGCAGGGATTGTGGGAAGGTCTTCACCCGCCCCTCCCACCTCACGATTCATCGGAGAATACACACGGGCGAAAAACCGTTTGAGTGCAACATCTGCGGAAGGAAGTTCAATGTTAAGCACCATTTGAAGGGACACATGATAGTACATACTCAGGCCAGATTTTAACACCAATTGAAAAAAAGCTTTAAAAAATTAGTATTTTTAAAAAAAGAAACAGAAAAGGTAAAGGAAGAAACTTGTAACTCCTCAGAGATCGTCGTTTTCACATGTTATGATTGGAGGATGCGTTATCTGCAGTTATCTCCCCTGATATCACGTTTTTACCCGATTTAACCCTTATAGCGCTGGAACTGACTTCGTGCTGATGCAAACAGCTTAGATCCAGGCCAGCCGCCAAGTAAATTGGCGGCTGGCCTGTGATCTGACCTGTTTGCTTCTCTGAGTATCTTTCCCCAACGAAATTTAGCGGGTATAGTTTGGGAAAGCAGACGACACAAAAATCTATTTTAGAAAAATTCCCAGCATTTCAATGGTTTAGAAGTGTCCCGTTCCTCTTTGTATAGTTTTATTGAGAATTAGGCTTGTAAATTTGTTATGGTTATCCCATTCCTTCATTTTACTATGAGTTGACATTGTTTGAAGAAATCTTTATTTTAAATAGATGAAAACCTCAATCTGTGTGATGGTCCTTTTAACTCAATGTTATTCTCTAATGTTGAAGTCTGTGATTGGTTTAAAATTTGACTACAGTAGACAGACACCCAGATTACGTTTACGATATATAAAACAGATTACAAATGGCTGTGCCCATTAATGAGCATGTATTCATGCATTTATTAAGCAGATCAATTTTGTTATCCACTATTTTATTTACGCCTTTTTCCGACAATCAATTTTCCGCAACCGCCAATGAATATTGTTTCCATTTTGGTTGTGCCGTTAGCTCCAAGACACTGCAGAGAATTACGAGTCAATGGATGCGAATGACCTAAAAACATCACCAGAATGACTGAAATTTCTCTACTGTGTGTTAAATGTAATGCTTTTATAAACCATGGGTTATCATATACCACCAGAACCGGAACAATGATGGTCAGAACATGGCGTTTATAAAATAGTTGAAAACTAAGTAATCTGCTGAAAAAAACAAATATATTTGTGGCGCAGCCAGCCATCTTGTTCTGACATCTTTTGTAAACATTGGTCATGTGATCACTTCGTCTGAGGAGAAAAGCCTTGTTTTTTGTTTTTTCAGAAATAGTTTTTGTTCACAATCTTTTAGAAAACATTATTTTTCACAACTCTTGTCTGCTGTTTTTCACAGTTAACCCTTTCCTGAACAAATTTTCGACTGTTCCAAATTGAAAGAGTTTGCAGACGACATTTCAAAATGTGATGAAATTGGAAAATAATCTTCTGATAGGCCAGAAAACATTGTGAGAAACGGAAAAATTGCACATCACGAGCAATTTCTCCTTTCCCCACAATGTTTTCTAAACTCGTCTGCAACAATGTGGTCAAATGTCGTTATTGTTTGGGAAAGGGTTAGGTACCATTAAAGCTGTGTGTTCACAGATGTGAGGAAACTTGGATATTAAAATTTTGTCTCTTTAAAACTGTAAAACAGCTCAACTGTTGTATGAGGCGTTATGGAGAAAAGCTGTTGGAAGTAAAATTAGTTGGTATTGAAGTATTTAGAGTCTGTTTGTATATATCTATATATATATATTATATGGGCAGTTGAGTATGTCGTCCTCCTTCATTATTAACATCACTGAATTAATCCCACGCAATGTAAAAACCCATATAGATAAAAAAGAAATAAAACAATGATGTTTCATTATTCTTTGTGTACAGTCCAACTTGTGATTAGCGACCATCCTTTGAAGCAGCCAACCTGCCTTAAACAACCATTACAGAAAGTCCCATTGTTGGATTTATAGTGCACATCAATTTGTGTTAACTGTTTACCAAACGCCAAATTTTAGACTGTCCGAAATTGAAAAAGATTGCAGACGACATTTCAAAATGTGATGAAATTGAAAAACACATCTTCCAATAAGGCAGAAAACATTGTGGGAAAAGGAGAAATTGTTCATTACGAGCAATTTATCCTTTTCCCACAATGTTTTCTAGAGTCATCTGCAACAACCTGGTCAAATATTGTTATTGTTTGGGAAAGGGTTAAACAACAACTACAGGAAGTGCCGTTGTTGGATTTATAGTGAACATCAATGCGTGTTAAACAGCCAACCTGTCAATTTTCTAAGTGTCATAGGCTGGCTTCTTAACACAAGTTTGACAGTATGTTTCTTATGCTTTCCAGGTATCGAGTTAAAGGTTGTCCGAGAACGCCCCTACGTTTGTGGAGTTTGTGGGAAGGGGTATACTAAACCGACCTATCTCATTGCCCACAACAGATCGCACACTGGAGAAAGGCCCTATCGCTGCGCCATATGTGGGAATACATTTATCATGAAACATCACTTAAAACGGCATTTGGCAACCTGTCACTAGTGAAAACTTAACCTGAGTTCAGTGTATACCAAAGTGTTGAACATCATTTTACATACCAGATTAGGTGGTGTATTGAAGGGTTTTGAAAGCTATTTTTCAAAACAGATTTATTGTTGGTACTCGTTGGCATAGTCTTATTATAAAAGCATCCTTATTATGTTTATTAATTTTCCAAAATGGGAAATTTTTCTATTTTATTTGAATGACTCAAAAAATAGTTGGAATTATGGCCTAATGTTTATAACCATTTCTCATGCCTTAGTTTTGTTCCATAATCATTTGATATATGTTGATATATAGAAAGATTGGGCAATTTGTTGATATATAGAAAGATTAGGCAATTTGTCTTAAGTTGGAATAAAAATTATGGAAATTAATTGATTCTCTTTTTATTGTTTATGCTTTCCAGATTTCCTTAAAGTCACATGAAAGGATATGCGTACAAACAAGTTACTGAAAAAAAATATATGGAGTTCTTTTATAATGTTCATAAAAGTCATGAGAATTAATTTGTCATTTTCATGAATGCTGTGAGTCCTTATTTAATAAACTCCTTTAACATAAGTTATTTTGTGCTTGAAATATTGTTGTCTTTGAATCAATAATGTTTATCAACAATCTGTTTGTTTACATATTTACACTAAAGTACTCTGATTGGTCAATTGTAAAAGTTGTGTATCACATGACCAGGTCAGAGGTGAAGAATCAGGCAATCTGATTTATCAAACTTGCTGATATGGGTTATTTGTCATTGGCTTTCAAGTTAAAGATGTGTTGATGTTTTTATTTGGTGATAACTATTTGAATCTGACCAAAAGTTAACCAAATAATGTAGTTTGATATAGCATTATTCTCCTCTCATGAGCCTTATGAAGTCATGCCGTCCCATAAAATTGTCTCAAGGCCTGGTGGTTTTGGTTTTGGACCCCAAAACCCCACTGCCACCGCTGGTTTCATGAGATTGTCCTTTGACAAGAGACTTCAGAGCACTAACCTAGTACTGTTGAATCCCATGAAAGCTGAGATATAACTAGAAATTGGAATTGCGTTTAACCATATTAAAGACAAAGAGAATAGTAGAAATCATGCGGTTGAAACATTCAAAACCTGTTAGTAAATTACAGACGTTGACCATTCTCATTACGGCTTCAAAAACCAGTTCAAAAGTCAACTAAAGTAAGGAGTGATTCTGATCAAGGCACCAATGTGATATGCGTAAAAGAATTATTGAACATTTTTAAATCTTAATGTGAGTACAAAGTGATCCTTAACCCTTTCCCAAACAATAATGACATTTGACTACTTTGTTGCAGACAACTTTAGAAAACATTGTGGGAAAAGGAGAAATTGCTCATAATTAGCAATTTTTCCTTTTCATACAAGGTTTTCTGCTCTTTCTGAAGAATATTTTTCAACTTCATCACATTTTGAAATGTCGTCTGCAATCTCTTTCAATTTAGGACAGTCAAAAATTAGTTGTTTGGGAAAGGGTTACGTTTAAAGGTGATCCAAATGAGTACACAGTCCTTGATTATCAAGACATCAAATTTTAGGGTTCAAAGCAAGAGTATTAGTTTAAACTAATTTATTTAACATCGATTGTGAAACAAGTTTTTACAACTTCGATTAATCACTCTCGATTCTACTTCCTGGATACATAGCAAGTACTTGTGCCGAATGTGGATTAATGAAAGGTCGCGAGGCAGATCTCGACACTCACGGGATTCAAACCCAATACCATCGTATCCAGAGGCCAACACTACCCCTGGGCCACTGTCCTCCACACTAGTATTGCAAGCACTTTACAGACATAAAGGAGGATTCAATGCAAGACTATAGGAAGTGCTTCACAAACATAAACATAAATACATGTACTAACTATAGTCTTGCATTGAACCCACATGAAACACTTGCAATAGTCTTACATTGTGCATACTTTTGTATTGAACCATCAAATTGTGTAAGAGAAGAAAAGTTATTGAAATGCGTAAGCGTTGCATTTTCCTGATCCTTTTGCATTGTATGCTTTCCAGGTTTCGACAACCAATCAATTCAGGAAAAGCAGACCCAGGGGCGTCGGCATATTTGCCAAGTATGCGGAAAAGGTTTCCAAAGACCCTCACAGCTGTCCATTCATTTCCGCCTCCATACCGGGGAAAGGCCATTTAAGTGTAAAATCTGCGGAAAGGCTTTTAATATGAAGCACCATTTGAAAGGCCATATGGTGACACACTTTTAACACTTGGAATGCTGGGTAATTTTCTGGAAATAGATTTTTGTGTCGTCTACTTTCAAAACCTTTAGTATCTGCTTATTTTTTTATGAGAAAAGATACTAAAAGAAGCAAATAGGTTAGATCACAGGCCAGCCGCCAATTTACTTGGCGGCTGGCCTAGATCTAACCTGTTTGTTGAAGAATGAAGTTTGTTCCAGCATTATTTAAAAGGGTTAATATGCAATTATCTGGACACTTTCAAAAGACTTGACTTAGTGCAGCTTGAATAAAGGTGTCTTGTATGAAAACCAATGTAATGGAAAGTTGTTGACTTACTTTTGTTTACCGTGTAATAAACCATGTCAAACGATCGACTTTGCCATATATTACCGCCTTGACTCTTTTTCTTTCCTGTTATCCAAATCTTGGGGCTATAAATATTGTTTATTAAATCATTTTTATTCCTACATCTCCTTTCATTCGTATTTTTGACTTGTGATTTGTCTGAAAAAAAGATTTTATTTGATAAGGCTAAGATAAAATTAGGTTTGTATGGCCTTTACCAATTGACCACCTTTTTTACCCCCCTACCTAATAAATTCGATTGAATTTCCTGAAAACACAGTGTTCTCAATAAGAACGGCTGAGCATGCCAAAGCAAAATCTGAACAGGCCCCTTGGAGAAGGGGTCCATGGGGGTTCTTAACATCTCAACAAATTTGAACGGGCATGTTTGTTTTTGTTTTTTCAGTGTTTTAAATATTCATAAACTATTAGTGTAAATAAGAATATAGGTTCTCAAATGAAATTAATTAATTTCCCTACCAACTCACCTATAAGGTCTGTCAAGGACAAACCAACAATATCTTAATTGTGGCCTAAAGAGAAGCCAATTCAAATGTCGTAATTCTTCTTCGGCCATTTTATTTGTAGATAGATGGATAGTTGATGAAATACTGAAAGTCTTTAACTTCCTGATTCTTTTGCATTATGTGCTTTCCAGGTTTTAAACCAACAATACTTTAATTGTGGCCTTAAGAGAAGCCAATTAAAATGTCGTAATTCTTCTTCAGCCATTTTATTTGTAGAAAGATGGATAGTTGATGAAATACTCAGACTCGAACTTCCTGATTCTCTTACATTGTATGCTTTTCCAGGTTTCAACTATCAATCGATACAGGCAAAGTTAGCCAACAGACGTCGGCATATTTGCCAAGAATGCGGAAAGGGTTTCAGAAGTCCGTCAGAGCTGTCCATTCATTTCCGCCTCCATACCGGAGAAAGGCCATTTAAGTGTGAAATCTGCGAAAAGGCCTTTAATATGAAGCACCATTTGAAAGGCCATATGTTGACCCATTTGAATTCACCATAAAAGGGATGCCGTGTAAAGACTTTGCTGTACATCACTTGTGCTATACATCTAAAGAACTTTGTGATTACATTGTGCACACGAATGAAGGCTTCTTGAATGAAATGACATTTCTCAGGCCATAATGTAAACTGGGTATAATTCACGATGAAATGTACACTGTCAAAAGTCTTGGCTGTACTCTACCTATGCTTTACCTCTGAAGAACATAGTGATTGCATGGCATGAATGATGGCTTGTTCAATGAACTGACTTTTCTCAGGCCATATGGAGAGTTCAATGCAAGACTATAGTGGGTGCTTTAAGTTTGTGAAGCAGTTACTATAGACTTGCATTGAACCCTTGAAATATAAACTGGGTATAATTTGCAATGAAATAGACACCATCAGAAAACTTGGCTGGGCTCTAACTATGCTATACCTTCAAAGAATTGAGTGTTTAAAGTGCTTTTATTAAGACTTTTTAAAAGGGGCCTCCGTGGCCAAATGGTTAGAGTACAGAACTTGAAATCACATAGCCCCTCTCCGCGTGGGTTCAAATCCTGAGAGGGATATGGATTATCATGAGAGATAGTCTCCCTACTGACTTACGGAATGCCGATGGTTCTACCCGCCTTGACCAGCCCTTGTGGGCAATTAAGTATGGGGTCTTCCTTCATCATTAATAGTCGGGCATCGCTACATAACTGAAATAATGTTAATGTGATGTAAAAACCCATATATAAAAAAAAAAAAAGACTTTTTAAGAGGCATGCAAGAGGTTGCCATGCAACAGCTTGGCATGCTTTCTGATGTACACTACGTTACCTATGCTATACCTGTGAAGAACTGAATGATTTCAATGCTTATATGATGACCTTTGAGGTTGCAGTGCAAGTGGTTGCCGTTCAAGAGGTTGCCATGCAACAGTGTGCCATGCTTTCTGGTGTACACTATGTTACCTATGCTATACCTGTGAAGAACTGAATGATTTCAATGTTTAAATGATGACCTGTGAGATTGCAATGCAATGGTTGACAGAATTTTCGATCTGTACACATGTTGAAACAATACAGATTTGTTTTTTTTGTTTGATACATAATTAAAAGCAGCTATTGAAAACATGATTAATTCAGAAATGGTCAATTTATCCAAGTTTTTATAGTTTATGCAGTATATCTCTAAAGTGATGTCCCGATTCTGGATTGAAATACAAGTTAATTTACTGTATACACAATTTAAAGAATTAAAAATCATCTAATTTTGCTTCCAAAGACACTTCTGCTGTGTGTATCATATAATGCAGTTAAGCATTAGAATGCTTGGTAATTTTCTAAAAATAGATTTTGGTGTCGTCTGCTTTGGAAAACCTTAAATATCTGCTTAGTTTTGATGATTAAAGAAACTCGGGAGTGGCAAAAAGGTTAGATCACAGGCCAGCCACGAATTTACTTGGCGGTTGGCCTGTAATCTAACCTGCTTGCATAAGCTTGAAGTCAGTTCCAGCACTATGAGGGTTAAACATTAGGACTTCCTCTATCAACAATTAGCCTGATATCAGAAATATCCCAACAAATCTTGTAAATGGAATGTAATAGCTAGATAAAACAAATTTCAAATGAGAACCTACCAAAGGTTCAATGCAAAACTATAATCTGTCAATCACAAACGTTTAGCATGCACTTTAATAGTCCAAGTTAAAAAGGCCCGATGAATTCAATTCATATTCACTTCTTTCCAGGTTTCCCCATGGAACCTACCAAAGGTTCACTGCAAAACTATAGTCTGTCATACACAAAATGTGATGCACTTAACTCTAGTACTCCACCAAGCCCTCGATACAAAGTAAAATGAATTGGCTCTAGGAATTCCATCGATATTCACCTCTTTCCAGGTTTTCCCATGGAACCAGGATCCAGAAGTAAGACAGCGCGGGCTCACATCTGCTCTGCGTGTAACAAGGCTTTTACCTGCCCATCTAAACTTGAGGTCCACTTCCGTATACACACCGGGGAACGACCGTTTTTCTGCAATATTTGCGAGAGGACGTTTAACGTCAAGTCTCATTTGACGAGACACATGATACTTCACTATAAGTCCTAAGTGCACGGAATCACAGTAGAACGGTTGATGTTACCTAACGTCCCATATCAGTGTTAATTTTAGAAATGAAAGTTATTGTATCCTTTTGGACACACATCTTTTGAAACTATGGGTCCAAGGGTAAAACTATGCGTCCGAGTACCAATGATACAAGCTATAAGATCATGTCAAATAGTATAACGCTTGTTATTAATGATAATCTTAGCTTAAATCACCCAAAACAATGCAGATTTGATAGAAAGAAAGCATGAGACAACATGCTTTATGATATTTACTACATTGTAAATATTACTTGTGCTGATGAGAATGCTTCCGGCTGGACACATACCTTTTAAAATGATGTGTCCCCAGCAATTTTTATGTGTATATGACGCCGGACGCAGAGGTAAAATTATAACTGCTATATGAATGTAATAATGTATCATTCTTTATTGTTCGCTGCTTTATTGAGAGAAAAATGGAAAGCTGTCATGATTTGAAAATCTAACTGCACTAGGAACTGTTGAGTGGTCAATAATTTTCAACTGTTGACCGTCTGCACATTGGGTGTTTCCACAAAGATCGCTGGGCATTATTCAGTACATGTATTTTGCGACAAAGGCAGAATGTACCAATTTCTGTTTGGTATACAGTGAATCCAAAAGTGTTAAACATAAGGCCTGTTGACAAGTATCAAACTTTTTATTAAAAAATAAAAGGGTTGAAGAAAAAAAAAATTGTGCAATTAATCCTTTTCTCACAATGGTTTTTAAACAATAATTGTATTTTCATTAAAGTAAAGTTTCATTAATTTTGTTGTCTGCTTTCCTTTCAATTTTGACCACCACAAATTCTCATATGGCTTGGCTTTTTTTTTTTTAAGGTAGAATACCCATAATCTGCCTTTTTGAAACTCATTTTGTCATCGGAATACTTCGGTAATTCTTGTTATGCTGCGGTCTGGGCCAGAACTACAGTCAAACTTGTGTTAAGAGGCCAGCCTATGGGACAGAATAATTTGGCTGTTTAAGACAGGTTGGCTGCTTAACACAAATTGATTTACACTATAAATCTAACAATGGGACTTTCTGTAGTGGCTGTTTAAGGCAGGTTGGCTGCTTAAAAGGGTGGCTGCTTAACACAAGTTAGACTGTATTGCATTGAGCTGAATATTTCCCATCTCGATCGATGTATTCAGAGAATGACCGAAGTACCCTTAAGAAAGTATAAATTTCAAAATGGCAGATTACGGGTATTCTACCTTTAAATTATTTTATCATTGAAATACTTTTTCATATACTTGATATTAAAGTCACTCTCCTTGAGTTTGATGTTCAAGGAATGGTGTCTACCCATTAACGAAAAAAAAAATCCTTGCTTTTTTATTTGCAGTCTGCTATTCTTTTCAATTTTGACTTAAACAATTTGTCATATCAGGCCTGCTTTTTTTTTCGGCCTGAACTGGATTTCAGCTTTAACGAGCCGCAATGGTCATTCCTTTGTTATGTTCGTCCATATCATGATGGTATTCATAAACCTTTTCTTGATATCCATGAACCCGATCCTGAATTTCATATGAAACAGTTCTGTGTTCATGAACAACTATTTAATGTTCATGAACATTCATGAATACGTTTTTTAATTTGTCCCAGTGGTTATCTTTTCTAGTGCTCAGAGTGAAGGCAAAATTTCTTAACCCTTAGAAAGCTGGGTAACTTTCTAAAAAAAGATTTTTATGTCATCTGCTTTCCAAAACTTAAATATCTGCTTAATTTTGATGATAAAAGCTACTCAGAGTAGCAAACAGTTTAGATCACAGGCCAGCCACCAATTTACTTGGCGGCTGGCCAGGGTCAAGCCTTTTTGCATAAGCATGAAGTTGGTTCCATCGCTATAAGGGTTAAATTTCGACCTTGAATATTTTTTTCTTTATTCCATTTCCAGAAATAGGAGGCGATTTGCCGGACATACAAGCAATAACCTGTCCCAAGTGTGGAAAAATATTTTCTTCAAGATCGGGATTTCTCTTGCACGAGAGAGTTCACACGGGTGTGAAACCATATGCCTGTCAGGTGTGCGGTAAAACGTTCAACCAAAAAGGAAATTCGGAAAGACACTTTCGATTGGTACATCAGAAGAAATGAATGATATAACGAAGTGAAAAAATTTGTTCTTGTACTCTTTTGAAGGATATTTAGAAGAAATGAAAGAATTGTATGTCACACATTTTTGAATGGATAGTATTAAGAAGAAGTGAGAGAAGTGTTTTGTACATTTTCAAAGAATAGTTAGAAGCAATGAAAGAATTATTTTTTGCATATTTTCCATGTATGCCCATATTTGATCAACATGCATCTTGGGGGGAATACAGAATAGTAATACCAGTTATAGAAAGATTCTCCCATGCTTTATGCTTTATAACAGTGACACGTCTAAAACTCTTTGAATGTGATTTCTCTGCCGAGGGTTAGACGTTATGCCGTTATAAAGCATGGGTTATCTTATACCACCAGAACCGGAAAGTTAGTGGTCAACTCGTGCAGGAAACACAATGTAGCTATCATCAGCAAAAGTTGGTTAAAATAGCAAAAACATCTGTGGGGCGACCATCTTGTTTGGACATGATATTGTAAACATTGGTCACATGATTCCCCTGCCTGCTTAAAGGTTAACCGAAAATCATTATAATAGAATTTTTTCCCCACACTTGTTCAAGGTTTATAGTAAGGAAATACAGAGTAATTTTTCCTGTATTTGAAAGATTCTCTAAAATGAATGAATAATTTTTTAATAAAAATGATTGATTCCCCTTTTCTCCTTTTGATATGGTCAGATATCATTAAACCTAGTTATAGAAATTGTTCTTGTTGAGTTGTCAAATGATGATATTGATGTAACAAAAGGAGAGGTTGCATTGAGCAAAAAAAACCTTATGCTACACTTTAAATGTCAAAGTTGCGATAAATCATAAATGTGTAAGATGTTTTTATGTAGTTATATTAAGGGTTCAGTGCGATACTATTGCAATACTATGAATAATGCTTCACTTTTGTGTAGGCCTTATTAAAGTCTTGCATTAACCCTCAATATTTGGTGTAGATGAAATGTACAGGTATGTGTTTGTTCAAAAAATTGGTAATATCGATATATGATTTTTTTGAGAAGCTTCTCAAAAAGGGGAAAAATATACCTCAATATACACTTCATTAACCCATTACCAAACCATGATGAAATTTGACCAGTTTGTTGCAGACGGCTCTTGAAAACATTGTGGGAAAAGGAGAAATTGCTCTTAATGAGCAATTTCTCCTATTCCTATAATGTTTTTTACTCTATCAGAAGATTATGTTCCAATTTCATCACATTTTGAAATGTCGCCTGCAAATTCTTTCAATTTGGGACAGTTGAAAATTTGGCGATTGGACATTCAGAGTTAGTTTCCTTACCTTTCCACTTTTCAAATAAGTTTAGTTTTCACCAAAACAATCATACAAAGCCAGAGGCCTCTGTAGCCTAGTCTTTAGGCTACATTACTTTGTCCCTCTTCATGTGGGTTCAAATCCCAATGACGGCGTTGGGCTTTTTTTTAAGAGGAAGTCTCTCGATGGACCTACAAAAAAATGAGAATTTTACCTTGCTTTACAAGCCCTTATAGGCAGTTGAGTATGAGGGTCTTCCTCCATCATTGAGAGTCGGGTATCGCAGCATAACCAGGGTGTTTTGGGGTTATATAACAGGGGCCTATAAAAGGCACCTTCCTATTTGGAACTTTTTCTTTAAAATTATATAGTTCTAAAAATATAGAGTAATACCAGCTTTTTGGATTCCCAATTCAACAATTTCACAGATGAAAATTTCCAAATTTAACAGGTCTTTTTGAAATTCATGGAAGAAAGAAATCTTCTTGATAAAAATAATGTGAAACCCATATAAATCAAATCATAAGGCATCTTGAGACAAGCTATTGGACTTAACCCTCTTAGTGCTGGAATAAACTTCATGCTTATGCAAACAGGTAAGATCAAAGGCAGCCGCCAATCACTTGGCGGCTGGCCCGTGATCTACCCAGTTTGCTACTCTGAGTATCTCTCCTCAACAAAGTTAAGCAGATATTTAAGGTTTTTGGAAAGCAGACGACATAAAAGTTTATTTTTAGAAAATTTCTCATCAAAATTATGCAGATATTTCAGGTTTTCGAAAGCAGACAGCACAAAAATCTATTTTTAGAAAATTACCCAGCATTCTTAGGGTTAATTTCCTTACTTTTCTCCTTTTCAGATGAGATTTTAGGGCGACAAGGTTGGAGACGGTTTCCCTGCGATGTTTGCGGGAAATTTCTGCAGTCGAAAAACGCTTTGGATCATCATAAGTTGATACACACGGGCGAAAAACCATTCATTTGTAGATTTTGTTCAAAGGGGTTCAACTTGAAAGGAAATCTGAAAAAACACATGGTTGTGCATCTCCGTTAATTAACAATTAACAAAAATCTAAATGAGTTTGTGTAGAATTTTGAATACAGGATGATTATTACTAAAAATCTGGGAAAAAAAAATGAAATGTGTTTCGAAATTTTTATGCTTTAGTGGTCATAACATTTCAACTATTTAATCTTTTGGTAAGATTCAAATAGTTATCACCAAAAAGACCCATCAGCACAACTTAGACGTGGAAGCCAAAGAGAAATAACTCAGATTAGCCAGTTCGATAATTCAGCTTGCCTGATTCTTCACCTCTGACCTGGTCATGTACTACACAAATTTTTTAACCATCCAATCAGTATTTGTTATTTTGAATATGTAAACAAACAGGTTGTTGATAAACATGATGGAATTGATTGGAGACAACTATATTTCAAGCACAAATAACTTATGTTAAATGAGTTTATTAAATAGGGTCTCAATCCATTTGAAAATTAATTTTCATGACTTTTATGAACATAATAAAAGAACTCCTTATATGTTTTCAGTAATTTATTTGTACTCATGTCCTTTCAAGTGCCTTTAAGAAATGGTTTCAGAAACTACTGTGACAAAAGGAAACAAGCACAGGACATGCAGTTTTCCCATTACCAAACAATAACAACATTAAATCACTCTGTTCCAGATGAATTTGGAAAACATTGTGGGAAAAGGAGAAGTTGCACGTCTTTCCCATTTCCTACAATGTTTTCTGCCCTATCAGAAGAGTATTTTCCAATTTCATCTCATTTTGGAATGTCGTCTGTAAACTCTATCAATTTGGGACTGTAAAAAATTTGGCGTTTGGTTAAGGATTAATCACAATGATTTCTACCAAATATCATTAAAACAAAATATTGTCTAAACAAAATAAATGTTTTTTTTCTAATGCTTTCAGTTACAACCTGTCACAAAATCATATTTGAGAGAATGGAATGAATGTTGTGGTTTCATTCATGTGGCATCTTAGTTTAGCTATCTTTGACTTCTCTGAAAGGTGCTTGTAAGGAAATTTGGAAGTTAAAAATTGGTCTCTGACTTTAGATAACATTGTGGGAAAAGGAGAAATTGCTCGTAACGAACAATTCATCCTTTTCCCACAATGTTTTCTGCCCTATCAGAAGATTATTTTTCAATTTCAAGTTTGACTGTAGTTTTCTTTAGCAACCATTGTGCCATAAAAGATAAAGCATTCGTTAAGATATTTTACAGTAGATGTTGTAAAGTGAGGTATTCAAGGGTTCAATGCAAGACTATAGTAAGTGCTTTACAAACTTGAAGCACTTACTATAGTATTGCACTGAACCATCGAATTATGGAGTAAGGTGTTTAAAAAAATGGTTTATGTGGTTTATATCGTTCTTGTGCATTTTTTGTTTCTTCTTTATTTTTTCTTGGGAAAAGAGATTCTGTATTTTATTTGATTTCCTCTCAAACAATAAAGATTGCTTTAAACACAAGGCACTTTTGACTCTGATGTATTGTTTTTGCCAAGCAAGGTTTAACCCATTTCCAAACAATAACGACATTTGACCAGTTTGTTGCAGGTGACTCTAGAAAACATTATGGGAAAAGGAGAAATTGCTCGTAACAAGCAATATTTAATTTTCCCATAACGTTTTCTGACCCTTCAGAAGACTGTTTTCCAATTTCATCACATTTTGTGATGTTGTCTGCAAAATCTTTCAATTTGGGACAGTCTTAAAGTTAGTGTTTGGTAAAGGGTTAAGTGGTGAACTTCTAACTTGGATGTCCTGGGTTTGATCCCCCACTAGCTTGGCCCACTAGCTTGGCTAGTTTTATAAGAATTAAGAAGTACCCCTGGAAAGACAAACGCAAGCCCTATCCTAGTACTGAAGAACCATAAGATAGCAGTGGTATAACCGAAAATTGTTGATAGAGCATTAAACCGGAAGGGAAAAAATACATACAAAACAAGCATGTCTATATCAAAGAATGGGGTGGCACAGATATACAATACCCATAATACCCAGGGTCTTCCCCAGGCCTTATAAGCGTTATGGTACCCCGCTGCCTTAATTTCCAAATAAGCACTACCCCGGTGCCTGAATTGATTCCTATGTGCTAAAAATTTGGCCACAGCGCTTAAAATCTATCCCACAGCAAGCAATTAGCTTGTAAAATTTTTTGTTCCATTTGATTTGGTTTGAAAAACAGTTTTTTTGTGTCTTTTAATTGCAGAAATATTTCTAAATATTAACTATTTAAGGATGAACATAATAGAAAAAATCAACATGGGAAGGGGATACCCTCTCCTTTGTCACACGGCCAATTTACTTGGCGACTGGCTTGGATCTAACCTGTTTGCCTAAGCATGAAGTTGGTTCCAGCACTTTAATGGTTAAAACTGTTAAACAGCTGTACTGTTAAATGATAGGCAATGGAGAAGAGCCATTGGAAGTAAGCAAGCCCGTAATTAAGTTTTGAGAGCCTGCATAATTATGTGAATAAATATGTATTTAGACTGAAAAACATTGCAATAGGTTTGAGATACATCGCATATAGACTGTACACTCTGTGAACTATTAACGCTTTCTGTACAATTATGCTTTCAATAGCTGCTTTAATTGTATATCATACAACAAAACTAAAACTGTATCGTATTAAAGACATTTCAGTTTCAATTTCGAATGTTTTCTTATGTGAATAAGCGCTTTTAAGAAGATGATTGCTTTGTATTTCAGAATCTCCAGCTGGTTTGTTTATTTGCCCGTTCTGTGGGAAAATTTCTTCGAGTCGATGGAAACGGGAAGTTCATGTGCGGACCCATACTGGTGAAAAACCGTTCCCCTGCCCGAAATGTACCAAGTCTTTTACTACAAAAGGCGGCCTTGATCGACACATTATTACACATATAAAGTTGTAATTCAAAGTGCTGAAAGTCGTGAAGCGCTTGCTAGAATGCAAATTGGACATAAAGATGGTGTACCTTAGTGTAACTTGGATGAACATAATTATAAACTGATCGCAGAATTGACATCTTGTGTGTTTATTTGCCTATTCTGTCATTTTTTTTTTCAAGTCGATGGAAAAGGGAAGTTTATGTGTGGACCCATACTGGTGAAAAATGTTTCCCTGCATAAAATGTATCAAGTCTTTTGTAGGAACGTTGGCCTTGATTGAAACATCAGTATGCATATCAGATTGTAATTCAAAGTGCCGAAAGTACTGAAGTATTTGGATGTAAATTGGCCATTATAATGGCAGTTAATGGTTCCTTAGTCTAACTTGTCTAAAAACTGATTGAAGAATTGACATCTTGTCTGTTTATTTGCCCGTTCTGTGGGAAAATTTCTTTGAGTTGATTGAAACAAGAATTTCATGTGAGGACCTATACTGGTGAAAACGTTCCCCTGTCCGAAATGTACCAATCGTTTTAGTATGAAAGGCTGCCTTAATCAACACATCTTAACATATATAAGGTCGTAATTCAAAGTGCCGAAAGAACTGAAGTGCTTGGATGCAAATTGGATATAATAATGGCAGTGAAAGTTCCTAATACAACTTTGATGAACAATTTATTGTTGTCATCAACTGATTAACACTTGTGAATAAATGTTTTATTCTCAATTCTTAGTCTGTAGTTTAGATTTGTTCAATATTTCTCTTTATTAAACATCATTTTTCTTTGGAAGGAATGCTATCATGGAAATGTTTGTATGCATCTTCTTTGAGTTTTTGTTGATAAATGTAATAGCAGTAGTAACTATGTAACAAATATATCATAATGGCAGTGAAAATTACTAGTTCAACTTGGATGAACATTATATTGTTGTCATAAACTGATTAACACATGTGAATAAAAATTTTGCTTTGAATCCTTGCACTTGATTAGTTTCATATAACCCTTTAAACACCATTTTTTTCCTGAAAAGGAATTTTGTCATGGAGATTTTTGTATATTATTTGTTTAGAGTTTTGGTAATAGATATAGGTATGTTTTTCCTATTTCTACTAAAAAGAATTATGACTATTCTTGTGTATGCAGCTTTACTACAATCCCCAAAATGAGACTTTAAAACTTGGCGTCGGTGAACGCAACTGTAGAACACAAAGTGAAAAATGGCATGTTTCATTTGAAGTTTGATGGAATCCATTTCAGCAGAGATTAAGTGGTGTTATAATCAATTTTTTCATTTAGTCCCATTAGTTTATTTTTATTTACTGCAGGTCTGTCAAAGTGAAGGTTTTATTGAGTAAGGGTGTAAAACCCATCAAAACAAACACAAAAAGACAATGATGGATAAGCGGGTTTATCACATTTCCTAAAATGGAATTGTGGGTAATCAAGCCCTCTGCCTTGCGCCATTTTTTTATGAGCCAGAAATCCCTGAACAACTGAAATACTATTGATGTAATAAAATAATAAAATATGAAAAAAAATGCTAACAAACCAGTCATAGACATGTTTTAGATGTTTCCAGGATTTAGTGCAAGACTTAAGTATGGCCGACAC
The DNA here is from genome assembly GCA_947846245.1 of Cerastoderma edule. Classification (NCBI taxonomy): domain Eukaryota; kingdom Metazoa; phylum Mollusca; class Bivalvia; order Cardiida; family Cardiidae; genus Cerastoderma; species Cerastoderma edule. Next base: position 9,975,435 of record OX401420.1, on the reverse strand, counting down.
TTAAATAAAGGACTTGCTTTGGAGTCTTTATTTGAACCCTTAGTATGGGTTAAGACATGTTAACCCTTTACCAAACGCCAAGCTTTCGACTGTCTGAAATTGAAAGAGTTTGCAGACAACATTTCAAAATGTAATAAAGTTGAAAAATAATCTTCTGATAGTGCAGAAAACGTGGGAAAAGGAAAAAAATTCTTGTTACGAGCAATTTCTCCTTTTCCCCAATGTTTTCCAGACTTGTCTGCAACAAAGTGGTTAAATGTCCTTATTGTTTTGTAATGGGTTAAAGGTGCTTGTTTGCAGATATAAGGAAATTTTTGCAGTTAAAACGTGATTTCTTATAAATTGCCCAACAGCTGTACTGTTTTGTGATATGCACTTAAGAATAGCAATTGAAAGCATAACTAGACATTTTTTAGTTCTTTTAAGTGTGTACAAAGTGAATAAAATGTATTTTGCCCAAACGCCAGCCATCACTTTTGAGATCTACTGCATACAGACTGTTTGTACCTAGATAGATTGATGCAACCTGAAATTAGTATGCTTTCAATAGCTTCTTTATTTGTATATCCAACAACAATACAAAAACTAATGTTTCAGCAAAATTTTATTTTGACTTTCAAATTTGCTCTCCTGGGAACAAGCACATTTCAAACAATACAAAAACTGTAAACTGTATTGTTTCAGCAATTATTGATCTTCAAATTATCTCTTCTGTGAGCAAGCACATTTCAAACAATAAAACAAAAGCTGTATTGTTTCAGCAATTATTGATTTTCAAATTTTTTCTTCTGTGAACAAGCACATTTCAAACAACAATACATTAGCTGTAATGTTTCAGCAACAATTTATTTTGACTTTCATATAATGTCTTCTGTGAACAAGCACATTTCAAACAACAATAAAAAATCTACATTGTTTCAGCAACATTTTATTTTGAATTTCAAATTTTCTCTTCTGTGAACAAGCACATTTCAAACAACAATGCAAAAGCTGTGTTGTTTCAGCAACACTTTATTTTGACTTTCAATTTAGATCTTCTGTATGAACAAGCACATACTTTAATTAAATCATATTTTATTGCATTATTCCTACATGTGTTACAAGACATATATACAACAAACAGATAAACATTTATTGAAAGATGGCATGAAAAGGCAATTCTTTATATTGCAGGACCCCCTCAGATGATTATTCAAGAGCGACTTATTGGCGGGTTTAGGCAGAAGCTCTACATGTGCTCTGTGTGTAATAAGCTTTTTTCTGCCAAGAATTCTTTGGAGATACATATGAGGGTGCATACTGGTGAAAAACCGTATGTGTGTGGCATCTGTGGGAATAGCTTTCGACAAAAGGGAACATTCACAAGACATTGTCTAACTCATAAAGAGTGATGGAAACTATGATTGAACATTCACAAGACATTGTCTCACTCATAAAGAGTGACTGGGAACTATGATTGAACATTCACAAGACATTGTCTCATTCATAAAGAGTGATGGAAACTATGATTGAACATTCACAAGACATTGTCTCACTCATAAAGAGTGACTGGGAACTATGATTGAACATTCACAAGACATTGTCTCATTCATAAAGAGTGATGGAAACTATGATTGAACATTCACAAGACATTGTCTCACTCATAAAGAGTGACTGGGAACTATGATTGAACATTCACAAGACATTGTCTCACTCATAAAGAGTGACTGGGAACTATGTGGGAATAGCTTTCGACAAAAGGGAACATTCACAAGATATTGTCTCACTCATAAAGAGTGACTGGAAACTATGTGGGAATAGCTTTCGACAAAAGGGAACATTCACAAGATATTGTCTCACTCATAAAGAGTGACTGGAAACTATGTGGGAATAGCTTTCGACAAAAGGGAACGTTCACAAGACATTGTCTCACTCATAAAGAGTGATGGAACTATTTTTGAACATTCACAAGACATTGTCTCACTCATAAAGAGTGACCAAACTTTTTTTATCAGTGCCTGCTTACAATTGGAACTATTTTGAGAAGTGCATTCATGCAATTGGAACTATTTTTAGAAGTGCATTTATGTAATAGGAACTATTTTTAGAAGTGCATGCTTGCAATAGGAACTATTTTTAGAAGTGCATGCTTGCTATTGGAACTATTTTTAGCAGTGCATGAATACGTTTGTAGCAGTTAAATAGTTCAGCCTTTCCCACATAAAATGGAATTTTGTGACTGGCAAATCAGAAGACGAATATCATCATGACAGAAATATGTTTTTCTTTTAAGTTTTTGTGCAGAAAGATTAAAGTATTAAGAAAAATTTGTGGTTTTAGATGTTGATTACATGCAGTTTGTTTTTTGCTAAAATGTAGCATAATTCAATGTGAATCAGATATAAATTGCTGGTTTTATTGCTTTTGCACATTGGTCCACTGAATGCAAGATATAAGTAACATGAAGTAAAGGTTTGAATAGTTTGTTGAATATTGTGAGTCCTATAGTAGTTATAAAACAAGTTGAAATAGTTTCGGAGTTGGAATATTTCTTCAATAGACTCAAACTGTTTCATACCGTTTATCCAGTCCATTGGGAATATTTCATGTCGTACAGTTATTCAAAAGTTGGATTTCTACGAATTTGATTTGCATACTAGAAAATAATGAAGCTTGGTTTGATCTATGTGTACTTCATATAAATTTGATATGGTGCATCTTGTGTAGTAGCAGTCCTGAACTTGATATCACATGACACTTCACTCCAAGAGCTCATAATTCAGGCGCTTAGCTAGTAGCTCCCCCATGGATGTGGAATCAGGATTAAGCCAGGGGGGTTCTATTTAAAAAAAAAAAAAAATGGTGCTAGGCAATAGATGCACAATATGGCCGAATAGAATACATTAACGCGTCGAGGATTTATACATTCATGAAGTAGATTTTTGAGATTTAAAAAAAAGAATTTGTTTGTCAGAATTATATGGATTCAGCTACAGCTTTGCGTATAGGCAGCTACCCACCTGCATATAATGTTGGCAGTAGATTCAAATTTCATGAGGAAAAATCGCCAAGTTGTCTCATGCAATGCTGACGGTTGTATCTATCTGTCTTGACCTGCCATCATTGGCAGTTAAGTTAAGGGGCTTCCTCCATTGATACAAGCAGGGTATTGAAATCTAAATGGAATTCTGTTGATGTGTTGTTAAACCATGACAAATCTTGGGCACCTTGGGGTTTAAGCATATAGAGAGTTCAATGCAAGACTATAGTTAGTCCTTCACAAATATGAAGCATTTACTATAGTCTTGCATTGAACCCTCCAATCATACGCTAGTTTTTGCACTAGATTTAAATAAAATATATAGACGAGGACAAAACACAACCAAGGCTTTTTAAACTTTATTTCTTTGCATAAGATTTCAAGGGTTCAATGTGAAGCACTTACTATAGTCTCGCACTGAACCCTTGAATTACTATCATTACAATTAGAAAAGCCAGTTCTTTTTTAAGAAAGCATGTGCTGTTGGGGTATGTCTTTTGTCATCCTATCACCCATTCAAATTATCAGTTGAAATAAAGTAGAATTGGATGTTTCAGTGGTATAGGGAATTGACCTTTGCTTAACTATGTTAACTATAACAAATGTTATTAGTTTGGTAATGGGTTAAGAGAGCGTATACTTTTGGGGTAGTATTTTGTTAACCTATCACCCATTTAAATGATCAGTTAAAAGAAGGCAGAATTGGATGTTTTCATTGTTTGGTTGTGGGTTAATAAGTATCTTAGAAGTTCAGAGGTTTTACTGGTTTTATTTGAGTATGACAACCTTGACTCGTTTGGACTCAGGGGGGCCTCCATGGCCTTGCAGTTAGAATACAGAACTTGAAATCACAAGTGACCTCTCTGTCTGGGTTCAAATCCCTCTGACGGCATTTTGATTTTCATTAGAGGTAGACAACAGGAGCCCGTTTTACTAAACAAATTACGGAAAATGTTTGCGTAAGTCATAATTGATAAACATGGATAGTATCTTCAAAGAACGTACAATATTGCAATGTGACACATCATTGGAAGCGTCTCGGAGAGACGATTCCAATGATGTGTCACTTCGCAATATTGCTTCGTCCAATATTGAAATAAGAGGAATTGTTGTTTTAGACTTACGCAAATCTTAAGCGTAAACTGTTTAGTAAAACGGTACCCAGTTACTCGAACAATGGTTGGCTTACTGAATGATAATGATGGTAAAACCCTGTTTAGCCAGACCTTATGGACAGTTAGATTTTGGGTTCTCCTCCATCATCAAGAGTACCGGCATTGAATTGTAAGTGAAGTAAAGTTGAAGCAATGTAAAATAAGTTTGATTAAAAAATTTTGTTGGATTCAGGTAACCTCAGGATGTATAAGACGAGGGTTTTTGGTGTTATGTAACTGGGTAACAGGGGCCCACAAAAGGCACATTTCTTTAAAATCATGCAGTTTTTCCCAAAGATTCAAACTCATAACAGTTTTTGGTTTCCCAATTCAGCAATTTTAGTGATAAAACTTCCCAAATATAATAGGCCTGGTCCTCTTCCAAATTTGAGGAAAAAAAGCCCTGTTAGATCTGTTGAAACAGCTGTAACGAACCGAGCAAATGAACCTCTCAAAGAGACAAACACATCCAATCAGTGAAAAACACTGTCGTTCACTGATCGGCTGTGTTGTCTATATATATATACCTGCATGTTCTCTCAAACAATGCATTAGGTTCCTAATTTGCATATACGTTCAACGAACGTTACATAACTCCCACTTCCGAGAAGACTCGTCCAGAGTCTTGGCCCTTGGGAAACACGTGGGGAAGGCAACTCCGATAGAAGGAGAAGTCTTTTTCCCACCGCTGCCACCAATGTAACGAACCGTGCAAATGAACCTATCAAAGAGACAAACACATCCGATCAGTGAAAAACACTCTCGTCCACTGAGCATTTGTGTTGTCTATATACATACCTGCATGTCCTCTCAAACAATGCATTAGGTTCCTAATTTGCATATAAGTTCAACAAACGTTACATAACTCCCACTTCAGAGAAGACTCGTCCCGAGTCTTGGCCCTTGGGAAACACGTGGGGAAGGCAACTCCGATAGAAGGAGAAGTCTTTATCCCACAGCTGCCACCAATATAACGAACCGAGCAACGATCAGTGAAGAACACTGTCATTCACTGAGCGGTTGTGTTGTCTATATATATACCTGCATGTTCTCTCAAACAATGCATTAGGTCCCTAATTTGCATATACATCCAACAAACGTTACACAGCATTAAACAAAAACCTTTAATCATCCCAGCCTCTTTTTTTTTTCAGGGAGACCATTTCTTGGCACGATGGTTGGGCACCCATGCTCGTATTGTGGTAAGATATTTACGTGCCGCGCCAAACTGGAGAGGCACACACGCATACACACTGGTGAAAAACCGTTTCAGTGCCATGTGTGCCAACGTTGCTTTAATGAGAAAGAGAACCTTAAGAGACATATTGTTACAACTCACATGAGACAGCCTGGCCCGACTTCACCAAACTTCGTAGGCCCTAGGCCCTTGACTGACTGAAATCCCTGAGGTCTGACAGAGACCCTCTTTGGACTGACAGAAAGACTGTTGGCTCTGGGTTTGGTTTAGGACATATACAATAGCTGCCAGAGAGAAATGTTCAGGGTCCTGCATGGCCAAGTGGTTAAGGTATAGAACTTGTGACAATGGGCCTCCACTGTTGAATCCTCATCAAAGTAACAACTCGCATGAGACAGGTTGGCTCTGGATTTGGTTTAGGACATAATCAATAGCGGCCAGAGAGAAATGTTTGTTCGGGGTCCTCCTTGGTCCAGTGGTTGAGGTATAGGACTTGTGACATGAGGCGTCTACTGTGCAATCCTTACCGGCATATTGTAACAACTCAAATGAGATTGCATGGCCTGGATTTTGTTAAGGACATAGACAATGATAATCTGAATCATTAGGTTTATCCAATTGCAACACCTGAAGAAATATGGAAACCACCATATTGTTTCTTGTGAGGCCTCTTTTAATGTACTCTCATTTTCAAATATAGATCTTTAATAAAAATTTTAAATAGTCATTTAATTTGATTAAGGAAACAGTTATATATATCACAACTTTTAATTTCACTACTTTTATGAGTTACTGATCAAAGATAATGATGTTCAATTTACTTCCATATACATTGAACTATAGGAAATGTGTTATTAGCCAGGGATGATTCATTCGAAATTTGTAACACTTCACTTATTTACGAGGTGTATTTCTTAGATCAAGGACATACCCGAGTAGTTGCAATTGAAAAAATAGCTGCCAAAGAGAATTGTTTGGGGTCCTTTTTTTTTTTAATATGGGTTTTACATCACATCAACATTATTTCAGTTATGTAGCGATGCCCGACTATTAATGATGGAGGAAGACCCCACACTCAACTGCCCATAAGGGCTGGTCAAGGCGGGAAGAACCATCGGCATTCCGTAAGTCAGTCGGGAGACTGCCTCTCATGAAAATCCATATCCCTCTCAGGATTTGAACCCACGCGGAGAGGGGCCATGTGATTTCAAGTTCTGTACTCTAACCACTAAGCCACGGAGGCCCCTGTTTGGGGTCCTGCATGGCCCAGTGGTTAAGGTATAGGACTTGTGACATTGGGCGTTCCATGTTCAATCCTGACTAGCAGCACTGGGATTTTCTGTGGAAGTGTCATTGGCCAAGACACTGCAGTGCTCTGTCTAGTATTGGTGAATTGGAGGAAGGCCTTTAGCAATTACCAAACAATAAGGACATTTGACCAGTTTGTTGCGGACAACTTTGGAAAACATTGCGGGAAAAGGAGAAATTCCTCTTAATGAGCAATTCCTACTTTTCTCACAATTTTTTCTGCCCTATCAGAAGATTATTTTTCAATTTCATCACATTTCAAAGGTCGTCTGCAAACTCTTTTAATTTTGTACAGTCGATAATTTGGTGTTTGTTAAAGGGTTAAAGGTACTTAATTATTTACAGATGTGAGGAAATAAATTTGTCTTAAACTGCACAACACCTGAAATGTTACGTGATATGCATTGAAGAAAAGTCAACGGAAGTAAAATTAGATCATCTTTAATTCATTTAATTGTGTATACCATATATTAACATGATTTTTAATCCAAAAGTGTCACATTGGTTTTGAGATCTACTGTATATAAAATGTGCATACTTAAATAAATTGAGGCTTCCTGGATTACCGGTAATTATGCTTTCAATGGCTTTTTTTTAATAGATTATATATCAAAAACTGTATTTTTCAACTTTTTATTTTGACTTTCTTCTTTTCCCTTATGTGAACAAGAACCTTAAGACAGCATTAGCCCCATATAATCAAACAAACATTGCAATGCCAGTCTCATGATAGAGGAAGACCCCAAACATGAGTGCTTAAATAAGCTGGTCAAACATGAGTGCCTATATAAGCTGGTCAAACATGAGTGCTTATATAAGCTGGTCAAACATGAGTGCTTATATAAGCTGGTCAAACATGAGTGCTTATATAAGTTGGTCAAACATGAGTGCCTATATAAGTTGGTCAAACATGAGTGCCTATAAAAGCTGGTCAAACATGAGTGCTTATATAAGCTGGTCAAACATGAGTGCTTATATAAGCTGGTCAAACATGAGTGCCTATATAAGCTGGTCAAACATGAGTGCTTATATAAGCTGGTCAAACATGAGTGCCTATATAAGTTGGTCAAACATGAGTGCCTATATAAGTTGGTCAAACATGAGTGCCTATATAAGTTGGTCAAACATGAGTGCTTATATAAGCTGGTCAAACATGAGTGCCTATATAAGCTGGTCAAACATGAGTGCCTATATAAGCTGGTCAAACATGAGTGCTTATATAAGCTGGTCAAACATGAGTGCCTATATAAGTTGGTCAAACATGAGTGCCTATATAAGTTGGTCAAACATGAGTGCCTATATAAGTTGGTCAAACATGAGTGCTTATATAAGCTGGTCAAACATGAGTGCCTATATAAGCTGGTCAAACATGAGTGCTATATAAGCTGGTCAAACATGAGTGCCTATATAAGTTGGTCAAACATGAGTGCCTATATAAGTTGGTCAAACATGAGTGCCTATATAAGCTGGTCAAACATGAGTGCTTATATAAGCTGGTCAAACATGAGTGCCTATATAAGTTGGTCAAACATGAGTGCCTATATAAGCTGGTCAAACATGAGTGCCTATATAAGTTGGTCAAACATGAGTGCCTATATAAGCTGGTCAAACTTGAGTGCCTATATAAGCTGGTCAAACATGAGTGCCTATATAAGTTGGTCAAACATGAGTGCTTATATAAGCTGGTCAATTCAGTTAGTATTATCGGCATCCTGTAAGTCTATTACCTCACATGACGGTCAAATTCAAATTTATTTGCGCTCTATACTATAGTAAGTGCTTCATAAACATAAAACTCTTACTAGAGTATTGTGCTAAACCCTCAAATTGTTGTCACGGGAATTTGATCCCACACCTAGAGCGACCATGTGACTTCAAGTTCTGTATTCGAACAACTATATGAAAAGATACAGATGAGAGAGAGCACATTTAATCTCATCTGCATGCAGTTTTTTGGGTGTTTTTATTTTAACTTCTGTGCATTAGAACCTATAATGTTGGTACTTGTTAGATTCATCATTGTCGTTTGGGAATGAGAACTTTGTTGCATAATTGAGCATTCTAACCCTAAGAATGCTGGGTAATTTCTAAAAATAGATTTTTGCGTCATCTTCGTTCATTAACCTTGAATAACTGCTTAATTTTGTTTAGGAAAGATACTCAGATTAGCAAACAAATTAGATCATGGGCTGGCCGCCGATTTACTTTATGACACAAAAATCTATTTTAAGAAAATTATCCAGCATTCTTAGGGGCCAGCTCATATTTGACTAACCTATAGATGTCTAAAAATGTTAATATTTATGGATTTTCATTCCTTTTTATTTATTTCTGCCATTTTCAAGATTGTTCCAGTCATATAAAACTTGTCAATGCACCCATCGATGCTCCTGGTATGTACTCACAAAACTCCCCATAGTGATCTCCCCTTGCTACTCTGCATCAATCACTGCCACCTCAAGATTTTCATTCAAACAGGTGCAGACCTTATCTGTCATAATAGACTTTATTTCAAATCATAGGGTCCTGCATGGCCCAGTGGATAAGGTGCTTGTCTTGGAATCTAGGGTCCCAGGTTCTAGCCCCACATGTACCTCTGGTTTCAAGGGAGTGTCCTGTTGGCGAAACACTTCAGGGTCATAGCCTAGAACTGGTCAATCCAGAAAAGCCCTTACATAACTAAAAAGAATTTTGTCACAAAAATTCAACCAACACTGTAATTGTTGAATTATTTTGACTTCTTCACAAAATACTTTTCCTTACAGACGTTATGTCATATAAGATGGTCCTGGTTCATGTCATTTGTGATTGTTAAATTGTTATTGTTCCTTTAGTATATGGCATGTATTTACTCCTTACAGATGTTATGTCGTATAAGATGCGCCTGATTTATCTCAAATTTGTGGGCGACATTGGTGCAGGGGTAGAGCATCGGGCTCTTGTACTGAGGGTCCCAGGTTCCAATCCCAGTTAGGCAAGGTGAAAATTTCCCAGACCAACCAACAAACAGGCGCAATTACTGGTTAAGTATCCAGGAAGCAGTCATCTAAAGTAGATTTGAACAAGCTTTAAGCTTCCTTCACAATCAACGTAATATAAATATGGTGAATTCCTTACAGACATTATGTTGTTTAAGACAAGAAATCTACACTAAATACTTTTCCTTGCAGACGTTATGTCAAGCGGGCGACTGCTGGGCTATGTGTGCAAGTACTGCGCCAAGGTGTCTATCAGCAGGTACCATATGGAGGTCCATGAACGAATACACACCGGCGAGAAACCCTACAAGTGTGCTGGCTGTGGACGCTCCTTCGCCCAACGAAACCATCTGAAAAGGCACACTGTCGTCCATGGCAACGACTGTTGGAAGGTGTGGGAGCAATCTTTGGCGCTTTTGAAAGACAGATCAACAAATCAATGAATTGGAGTCTAGTGAAAGTGGCATATATGGGTCTTTTACATGCAGACATGGATTAGGAAGATGATAGTTTTGGACCAATTTAGGTGGTACCGAACAGATTGCATGAAAAATGAAATGCAGATCTGGATATAACACATTCAACAAGACATGTATATGATTCAGTGTTTTAAAACCTTGAACCCTTTACCAAACGCCAAATTTTCGACTGTCCCAAGTTGGAAGAGTTTGCAGACGACTTTTCAAAATGTGATGAAATTAAAAAAAAAATCGTTTGATAGAGCAGAAAGCATTGTGGGAAAAGGAAAAATTACTCATTGAGAACAATTTCCCCTTTTCCTACAATGATTTGAAGAATCGTCTGCAACAAAGTGGTCAAATATCATGTTGTTTGGTAAAGGGTTAAGACAACCCTTTTTGTGTTCTTATAACTTTCCCGCCATGTTCAGGGGGCTGCTAATTTTGGGAAATTGTATCCATGAAATTGCTAAATTGGAAACCAAAAGGCCGGTGCAACTTCCAATTTTTGGGAAAACTATAATCTTAAAGGAATTTCCAATCAGGAAGGTGCCTTAAATGGGCCCCTGTTGTATAACAAGAAAAAGTACCTTATGTTATTTTTATTGAATAAATGTGATAGAATGACATTTTGTGTGGTTGTTTTCTTGATAATTTATGCGTTGTATAACATTGGTTTATTAGTCAATGTCCCGTTACAAAACCCTATTAATATTTAAATTGGGGAAAGTGTTCAGGATTATTCCTGAATTTCAGGCTTTGGAGACTTTTTGTCCCTATATAACGATAAAGCAAACATTCCCTTTCAGGATAGAACTATAGATTTCAGGTTTTTGAAATTCTTTAACTTTCACCCATGTATATGTTTCTTGATATGGCATTGGTTCATAGGTCAATATCCCTAAACAAAAGTCTATAATGTTGGTACTCATCTTTTTAACAAATATCTTTCCAGGCAGACAGAGGGTGACCAATTCAAAGTTCATCTGTCCCTACTGTGGCAAGAGTTTGATGTCTCAGTTCAATCTCTCCAACCATGTGCGCATTCATACCGGGGAAAAGCCATTTACATGTGCGAAATGTGGCAAGTCGTTCACTGAGAAAGGTCATCTGAAAAGGCATATTCTAACGCATGGTGGTGATTTCTTGGAGATCTGGGAGCAGAGTGTCAAACATCTTTGAGCCATGAGTTGATTCAAAGGGAGATAACTCAAAGGGAGGGAATTTGAAGGGAGATAACTTGAAAAGAGGGAATTGAAAGGGAGATCACTTAAAGGGAGGGAATTTGAAGGGAGATAACTCGAAAGGAGGGAATTCGAAGGGAGAGAATTTAAAAAGGTTTGAACTATTAGGAGAACTCTCAGCTTTTGAATGATTGGAAGGAAGAGTGTCATTTTTGATAAAGTTGAGAGATTTAATGGACTGTGTCATGGATTGGGATTTTAACTTTTTAAATTAGGTTGTTTTAAACTGAAAGTGACAACATGAAGTTGTTAAGTAACATACGATTAGGTTATTGAAAGTTTTCAATACCATTCAAAACCATTTTTAAAAGATATAGAAGATTATATTATAGATATTGCAAACTGTTTGAAAGGGTTTTTATGTAAACAACTATGTAACTTGGACTAAGAGGTGGTATTTTTGGATACCATTGTCATGTGGGTCTATCAAAACATTTAACTCATTACTAAACAATAACGACATTTAAACACTTTGTTGCAGACAACTCAACATTGTTGGAAAATGAGAAAATGCTGTTAATAAGCAATTTCTCCTTTCGCCACAATGTTTTTTGCCCTACTAGAAGATTGTTTTCCAACTTCATCACATTTTTAAATGTCGTCTGCAAACTCTTTCAATTTGAGACAGTCTAAAGTTTGGTGTTTGGTAATGGGTTAATAGCTCTTGTCATGTGACACTAGCAAGGTGCATGAGAAAGATGGCTTTCCCAGAGAAGCCCTGTCAGTCGCAAAGGCTCACTTTATGTTTTTCAATGAAAATGCAGGATTTTAGCAACACAATAGTAAAAGAATGGAAATGGCTTGTTGTAGTGACAATAATTGTACATATCAAATTTTTAACGTTTATTTCTCCCAAAGGACAATTTCCTGAGTTAGTCCCTTAAAAAAAAGATAAGCTTTGGGATTACTTGATTAAAAAAGAACATGTTTGGATAGAAGTGAAAATTGAAAGAACTATTTGCTTTGGGTTTATTTGATGAAAAAAAATCTGATAGGATAGAGGTGAAAAATTAAAGAAAAAATGATCAGCTTTGGTCATCTGGAAGGGAGAGAATCTGTATGATTAGATATTGAAAGTTTGAAGAACAATCTGTTTTTAAAACTATTAGAATTATTGGAATTCTTCTTTAGAAAAAAAATCTTGAAATATGTAAAGAGCTATATGAGGTGTTTATATCTTATACTTCATATATAGATTTTATGTGTATAGATTGTGTCCAGATCAGGTAGACCAGATTACCCCTTAAAATGCTGAGTGATTTTCTAAAGATTTGTGTATTGTCTGCTTTCCAAAACCTTAAATATCCACTTAATTTAGATGAGGAAAGTTATTCAGAGTAGCAAACAGGTTAGATCACAGGCCAGCCGCCAATTTACTTGGAGGCTGGCCTGGACCTAACCTGTTTGCATTAGCATGAAGTCGGTTCCGCGCATATAAGGATTAAAAGTGCATGCTCATTGTGGATTTTCTTAATTGCTTTTTTTAGTTTTCTTAATTGCTTTTTTTAGTTCTTAATTGCTTTTGAATGTATCCCTATAGTGTGGGTACTAATAAGTATTGCTTTGACAAAACGATTCTAATGAGTTACCACAAATTCGGATTTCTAGAAGGGGTTTTGTAAATTCTGTGAAGGAGGACCTCATATCTAGACCCCTGCAAAGTAGAAATGCTTTGTATCAAGCAATATCCCCTGTTTTCACAATGATGTACATGTATATATAGCTTTACAAAGAAAATGTCATTTTTCATATTGTATGATTGTGGTTTAACTTTTACTTAAAATACTTCACTTTGATGGATATTCTGTAGAAGTTGTGAAATGAAGAAACACTGTGACATAGAACCTTAATTGATTGCTCTTTATGAGTAACTTATCCTTCTGTCAGTATTTAATCCTTTTGTCGAAATATTTTCTAACTAAAATCATGGAAAAAAATGGCATCTGCTGTTGCTTTCTAATCGGACAAGTTACAATTTTCCCACATCTAAGGTTTTGTTAAATACTTGTCTAAGTCTGTCACAAATGTGAAGTGATTAATTACTATATAGTATTGCACTGAACTTCAATTTGATAAAGTGGGGCTATACAGTATTGACAACACATTCATTTGAAAGTTTTTCTATGGGCTATACAGAATTGACAACCCATTCATTTGAAAGTTTTTCTATGGGCTATACAGTATTGACAACCCATTCATTTGAAAGTTTTTCTATGGGCTATACAGTATTGACAACCCATTCATTTGAAAGTTTTTCTATGGGCTATACAGTATTGACAACCCATTAATTTGAAAGTTTTTCTATGGGCTATACAGTATTGACAACCCATTAATTTGAAAGTTTTTCTATGGGCTATACAGTATTGACAGCCCATTAATTTGAACGTTTTTCTATGGGCTATACAGTATTGACAGCCCATTAATTTGAAAGTTCTTCTATGGGCTATACAGAATTGACAGCCCATTAATTTGAAAGTTCTTCTATGGGCTATACAGTATTGACAGCCCATTAATTTGAAAGTTTTTCTATGGGCTATACAGTATTGACAACCCATTCATTTGAAAGTTTTTCTATGGGCTATACAGTATTGACAACCCATTAATTTGAAAGTTTTTCTATGGGCTATACAGTATTGACAACCCATTAATTTGAAAGTTTTTCTATGGGCTATACAGTATTGACAGCCCATTAATTTGAACGTTTTTCTATGGGCTATACAGTATTGACAGCCCATTAATTTGAAAGTTCTTCTATGGGCTATACAGTATTGACAGCCCATTAATTTGAAAGTTTTTCTATGGGCTATACAGTATTGACAACCCATTAATTTGAAAGTTTTTCTATGGGCTATACAGTATTGACAACCCATTCATTTGAAAGTTTTTCTATGGGCTATACAGTATTGACAACCCATTCATTTGAAAGTTTTTCTATGGGCTATACAGTATTGACAGCCCATTAATTTGAAAGTTTTTCTATGGGCTATACAGTATTGACAACCCATAAATTTGAAAGTTTTTCTATGGGCTATACAGTATTGACAACCCATTCATTTGAAAGTTTTTCTATGGGCTATACAGTATTGACAACACATTCATTTGAAAGTTTTTCTATGGGCTATACAGTATTGACAGCCCATTAATTTGAAAGTTTTTCTATGGGCTATACAGTATTGACAACCCATTAATTTGAAAGTTTTTCTATGGTCATCATAATTTTGCATGTCCATGGTCATATTTTCTTCATCAATAGTTGATAAATTAATATTTAAGCTTAAGCATATTCTGGTTGTGAAACAAAAAGGGAAATACATGTATTATCGTTCGGTCTAATCATTTTGCGATGGGATTTCAAATTGAATGTCGACCTGTATCTAGTGAAGAGCTTATTTCATGTTTTAACACTTAGAATGCTGGGTAATTTTTTAAAAATACACTTTTGTGTCTGCTATCCAAATATCATTGAATATTTGCTTAATTTTGATGAGGAAAGATACTCAGAGTAGCAAACTGGTTAGATACCAGGCCAGCCGCCAATTAACTTGAAGGCTGGCCTCAATCCAGCCTGTTTGCATAAGCTTGAAGTCTGTTCCAGCACTGTAAGGGTTTACCATTGGTTGCATTCTCACATGTACACAAAATATAGATTTTTTTTTTTTCGATTTTCTCATTTTCATCAACTTTTTCAATTTATTTTGCCCCTCAACCCTAAGTTGTGGTTACACAATAAAGTGGTTTCACGAAGATGATTCTTAAAATAACCCATATTACATTAACAGGATTAACCATAATAAGTTTGGGTTTAAACCTTTTACAACAGATGTGTCTAAATGAGGTATTAGGAAGTATAGTAGTTACAACAAGTTTGCTTGTACAGTCTAACTTGTGTTAAGCAGCCACCCTTTTAAGCAGCCAACCTGCCTTAAACAGCCACTACAGAAAGTCCCATTGTTAGATTTATAGTGTACATCAATTTGTGATAAGCAGCCAACCTGTCTTAAACAGCCAATTTACTCTGTCCCATAGGCTGGCCTCTTAACACAAGTTTGACTGTACATATGTATATACAGTGAAGCCTCGTTTATCCGGACCCCGATTATCCGAATGTCTCGCAATCCGAACGAAATTGTAAGGGAACGGAATTATTTGACCAGTTTGTTGCAGACAACTTTTGAAAACATTGTGGGAAAAGGAGAAATTGCTCGTGACGAGCAATTTCTCCTTTTCCCACAATGTTTTCTGCCATATCAGAAGATAATTTTTGAATTTCATCACGTTTTGAAATGTCGTCTGCAAACTCTTTCAATTTGGGACGGTCGACAATTAGGCGTTTGCTAAAGTGTTATAAGTATACACGTGCATACAGACCGTTTATGTCTTAATCTGTATAAGAACATGCTCTATTTCATTAGTCCGGATGATTTGGTAATCCGGACATTTTGTTGGGAACGGACGTGTTCGGATTAACGAGACATCACTGTATATTCTATCATCTGTAACATTCATGTGCATTGCTATGCTGTTTAATATCATGACTTCTTGAATAAATCTTCATTTTTATAAGCCTAATTCAATATTGTAAGCTTGTTCTATTTTAACCCTTACAATGCTGGGTAATTTTCAAGTCGGTTCCAGTACTATAACGGTTAAGGTAAGACCTGGGTAATGGAAAACTGGTTATTGCTTTGGTTAAAGATTAAGTTTAAATGTAATTTATGAAATATGCATCGCTTCGAAGACATTCATCGAGCCAATTTTCAAAATTTGTCTGATTTTGAATTTATATTTACAAAATGAATATCAACGATTTTGTTATTTATTAATATTGCATGTTAATTACCTCCCTTAAAATTTTAATTTTCACATTAAAATTGAAATTTCATAAATGAAGTTGGCAAATACAAATTCTAATCCAGGAAAAATTCTTACAATATGAATCTTGATTTTAAAATGGCATCTGCTTTGTTTAATCTTTAATTTTGTTTTTCTGACTTTTCTTCATTACCAAGGGCTTACCTTAAGTCTATATTCATTCATGATTTTGTTTTCATTCTTTGTTTCAACCATAAAGAATGGACCTTCAAAGCATAGTGATAAGAGTTGTGAACTGGAAAAGTGTTTTATTCTCTGAATTTTGCATGGGAAATTGGCTAGAAATGAGTGATTTTATTTGAGATTGACTTTGGGAAATAACGGCTTGGTATAGGGTTAAAAACCCCAAACACACACACTCACTTCAGGATAAATATTTCTTTTCAGACTGGCAGAGGAAGATTACTCAGAGGTTGTTCATTTGCGAATTCTGCGAGAAACCCTTCGGTACTTTGTTTAACCTGACCATGCATGTGCGCATACACACAGGTGAAAGGCCGTTTAAGTGTGCCAAATGCGGCAAGACCTTCGTCGAGAGAGGTCACCTAAAGAGGCACATAATGGTTCATGGAAATGAATTCTCGGAAATCTTGAGACAAAGTTTCGAAAACATTTAATTGACTTTTGAGTGAATGGAAGCAGAATTGGTCATGTGTGGAAAAAAAATGTTCAAACTGTTTGACTTTAAATTGAAAAGCTTGTTGTCCAAAGAGTTGATGATAAAATGATTGAAAACGATTATTCTTGTTGTGTGTGAATGACCAAAAAGTTGATGATAAAACAATTGAAAACGATTATTCTTGTTGTCTCTGAATGACCAAAGAGTTGATGATAAAACGATCGTAAACAATTATTCTTGTTGTCTCTGACCAAAGAGTTGGTAATAAAACAATTGAAACGATTATTCTTGTTGTCTCTATTGTATGGTACACACTTGAGAAAACGCCAAATTCGTTCTTATTAAATTTTTTAGAGCATATATACAGTGAATTAATATGTAATTAGATCCAAAAGCATTGCATCAGTTTTGAGATCAACCACATAAAGAATGTATATACTTTTGATCTATTGACACTCTTTGAATTACATATGCTTTTGATAACCAAATTTTATTGTATACCTACACAACAATACAAATCTGTATTCTTTCAATGACTTTTTATTTTGACTTTCTAATTTTCTTTCCTGCGAACAAGCAACTTTGAATTCTTGCAAACCTTTGATGCTCTTGCATTTGCAGCATTTCATTAACCGTGTTCCATCATCAATATTGAGAAAAGTGATATTGCAAAGTAACACCTCATTGAAATCGTCTCACACTTCCAATGACGTATCCCTGTACAATATTGTTAAAGTTTGGGTCATCCTGCATGTTTCATGAGCCAGCCATGTTATCAAGCAGAAATAGTTATTATTGTGTTTTTAAAACCCCGAAACACCAATCCTATAACCTTATTGCTTGAATAGTGTATTGTAACATATTCTCATAATGTTTAAGGTGCTTGCTCACATAAATGAAAATTTGAAAGCCAAAATAAAATGTCGTTGAAACAATAGAGATAATTTAATGTATGAAAAACAATTTAAACTAGCTATTGAAAGGAAAATTAATTCAGGAAATGTCAATTTATCCAGGTATAAACATTTAAATATTGATTCGCTGTGCACAGGCTCTAAAACTCAAATACTATCTAATTTTGCTTCCAATGGCTTTTCTTAAATGTTTATCATACAGCCATGCAGCTATTGTACAGTTTTAAAGAAATTAAGTTTTTACTTCAAAATTACCTTTCCTGTCATCATTGCGTCTGGAACACTGTCTAAAATCCACGCTGATTATATTTTCAGACGAAGGAAACTACCATGCAACATGGTTCTATTGCCCAATTTGTGGAAAGCCATTTGCTCGCAAAGACTACCTTGAAAAGCATTACCTGATACACACCGGGGATAAACCATTCAACTGTGCCAAGTGTGGCAAGGCATTCAGACAAAAGTCTACTCTAAAGAGGCATATGCTTGTACACAAGGAGGAATCAATGGTTGTGTAGGAGCAATGTCTGAAGAATTGGACGAACTGATAGTTTCGTTTAAACTTATTTATTTTACATAGATTGTGAAGCAAGTTCTTACAACTGAGTTAAAAGGTCCTGCGTGGTTATGGTGGCAGACTTAGAACTCGGGGGCCAAGGTTTCGTGGGAGTGTCATTTGGCAAGTCCCTTCAGAGCCCTTGCCTAGTACTGGTGGATCCAGAAAGGCAGTAACTTACCCTAACAATTGTTGACATGGCGTTAAAGACCATACAGAAAAATACAACTTAGATAAATCACTCTTAATTCTGCTTCCTGGTTACATAACCAGAACTCGCGCCGCGTGTGGATTAATAAAATGATAAAAGATGGCAAGGCAGATTCCGCTACTAAGTGGTTTGGAACCTTGTGTCCCGATGCGGACACTCTACACCTGGACCTCTGTTCTCTCTGATATTGATAGTTCAGAGTCCGGCACTTTTTGTTTGTACAAAAAAATCATTTTAAGCCTTTTACAGAGACCCTTTATAAGAGTCAGCCTCGGTCCCTATATCACCATTAATGTACTTTCCACACACTGTCAATAACTGTTAAAGAAACCAGGGCCTGTTAAAGAAACCAGGGCACAATCATCTTGATTATTTTGATTTTGGTCTCTTCCTTTTTACCACCCTCTATTTTCTTTTAATGCGGAGGTCCTTGGGCAAACATTTCCAGATACCTAGCCTTGTATTGTTTAATTCAGAAAGATTGTGACATAACTAAAAGGTTGTTGGCAGTGTTGGTCCTTATGGACAGTTGGTCCTTATGGACAGTTGGTCCCTATTGACAGTTGGTCCTTATTGACAGTTAGTCCTTATTGTCAGTTGGTCCTTATGGACAATAATTTGTCCTATTTGTCAGTTTGCCCTGATGAACAGATGGACCCTATTGTCAGTTGGTTCTCATTGTCAGTTAGTCCTTACTGTAAAAGAGTCCTGATATCAAAATTGTTTGAATTCAAAACTGTGTAGCAGGATAACTGTTGTATGAGACATACTGTGGAATAGTGGGTGAAACTAAAACAAGTTTGTATTTAAGTATTTAGAGCCTGTATACAATGAACAAATATGTATTGAGATCCCAAAGCTTTGGAAGAGTTTTGAATTTCTACCATTACATCTGCACTCAGATATACACGAATTGACACATTCTGAAGCAATTTCGCGTTCAGAAGCCATTTTTCATTAAATATTATAAAGCAAAACAATAAACTTTATTGTTTCAACGTTTCTTTATTTTGATTTGCATAATGTCCAATGTGGTGACAATAACCTTTAAAAAGAAACAAGACTAATACAAAACAAACTGTTGTGCTTCTTTATAAAGCTGCTTGCTTTAAATTCCAAGGAAGATTGTCCTTAACCTTTTATGGCTTTCAATACTTGATGGAACCTCCATTGCTCTTATTAAAATGTGCTGGACGAAAGTATATTTTATAAATGTGTGTTTACTTTTCATTAAAAAATATGCTGTCAGATTAATTTCCATGTTGACATTTTAGTTTCCCATATCATGAGTGTCAGCTTCCTGATGATACACTGCTTGACCAGCCCTTATGGGCAGTTGAGATTGAAGTTTTCCTCTATCATTATGAGTCAGACATTGCAAAATAAGAAATACTGAGGAGCATGAACCAGAGTTATGTAACAACCCAATTTGAATTAAAAGTTGGAAAATTAATTAAAATCATTTCAAAACGGATCGCAATGACATAACTTTATTTCTATTTGATAACAATCCGTTTTAGAATAATATTGCAAATTGAAATAAACTTTTCAAAAATGTATTACATGTTAAGATATTGACTCCAAACTGTCACATGTGATGACTGAAGCCAATTTTAGTTATTTTCGACAGTCTGAACAATTTTTGCCATCGATGGCAATGAAAGACTAACATAGAAAATTGGTGTAAATGGTCAAAAATCGCCTTCCATGCCTGGCAATATACCCTGAATGACACCAAGAAGTGACTTTAATTAAACTGAGATTAATTAAAACTTGTTTCACAATCAATGTAAAATAGATAACTTTAAACTAAATAATACAAAAGATCTTTATGTTCCAGAAACCGGTGCCCTTTACAAGCCCAGGCTTTGTTGCGAGCTTTGTGGGCGACAGTTCCGACGCCAATACGATCTCTCCACACACCTCATGATACACACCGGACAGAGGCCGTACGTCTGTACAAGGTGCGGCAGGGCCTTCACACAGAAAAGTACTCTGAAGAGACACACTGTTGTCCATGGAGCGGATGCAACAGATATATGGAGGCAATGCTTAGAGAGTTTTAAGAACTGATTTACCCGCTCTGTGTTTCTATTGGTATTTACGTCAAAAGAATTTGATAGTTGAAGTGACACGCTATAAGAACTGATTAACTTACTCTGCGAACTAATGTCAAGATAGTTTTAAGGTTGATTTGTCTTTTCTATTTGAAAATACATGTCAAGAGAGATAAATAGCAATCTTCCTAGAGGTATATATTGAAGTATGTGTACAATGTACGGAAACATTTCTTAGAAAGCTTTAAAAACTAATTTACTGATTCTGTGTTTGTGAAAATGATGTCAAGAGAGTTGAATGAGTCATTTCAAGAGAGTTAAATAGTTGATATACTGTCAAGGGGAAATGAGTTGAATTCAGACAGAAAAGTACTCTGAAGAGACACACTGATGTCCATGGAGCGGAGGCAACATATATGTGGAGGCAATGCTTAGAGAGTTTTAAGAACTGATTTAACCGCTCTGTGTGTCTATTGGTATTTACGTCAAAAGAATTTGATAGTTGGTGTGCCTGTTCTTGGGAAATGTATGTCAAGAGAGACAGATAGTTTTGTGTGTACATTGTATGACGACATTGTCAAGAGAGCTTTAAGAACTGATCCACTCGCTCCCTCTGTGTCTGTGAAAAAAATCTCGAAAATAATGTCAAGAGAATTTAATGAGCCATTTCAAGAGTGTTAACTTGTTGAAAAACTTGCTTTTAATGGAAAATGAATTTAATTCATTGCGAAGAGACACTGTTTTTCATGGAGCGGAGGCATCATGTATGGCGACAATGCTTACAGAAAGCTTTAAGAACTGATTTACTCGCTCTGAGTCAGTCGTAATTGATGACAAGAGAGTTCTATAATTTCTTCATCTTTTCTTTGTTTGTTAGAACCCATGTCAAGAGAGAGTGATAATTGATACTTCTTTTCGTTGTTTGAAAGAACCAATGTCAAGAAAGTTTGATAATTGATACATCTTTTCTTTGTTTGTAAGAACCAATGTCAAGAGAGTGTGATAATTGATACTTCTTTTCTTTGTTTGTTAGAACCCATGTCAAGAGAGTTCTATGATTGATACTTCTTTTCTTTGTTTGTTAGAACCCATGTCAAGAAAGTTCTATAATTGATACTCCTTTTCTTTGTTTGTATGAACCCATGTCAAGAGAGTTCTATAATTGATACTTCTTTTCTTTGTTTGTATGAACCCATGTCAAGTGAGTGTGATAATTGATACTTCTTTTCTTTGTTTGTATGAACCCATGTCAAGAGTGTTCTATAATTGATACTTCTTTTCTTTGTTTGTATGAACCAATGTCAAGAGTGTTCTAAAATTGATACCTCTTTTCTTTGTTTGTATGAACCCATGTCAAGAGAGTTTGATAATTGATACTTCTTTTCTTTGTTTGTATAAACCCATGTCAAGAGTGTTCTATAATTGATACTTCTTTTCTTTGTTTGTATGAACCCATGTCAAGCGTGTTCTATAATTGATACTTCTTTTCTTTGTTTGTATGAACCCATGTCAAGAGAGTGTGATAATTGATACTCCTTTTCTTTGTTTGTATGAACCCATGTCAGGAGTGTTCTATAATTGATACTTCTTTTCTTTGTTTGTATGAACCCATGTCAAGAGAGTGTGATAATTGATACTCCTTTTCTTTGTTTGTATGAACCCATGTCAAGAGAGTTCTATAATTGATACTTCTTTTCTTTGTTTGTAAGAACCCATGTCAGGAGTGTTCTATAATTGATACTTCTTTTCTTTGTTTGTATGAACCCATGTCAAGAGAGTGTGATAATTGATACTCCTTTTCTTTGTTTGTATGAACCCATGTCAGGAGTGTTCTATAATTGATACTTCTTTTCTTTGTTTGTATGAACCCATGTCAAGAGAGTGTGATAATTGATACTCCTTTTCTTTGTTTGTATGAACCCATGTCAAGAGAGTTCTATAATTGATACTTCTTTTCTTTGTTTGTAAGAACCAATGTCAAGAGAGTGTGATAATTGATACTCCTTTTCTTTGTTTGTAAGAACCAATGTCAAGAAAGTTTGATAATTGATACTTCTTTTCTTTGTTTGTTAGAACCCATGTCAAGAGTGTTCTGTAATTGATACTTCTTTTCTTTGTTTGTATGAACCCATGTCAAGAAAGTTTGATAACTGATACTTCTTTTCTTTGTTTGTAAGAACCCATGTCAAGAGAGTTTGATAATTGATACTTCTTTTCTTTGTTTGTATGAACCCATGTCAAGAGAGTTTGATAATTGATACTTCTTTTCTTTGTTTGTATGAACCCATGTCAAGAGTGTTGTATAATTGATACTTCTTTTCTTTGTTTGTATGAACCCATGTCAAGAGTGTTCTATAATTGATACTTCTTTTCTTTGCTTGTATGAACCCATGTCAAGAGAGTTTGATAATTGATACTTCTTTTCTTTGTTTGTATGAACCCATGTCAAGAGAGTGTGATAATTTATACTTCTTTTCTTTGTTTGTTAGAACCCATGTCAAGAGTGTTCTATAATTGATACTTCTTTTCTTTATGTCAAGAGAGTTTATTAGTTGGCACATATGTTCTTTGTTAAAACTTATGTCAAGAGAGTTTATTAGTTGGCACATATGTTCTTTGTGGAAACCAATGTCAAGAGAGTTTATTAGATGGCACATATGTTCTTTGTGAACACTTATGTAAAGAGAATTTATTAGTTGGCACATTTATGTACTTTGTGAACATTTATGTCAAGAGAGTTTATTAGTTGGCACATATGTTCTTTGTGGAAACCAATGTCAAGAGAGTTTATTAGGTGGCACATATGTTCTTTGTGAACACTTATGTCAAGAGAGTTTATTAGTTGGCACATATGTTCTTTGTGAAAATTTATGTCAAGAGAGTTTATTAGTTGGCACATATGTTCTTTGTGAAAATTTATGTCAAGAGAGTTTATTAGTAAGCACATATGTTCTTCGTGAAAACTTATGTCAATGTCACATAATTATGGAGACAATGCTTAGAGAGCTTTTAGAACTGATATTCTTTGTCTGTGTCTTTGGAAATGGATGTCAAAAAAGATTATTAGTTTAGACACATTTTCTTTGAAAGTGAAAATCCATGTCAAGAGAGATAGGTGGTACACCTCCGTTTTTTTCTCCAGAGGTAATGGTTTAAAGTATGTGTACAATGTATATGGACAGTTAGATTGTTGATAGATCCGTTCTTTGTTTGTGAAGATAAATGTCAAGGGAATTAGGTAGTTGATACACTTTATCCCTCTTGGTGAATCATTTGAAGTATGTGTGCTAAGAGAGTTTCAAGAATTGTTACTATTCTTATGTGCCTGCTGAAATGATGTCAAGAAAGTTCAATAGTAACTTCGCCAGCTTTTCTAGGGAAATAAGTTGAAGTCTATTTACAATGTTTTGGGGATACATTCATTGCTTCGACATCTTTAGGAACTGATTTATTCCCGCTATGTAATGATGTGAAGAGAGTTCAAAAGTTGACCTGTCTGCTTTTTGTTCGTGGAATTCCATTTCAAGAGAGGTAGATAGTTGATAGCTTGCTCGTTCTGGAGGATTTAGTGAAGAATGTATGGAGACAACGCTTAGAGAGCTTTAGGAACTGATTCATTCCCTCTTTGTCTGTGGGAATTGTTTTAAGAGAGTTCAAAAATTGATGTGTCTGTTCTTTGTGAAATTCCATGTCAAGAGAGATAAACAATTAATACTTTTGTTCTTATGTGGAAATGAGTCAAAATCTTTACCAGTGTATAGAGATGGTGCCAAGAGAGTTTTAACCTTAGAATGCTGGGTAATTTTCTACAAACAGATTTTTGTGTCGTCTGCTTTCCCAAATCCTAAAAAATATCTGCTTGAATTTGATGAGGGAAGATACATAGAGTAGCAAACAGGTTAGATCACAGACCAACCGCCATTTACTTGGTTGCTGGCATGTGATCTAACCTTTTTGCATAAGCATAAAGTCGGTACCAGCACTATAAGGGCTTAGAATTGATATGCTTCCTGTTTGTGAGAATTCAATGTAAAAATAACGGTCAACGGTCATTTAGGGGGTTGGGGGGTTGGGTGGAGACAATGTTAGGACGTTATTTAGATTGGTTCAATAACTGATACCTTTGCTGTTTGTTTGTGGGAATCCATGTTAAGACAGTGCATTAGTTGATAAACCTTTTCTTTTGTCGGGGAAATGGAGTATGTGTATACTGTATGGAGACAGTGCTTAGAGATGTGCAATGGTTTATACACTCCATCTTGGTTTTTGGGGAATCAATGTCAAGAAAGTGCAGGTATGTGGCCCCTAATAATCAAACATTGTTCAATCTTTCTATAGATACAAGTACATGAAATGACAATAAAAGATATTAAACATAAAGCAGTTAACATACAATGACCATTTTGTTACATCATGTTATGTTTGAAATTGTTGTTACTATCCCCCTTGTTATCGTTTTTCATGAGTTGTCTTCCCTAAGTTGATTTTCTCACGTTTACGTAGTATAAAGTTGATTTTCTCACGTTTTCTGCGTAAAGTTTGGTTTTATTTTTGAAATCTTAATCAGAACCATGTAATGCATCTTTCTAGCGGGAGCTTTCCTAAAACAAATAAACAGGTTTATCATCATGATTCATGACAGAAAGATTAAATTACCCATATACTTTAATGTTATTTTTTGAATTGATAATCTCCCCTAATCGAGGTTATAATGGGAACAAATTCTCATCAAACCCTTTTCATTTATGAAGATCTTCAATGTAATAAAGGTTCATAAAGTTGCTACCATTCAGTGTTGAGATATGTAACATTCTTATAAGGGGCCATATACCTTTAATTATATGGGTGATTCACTTGCTTTTGTTATGGACATATTTGTTGTCATAATAATCATTTGTCAAGTAATCAGGAATGTTTAATTCAACCTTAATAAACGGTTATCACAGAGCACAAATATGTGGGATGGTTTCTTAAAACATCTTTGTATCATTAACATAATAACTTGTATCAAGCCTGATTAAAGACCCCTTTACAAAAAAGCGAAAATAAATCCAAGAGTTGTGTTTCACATTCGCCCTCCCCTTTGTGTATTGAAGATTCAATACATGACGTTAACAATTTCTTCACAAAAGTGAAGGACTTCCTCAAGTTGCATTGAACCCTTTCAATGGGTTATGATTCCAGTGCACGAAATAACTTACCACATGGTCCCGCTCTGCTTGGTTCAAATCCCGTTGACGCCGGTTGACCTATGGAATGCTATTGCTGCCCATCTTTATCACCCCTTGTGGGCTTTCATGTTTGGGGGTTCCCTCCATCACTTTGAGCCGGATATCCCACCTGAAGTATAAACCTAAATAAATCGGAGAAATTGATAATTATTTGAAATACATCAAATCAATAATGAGAAATGCTTGCTAATGAAGTGTTTAAAGTAATACATATATTAAGTTATGACTTGATTTAATGAGGAAAAAGGTTATATGATATATTTACCCATTTTTTCTAAAATCATTCCAAATTTATCAATAGCTAATAATATATTTGCAATTGAGAAAAAAACAACACTTTTCATAGTTGTTTCCAAAGACTTAACAATTATCAGGTCTGTGTTGTCTCTTAAAAAAGAAAAGAGAGGAGAAAAGAATCAATTGGCCGATTTCTAACTTCTGCTTATACTTATATTTGCAGATCGTATCAAGTTTGATGAAGCACTTTCCGAGATCAATAAAGCATGGAAGAATCGGTGTCAGTTTTGCTCCAAAGTTTTCGGCAACAAGAGGGATTTGACCCGTCACCTCCGAACGCACACCGGCGAAAGGCCGTTCCAGTGCCCGATCTGCGGGCGTGCCTTTAACTTGAAAGGAAGCATGCGACGCCATATGATTACACACGTTCAGAAATAAGTGTATGAATAATCTGATTAAATGAAACTTTCAATAATTCATATTTTCTCTCAGAAAGAATTTTGCTGTAAATACGTAAAATTCAATTGCATTGATTTTAAACTTACTCCATACCAGTTGTTATGTTGAGGCAATATTCAATGTAGCAACAATTAGATTAGTATCTGCAGACATTATTTGGTATTTTATTGTTTGTATATGTATATGCATTCTTTTAGTTTTAAACATGATACATGTATATACATGTTGCTTTTAAGTGAAATATGATGGTCTCTTATAATTCTATAAATGAATGGTCATGTACTTTTATTGAAATATTTGTTTTATGAATTATGTTCATTATGACTTGTACATGAATGAGACTCAAACAAATAAATAAATAATACCAAATAAACTAAGGTATTGTACATCGTTCACCAACATATTGGTTTTTGTTTTGACATCGAGATTGCTACTCTCGATGACTGCTTCTTGAATCAGTAATCTGAAATCACGCCGGTTTTGTGGGTTATTCCCTGAAATGTTCACCTCGCCTAACGAGGATTTGATCCCGGGACCCTCGGTACAAGAGTGACGCTCTACCACTGCATCAATGGCCGATTTGAAGAAAAAAACATGGCCGCCGAACCCTCGCTTCGGATTTTCAAACAAGTGCATCTTCCTTATTACTTTCTTGTAAACCAGTAGAGATATTACTTAACACATTACCACCTAACGGCACATTTTTGCGTCTTGCAGCAGACGTCTTTTAAAAAGCATTGTGGCAAAAGAAGACAATGTCTCCTCTTGCCACAACGCTTTTTCGATTAAATCACATATCACAACAGTAGAACTGAATGGTTTTTCACTTGTTTACAAAGCTTTTAAAAGTCGCATGCTGCAAGAAAGAAATGTCGCCTGCAGGTGGTGAAGAGTTAAAGGGACTATCATACAGATTAAGAATTTTATCCTTTTAAAAAAAAAAAAAAGATAATGTCTTCTACAGACATTTACATCAGAGATATATTAGAGTTAAAGTAAATTAACAAAACTAGATTCTTGATACTTTCCTGATTTGTGTTCATAATTGATTGGTAAAGATATGTAGCATACGTGTTGTGAAAATATAATAAACTGCTTAAACAGTTTATTGTGTTAGAAACAGAGACATAGATACACGTAACATAACTGTTATCTATGTTTCTGTAAATAATGATCTATCATTTCCAACATGAAAAACAATTGAACTGGGTAGGAGTAGTGCCTGTGACCCAGGTTACGAAATATGTCACTAGAAAGGTAACGACTAATGACTAATTATGAATTTGAAGCTTTCCCATCAAAGCCCTGAAATGCTTTTGTGCTCATTTTACAATGTTTTAATGAAAGCAAAGTTTTCCAGATTCTTAAGATAAAGATTTGGAAATGTGTCATTAACTAAGTGCCCGATAACCTTTCATATTCAAGACATCAACTATCTCTACTCTTTATCCTGTTAACCTTATGGAATCAAATAAAAAAGAATTAAAGAAAAACGAAAATGGAGGAAACTAAAGAAAACTCAATACTGACAGGTGCGCGAAGCTATCACATGATCTAGTGCCTGAGATCAAAAATGTTATCGTGTATCTTACTCGAATGATTCAAGCTGTAATTTTACGAAATATCTTAGTCTTGATCATTCGGAGCACCTTGTAATCGGCCTGTACATTGCATTGATGACAGTATAAACATAACTCTATCATGTATTTCCTTTGTACTTCCAGCCATACGGACTAGACAACACCCTGTTATCGGTCTGCACATTGCATTGATGAAAGGACAAACATAATTCGATCATATATTTCTTTTGTACTTGCAGACATAAAACAAACGCAAGGTTACCGGTATTTTTCCTGCCCATCCTGTGCCAAGCTATGCAGTTCACGCTCTGACTTGGATCGACATATGCGGGTACATACCGGAGAAAAACCGTTCAAGTGTGCCGTGTGTTACAAGGAATTCAGTATGAAGAGCAACTTAAAACGACATATGACCATTCACAGGACATAAATACTATGCAAATGAACCATGTTTTAATTACAAGGGACTCAATGTGAAAATCAATGCAAATTAGCAAATTGGTCATTCATTGGACATAACCTTAAAGGTAGAATATCAATTATCCGCCATTTTGAAACATATTCTTTCGTTAGATTACTTCAGTCGTTTTCAGTATACATTGGTCTGAGCCGGAACTATTCGTATTAAACCGAATAGTTCCGGCTCAGACCGATGTATACCGCGAAAGTTCGAAGTAGTCCGACGAAAGAAAATGTTTCAAAATGGTGGATAATGGGGTATTCTACCGTAATGATAGTAGTGTAGTGATTTCGATTGCATTCTTGGTGTTAGATTGGTTGCTGCCAAAATCGTTGTGTAAATACAAAAAAGGCGAAATCCTAGTACTGCTTTATTTCTCAAACAACTATTAATGCTTACCTCTATTGCAAAGGGAAACAAAAAGTAGTTAACTGTGTATATAGTTTGGTAATGAGTGTGAGAGGCAATTTTAAAAGATTTATAGTCAAACATAGGGCATAATTTATGAAGGGAATATAAGCGCAGTGATTGTGATTCAGTCTTGAAATTATGTTATTTCCTGCATAAGGGATTGTGTTAATACGTTGCAGAAAATAGTTCATTCCTCGATTAGACAGTGTCTTAAAATGAAAAGTTGCGAAGAACAGCAAATTTTCTCCTATATTCCTTGTCGTTACAGATGTTTTGAACAGTTAAGATACATGATCTACAAAAGCCTCTGTTCTTTTGAGCATGTGTTCTTCCTAGGAAAAGTTAGCAATCAAACACGTAAATCATGTATAATCAAGGACATAGTTTAAGGCAACTTAAAGTGATATATGGTCATTTATAGGACCAAGCTCCTGATGGGAATATTAGCGTAGTGGTTGTGATGCAGACTTGAAATTATGTTATTTGCTGCATTAGGGATTGTGTAAATACACTGCAGCAAATAGTTCATTACTAGGTAAGACGCTGCCCTAGAAGCGAAGTCTTGCCCAAAACTGCATTGTTTCTCGAACATTTATTTGTCATTTCAGATGTTTTTAAAAACAGTAGGGATACTACTTAAGCCTCTGTTCTTAAGCGCGGGATATCCTCCTTGTGAAAGAACAAACGCCAAACTAGTAAAGTATGTGTAATCAGGGACTCAGTTTAAGACAACTTAAAACGATACATGGTCATTCATAGAACAAATTTCCTGTTGGGAATATTAGCGTAGTGATTGGGATTCCTACTTGATATTGGATTATTTGCTGCTTTAGTAAGTGTGTACATACGCTGCTGCAAATAGTGCATTCCAAGATAAGCCACTGTCCAAGAAGGCGAAGTCATGCCAAAAATTGAGATATTTATCCAGTATTTCTTGTCAATTCAGATGATTTTTAAAACAGTAATTAACTCAAGAGTCCGTTCTTTAAAGCGAATGCAAATGACTGTGTCCTCTTATATTACAGTACTGTGTAAATACGCTGCGGGGAAGTCTTGCCCAGAACTGCATTTTTTCTCGAACATTTATTTGTCATTCCAGATGTTTTAAAAAACACTAAATATACTACTCAAGTATCCGTTCTTTGAAGTGGCAAAGGCACTATTTCCTCTAACATTCCATATGTTTTACAGCGGTAAAGATACTTCCAAAGTGTGTGTGTCTATAACCGATAAAGGAAGTTCCAAGATATGAATTAGTTATTAATCCTGAAGAATTTGGTTGTCATATTGGCTGTTCTGATCTTTGCAGAAATGTTATGACTAGTATTTTTTCATCAGCTTTATTTCATTTATCAAACCAGGAAAGTTCCTGGTTATATTAGTTGTATGCGTTGGTGTTGCAAAATATTTGGTGGCTTTTTTATGCATCAAATGTCTCTTCATGCCAGTAATATCCATATGAATTGATTTGTTCTTTAGTTATTATATTGATATTTTTTGCAGTATAATAAGGTATTATTATGTCAGTAATGTTGCATTGATAGCCTTATCATGGACAAAGGAATAACAAATGCTCAATAACGCATTAAGTATTGGTCAAGCTTCGAAGAACTTCCAGTATTTCGTAAGTCAGCTAGGATACTACCTCTCATGAAGATCCAAATCAACAAGCACTGAAAGGGGGCCTCTTGGCCTTATGGTTAGACTAACTTTGACTTGAATTACATGGCTCATCTTTTCACGTGTTCGAATCCCCCTGAGGGTATTTAGACTTTCATGGTAGAGAGTCTCTCGACTGACTTAAGGGATGTCAATGGCTCAACCCAGTTTGACAAGCCTTATAGGCAGTCAAATTTGAAATGTCCCTCCATCATTATAAGTTGGGCATTGCAATATAACTGAAATAATGTTGACGTGATGTAAAACAAACATAAAAAAGTAAGTGGTGATGGAATAAAAAACCTGCACTGAGAGTACCGATAAAGGTGAGGTTTTAGTTGACCACGAGTCCCAAATACATGAAAAGTTGAATGTGAATAATTCTTCGGGTCGGGTTAGAATAGATCATGTTTTCGATGTAAATATGCAACATTTGAAATTAAGCTACATACTATTACTAATTAAATGAAATAAAGTGTTTTACATGTTCAAAAACTGGTCTCTCTCTTGAATTTAGAAGATGATCCCAAAATTGAAACCTTATTTTAAGCTCATAGTTCTTTATAAACCAACTTTATAATCACCCACCAAGTCCCATAACTCTTGTTTTGATTTTAAGAAAATTATGACTCTTTGTTCTGGTTAAAAGTTTTGTCTGTTTCTCATTAACTATTATGGAGAGAATATGTGTAAGGGTTATACTCTTAGGTTACTGACCAAGTACCATACATGTAACCTTTGCTCGGATTTCAGGCTTTTTTAATTAAAATCATGTGTGTTTTGATCAATGATCAATATTTCTAATGGTCGATGTACATCTTTAAAGATTCCAATTGCTCACGATTGGTTTATATACATGTTAAAAAGTCAAAAGACATGTAGCTGTGGTTATAGTTTGAGACTTGAGACCGACGACCTGGGTTTAATTCCCACTCGAGGATTTGTAAAGTGTGCGTTATGGACAGCGTTGTTTCATAGTCATGCACTGCATTGTTTGCCAGTGGGGACATTAAAATAGCTGCAGAATTGTTACACTGAAAGTGCATCGAACCCTGATTTACCCTCTAAAAGCTGGGTAATTTTCTAAAGAGATATTTTTGTGTCATCTGCTTTCCAAATCCTAAAACATCTGCTTTATTTTGTTGAGGAAAAATACTCTGAGTAGCAAACAGGTTAGATCACGGGCCAGCCGCCAATTTACTTGGCAGCTGGCCTGTGATCTTACCTGTTTGCATAAGCATGAAGTCGGTTCCAGTACTATAAAAGTTAAGTGCATAAAACCCAGATTAAGAATCTGACTATTTCCACCCGCGAATAGTAACGACTCGTCAAGTACTTGCTAACATACGTGTTTAGCTATGCTATGATGTGAACATAGTATTTCTTCTCCTATTCTCAAACACTATCACCATTTTCAGTAACAGTGGCTTGTTTCTCTTCCCTAGGCTACTCTATAATATATGTGGTTAGCGATGCTATTTTTTATTATTTCTATTCATAGTCTCAAACACTGTTTCTTCATTTCCAATTAAAGTGAATAGTCTCTTTCCATGATATCATACCTATTTTATATAAACAAAAAGTTACTGACAGTTTCTTAAATATGTGATATGCAAAAAGAAACGAAGAGTTTCCTACATTTGTGATATGCGAAGAGTAACGGATAGTTTCTTAAAGGTGTGATATGCGAAGGGTAACGGATAGTTTCTTACATGTGTGATATCCGAAGAGTAACGGATAGTTTCTTACATGTGTGATATGCGAAGAGTAACAGATAGTTTCTTACATGTGTGATATGCGAAGGGTAATGGAGAGTGTCTTACATGTGTGATATGCAGAGAGTAACGCCAAGTTTCTTACATGTGTGATATACAAATAGTAACAGATAGTTTCTTACATGTGTGATATGCGAAGGGTAACGGCTGCTTTCTTTAATGTATGATATACAAAAAGTAACGGATAGTTTCTTACATATGTGATATATGAATAGTAACGGATACTTTCTTACACTTGTGATATGCGAAAAGTAATGGATAGTTTCTTACATGTGTGATATGCGAAGAGTAACAGATAGTGTTTTACATGTGTGATATGCGAAGAGTAACAGATAGTTTCTTACATATGTGATATGCAAGAAAAGTTACGGCTAGTTTCTTACATGTGTGATATGTGAGAAAAGTAACGGCTAGGTTCTTGCATGTGTGATATGCGAGAAAAGTAACGGTTACTTATAACATGTGTGATATGCGAGAAAAGTAATGGCTAAGTTTTTTTCATGTGTGATATGCCAAATGTATTATCAGAGGATTAGATAAAAGTTATCTATGTCTCTGGTATTACAGCAAGTTTCTCACATGTGTTCTTTGATGTGGATATTTTATTTCTTTTCTTATTCTCAAACATTGTATCTTCATTTTCAGTTACAGTGAATAGTTTCTTTACATGATATCATACATCTTCTATAAGCAAAATGTAACGGATAGTTTTTAGCTTTTGTGATCGCCCAATGTATGTCGTCCGTCGTGCGTCATCCGCCATCAACAATTTGTTTAAACATCTTCTCCTCCTAAACCATTGAGCCAATCATAATCAAACTTCACAGGAATGTCCCTTTGGTGATGCTCTTCAAAAGTTTTTTCAAAGAAATTGATTCCATGCAGAAATCTTCTTATCTGAAACCACTGGTTTGAATTCAAAATAATTTCACAGGAATGTTCTTTGGGGGCCTCTTCTCAAAAGTTGTTCAAAGAATTTCGATATCTCGAAAAACATGGCCATCCGGCTGCGTTGAACTTTGAACGCGTTTTTGTTTTCACTTTATACATGAATGCCAAAATTTATAACTTTACAAACATCTTTTTGTTCCAAACCTTTGGGCCAATTTCATTGAGATTTCATGTGAAGCATCCCTAGTTGAAGGGGAGAAAGATTCTTAAAAAAAATTAGTCATATGACCAAAATCTGCCATGCCCATAGTTGGTAAAAACCTTAAAAAAATCTTCTTGTCACAATGCAATGGTCAGATTTCAAAATTATTTCACAGGATTGTTCTTTGGGGGCCCTTCTATAAAGATTTTATGATTTTTTTTTAGATTTCTCGAAAAACATGGCTGCCAGGCCGCGTTGAACTTTTAACGCGTTTTTGTTTTGGCTATATACATGAATGCTAAAATTTATAACTTTACAAACATCTTTTTTTTTTTTCAAACCTCTGGGACAATTTCATTGAGATTTCATGTGAAGCATCCCTAGTTGAAGGGGAGAAAGATTCTTAAAAAAAATTAGTCATATGACCAAAATCTCTGCCATGCCCATAGTTGGTAAAAACCTTAAAAAAAAATCTTCTTGTCACAAAGCACTGGTCAGATTTCAAAATTATTTCACAGGAATGTTCTTTGGGGGCCCTTCTATAAAGATTTTATGATTTTTTTTTAGATTTCTCGAAAAACATGGCTGCCAGGGTGCGTTGAACTTTGAACGCTTTTTTGTTTTCACTATATGCAAGTATGGTAGAATTTTAAACAAAATACATCAATATCAATTTGGATGTCCAAATATGCCAAAATGATAACCACAAAATGGCAACAATAGATCATACTGGACAAAAATGCAGGCTGATCTTCGTATATAAAATCCGTAAAAGTAAATTATTCAGTTTCCGCATTGTAAGAATTATGTACAATTTAAATGTCAAACATCAAGCATACAGTGTCCAACTTGTAAAATGGAGGAAAAAAGGTCAATGCGTAGAAACACAAGAGACTCTGTGTAAAATGTAAAAGCAATGTTTCTAACTATTCTTCAAATAGGTGGTTATCTCAGGTGAGCGGTTCTAGGGCCATTATGGCCCTCTTGTTTACAGGTGTGATATGAAAAAAAGTAAACTACACCCTGATATCGGTCTGTACATTACCTTGATGACAGGGGTGACGCTCATTTCCCCGAACGACTGTTTCCCCGCAGTTGATTTATATAGTAATCGAGGAGTCGTTTACCCGCAATCCTTTTATATAGTTTAAGCGGAGGGTCGTTTCCCCGCAGTTGATTTATATAGTAATTTCATTATCTAATATATAGTATATTTGGACGTAGTAATTAGATCTGAAAATGGTTCTTTTACATTTTTTTATGAAGAGTTTGATTTGTTTAATATAAAAACATTACTCTATCATATATTTCCTTTGTCCTACCAGAAATTCCGACTGTACGGCACTCTGTTATCTGTCTGTACATTGCATTGATGACAGGATAAACATAACTCTATCCGAAATTTCCTTTGTCCTTCCAGACATTCGGACTATACGGCACCCTGTTATCGGTCTGTACACTACTTTGATGACAGGATAAACATTACGCTATCATATATTTCCTTTGTACTTCCAGACATTCGGACTATACACCACCCTGTTATCGGTCCGCACATTGCATTGATGACAGGATAAACATAACTCTATCCTAAATTTCCTTTGTCCTTCCAGACATTCGGACTATACGGCACCCTGTTATCGGTATGTACACTACTTTGATGACAGGATAAACATTACGCTATCATATATTTTCTTTGTACTTCCAGACATTCGGACTATACACCACCCTGTTATCGGTCCGCACATTGCATTGATGACAGGATAAACATAACTCTATCCTAAATTTCCTTTGTCCTTCTAGACATTCCGACTGTACACCACCCTGTTATCGGTCTGTACACTACTTTGATGACAGGATAAACATTACTCTATCATATATTTCCTTTGTACTTCCAGACATTCGGACTATACGGCACTCTCCTATCTGTCTGTACATTGCATTGATGACAGGATAAACATAACTCTATCCTAAATTTCCTTTGTCCTTCCAGACATTCGGACTATACACCACCCTGTTTTCGGTCTGTACACTACTTTGATGACAGGATAAACATTACGCTATCATATATTTCCTTTGTACTTCCAGACATTCGGACTATACGACACCCTGTTATCGGTCTGTACACTACTTTGATGACAGGATAAACATTGCGCTATCATATTTTCCTTTGTACTTCCAGCCATTCGGACTATACGGCACCCTGTTATCGGTCTGTACACTAGTTTGATGACAGGATAAACATTACGTTATCATATATTTCCTTTGTATTTCCAGACTTAAAACAAACGCAAGGTTATCGGTATTTTTCCTGCCCATCCTGTGCCAACATATGCAGTTCCCGCTGTGACTTTGATCGACATATGCGGGTACATACCGGAGAAAAACCATTCAAGTGCGCCGTGTGTGACAAGCAATTCAGTAGGAAGAGCAATTTAAAACGACATATGACCGTTCATAGGACTTAAATACTGTAACGTTCGTTGAACGTTTGTACAAATTAGGGAGCTAATGCATTGTTTGACGGAACACGCAGGTATATACATAGGCAACACAACAGCTCAGTGTACAACAGTGTTTCTCACTGATCTGGTATGTTTGTGTCTTTGAGAGGTTCATTTGTTCGGTTTGTTACATTGGTGGCAGCGGTGGGATTAAGACTTCTCCTTCTATCGGAGTTGCCATACCCACGCATCTCCCAAGGGCCAAGACTCGGGACAACTCATCTCGGAAGTAGGGTTTATGTAACATTCGTTGAACGTTTATGCAAATTAGGGATCTAATGCATTGTTTGAGAGAACATGCTGGTATAAATATAGACAACCCAACCGCTCAGTGTATGACAGTGTTTTTCACTGATCGGGTGTGTGTCTTTGAGAGGTTTGTTTGCTCGGTTTGTTACAATACTACGCAAATGAACCATGTCTAAATTACAAAAGACTCAATGTAAAAATCAACGTAAATTAGCAAATTGGTCATTCATTGGACATAACCTTAAATGTAGAATACCAATTATCCGCCATTTTGAAATATATTATTTCGTTAGATTACTTCGGTCGTTCTCAGTATACATTGGTCTGAGCCGGAACTATTTGTATTAAACCGAATAGTTCCGGCTCAGACCGATGTATACCGAGAAAGTTCGAAGTAGTCCGACGAAAGAAAAAGTTTCAAAATGGTGGATTATGGGGTATTCTACCGTAATGAGAATAGTAGTGTAGTGATATCGATTGCATTCTTGGTGTTTGATTGGTTTCTGCCAAAATCGTTGTGTAAATACGGAAAAGGAGAACTCCTAGTACTGTATTATTTCTCGAACAACTATTTGTCATAACATGTTTTCAAATCAATAAAAATACTCCTTTTTTTTTTTTTTTTTTTTTTTTTTTTTTTTTTGAAAGAGTGCTTACCACTATGACAAAGGGAAACCAAAAGTAGTAAACTGTGTATTTAGTTTTGTATTGAGTGTGAGAAGCAAGCTTAAAAGACTTATAGTCATTCATAGGACAACATTTCTGATAGGAATATTAGCGTAGTGATTGTTATTTAGACTTGAAATAAGATTGTTTACCGCTGTAAGTACTTTGTAAATACGCTGCAGGGAAGTCTTGCCTAGAACTGCATATTTTTCTCGAACATTTATCTGTTATTTCAGATGTTTTAAAACACACTAAATATACCACTCAAGTATCCGTTCTTTAACGTGGTAAAGGCACTGTTTCCTCTAACATTCCATATGTTTTACAGCGGTCAAGATACTTCCAAAGTGTTTGTGTCTTGACCGATACAAGTAGTTCCAAGATATGAATTAGTTATTAATCCTGAACAATTCGGTTGTCATATTGGTTGTTATGACCTCTGCAGAAATGTTATGACTTGTTTTTGATTCGTTAGCTTTATTTTATTTATCAAACCAGGAAAGGTTTAAGTTATATTTAAGTTGTTCTTTTGGAAGCAGAAAGGATGCACATAATATTTGGTGGCTTTTTTGTGCATCAAAAATAGTTTACTCTTTATGTCAGTAATATTCAAAAGAATTGAAATGTTCTTTAGGGTTTTTTGGTTTTTTTTTCGTATGATATAGCGTTATTATGTCAGTAATGGGGCATTGTAAGCCTTTTAATTGATAAAGGAATAACAAATGCTTGATAACCCATTAAGGACATTTTCTATTAGTCTTGAACGGATCATATTCGAATGAATAACGACCTAGAGATGCAAATATTTGCTTTAATTCATCCAGCCTTCTGTGAAAGCATATTTTGGTATATGAGCAAAAGCAATTACAAATACACAAATGTATGTAGAAATATAGTTAAGATGATATCTACTTTAGGTGGATCTTATGAAGATGTTCTTTGTATCAAATGTGGAGTTTTCTATAGGAATGAAATGTTGCATTGCCTAATTCACTGCTCTTCTGTTATTGGTATAAGACAGAATTAATACAAGATGATTCATGATAAGCATGGTGAACGTGTTTATGAGCACTATGACTTATCTGATGATAATAGAAAAGCATTTATCTTGCTTGGGGCTCCATTTCAAGATTTAATCAATCTTTTGGATGTTAGCCATATTGATTTTATAATGACAATGTTATATTACATTGACTGCATGTGGAAAAACTTTAGAACTTAGCCGATATTTGTGGACTTTATTTCATCCCATTTTACTCTAAATATACAAGTATATATTAATAAACTTGAGGAAGTTGAATAGTCGGTACGGCATCGCCCTTAAGTAGGCCTACTGTTTAATGTAACTGAATTTTGAAAAGTTATGCACTGACATAATCAAATTGTTTAAAGGCACATAAAAGGAGATAAGTACAAATAAATTACTGAAAGAATATATGGAGTTCTTTTATTATGTTCATAAATGGCATGAAAATTAATTAGAAATGCATTTAGACCCTGTTAAAAAGATTCCTTTAACATAAGTTATTTTGTGCTTGAAATATAGTTGTCTCCAATTCATTCATGTTTATCAACATTCTGTTTGTTTACATATTCAAAATAACGAATTCTGATTGGTCGGTTCAAATATTTGTGTATCAACTCTCAAGGTCATAGGTGAAGAATGAAGCAATCTGAATAATTAATCTTGCTAATCTGAGTTATTTCTGGTAGACTTTCACGTTCAAGTTTTGCTGATGTTTTTTTTATGATAACTAACTCAATCTGATCAAAAGTTTAACAAATAAAATAGTTTGATATAGCATTAATCTCCTTTTATGTGCCTTTAAGATATATGTGTTTATGTAGCATAAAATTACTATAAATACATGTTCTAATCATTTATGTTGATTTCTAAATGTTTTGTTTTTTCTCTTTCTTTTCTTTATAAATTGTATATTTGTGTTATTTGTATGTTAGTTTGAAAATGTAATCTTCATCAATTGGAGGAAATAAAGATATGAAATGAAATGAAAAATGATCTAACCTCTTTGCATAATCATGAAGTCGGTTCAAGCACTATACTCGCTTACCTCTTAGTTGCGAACTTTCATTAATCCACATCCGGCGCGATCACTGGTTATGTATCCAGGAAGCAGAATCGAGAGTGATTAATCCAAGTTGTAAGAACTTGTTTCACAATCGATGTAAAATAAATAAGTTTAAACTAAACTTCTTAGTTCTTCATACAGCACATTATCACATCTTTTGCTGACGTGTTTAGCTGTCATTATGACAAAAGTATGATGACGTAATTACCCTCCCCATTACTCTAGTTTTGATTTAAAGAAAATTATGACTCTTATTACTCTTGTTTGAAGTGATGCAAGTTAGTCTGTGTAACGTTCGTTGAACGTTTATGCAAATTACGAACATAATGCATTGTTGTAGAGAACATGCTGATATATATATATATATATAGACAACACAACCGCTCAGTGTACGACAGTGTTTTTCACTGATTAGATGTGTTTGTGTCTTTGAGAGGTTCATTTGCTCGGTTCGTTACATTGGTGGCAGCGGTGGGATTAAGACTTCTCCTTCTATCGGAGTTGCCTTCCCCACGTGTTTCCCAAGGGCCAAAACTCGGGACGAGTCTTCTCGGAAGTTGGGGTTATGTAACATTCGTTGAACATTTATTCAAATGAAGAGCCTATTGCATTGTTTGAGAGAACATGCTGGTATATATATAGACAACACAACCGCTCAGTGTACGACAGTGTTTTTCACTGATCGTATGTGTTTGCGTCTATGAGAGGTTCATTTGCTCGGTTCGTTACATTGGTGGCAGCGGTGGGATGAAGACTTCTCCTTTTTTTGGAGTTGCCTTTCCCACGTAGTTCCCACATGCCAAGACTCGGGACGAGTCTTCTCGGAGATGGGAGTTATGTAACGTTCGTTGTACGTTTATGCAAATTAGGAACCTAATGCATTGTTTGAGAGAACATGCTGCTATATATATAGACAACACAACCGCTCAGTGTACGACAGTGTTTTTCACTGATCGGATGTGTTTGCGCCTATGAGAGGTTCATTTGCTCGGTTCGTTACATTGGTGGCAGCGGTGGGATGAAGACTTGTCCTTTTTTTGGAGTTGCCTTTCCCACGTAGTTCCCACATGCCAAGACTCGGGACGAGTCTTCTCGGAGATGGGAGTTATGTAACGTTCGTTGTACGTTTATGCAAATTAGGAACATAATGAATTGTTTGAGAGAACATGCTGGTATATATATAAAGACAACACACCCGCTCAGTGTACGTCAGTGTTTTTCACTGATCGGATGTGTTTGTGTCTTTGAGAGGTTCATTTGCTCGGTTCGTTACATCTGTATCTTATTAACTACTGTATGGAATAAACATGTGTCATATTCTTAGGTTAAGGACCAAGTACCGTACATTTAACCCTTGCACGGATTTCAAGCAAAAATCCTTTCCGTACTTAAATAAGATTGTGTGTGCGTGTTGATCGATGTTAAAGATTTTAAATGGTCAATGTATATCTTTAAAGATTCCAATTGCTCCCGATTGGTTTATATACATGTTAAAAAGTCAAAAGACATGTAGCTGTGGTTATAGTTTGAGACCGACGACCTAGGTTTAATTCCCACTCGAGGCTTTGTAAAGTGTTATGGACAGCGTTGTCTTCTAGTCATGCACTGCATCGTTTGCCAGGAGGATATTAAAATAGCTGCAAAATTGTTACACTGAAAGTGCATCGAACCCTGATTTACCCTTTAAAAGCTGGGTAATTTTCTTAAAAGAGATTTTTGTGTTATCTGCTTTCCAAAATCTTAAATATCTTCTTAATTTTGCTAAGGAAAGATACTCTGACTAACAATTTACTTGGCGTCTGGCCTGGATCTAACCTGTTTCAATAAACATGAAGTCCGTTCCAGCTTTATAAGGGTTTAACAGTCTCGTTTGACCTAATCAATGCCAATTCATTATGAAGAGAAAATGGACATCATTTGGCGCGAACAACGAACAAGGCATGACAAAGAGTTTAGAGCATAAAACCCTAATATAGTATTTGAATTATTCCACAAACGAATAGTAAAAAGACTTGTTTAGTACTTACTAACATGTGTTGTAAGCGTTGCTATGATGTGGATACATTATTTCTACTCGTATTCTCAAAAACTGTACTTTCATTTTCAGGGGTAGGGGATTGGGGTTTTTTTTTGCACGATATCATACCTTATTTATATGCAAAAAGGAACAGCCTAGTTTCTTTTCTTTTTTATCGCGATAAGTTACAGATAGTTTTATACATGTGTAATATGCGGATAGTAACGGATAGTTTGTTACATGTGTTCTGAACGATGCTATGATGTTGATACTATTATTTCTAATCTTATTTTCAAACTCTGCATCTTCATTTTCAATTACAGTGGATGGTATTATACCAAGGTATTATACCTGTTCTATATGCGGAAAAATCTGCAGAACTACCTGCGACTTAGAACGACACATGCGCGTACATACCGGCGAAAAGCCCTTCCGATGCTCAGAGTGCGGCCGTGATTTCAGTATGAAATCCAGCATGAAGAGACACATGATTACCCATCTGGGTTTAAAGAAATGATGATGACCTTACGGTATGTATGTTTGACAGTGAGGCAAATTATGACACAATTGACCGAGCGGTCATTAGAATGAATGGGTTTATTGCAGACAAACTGGCATTGTGACATACCGAACAATAACATCAATGTTTTGCATGGTTGATGAAAGAATAGTTGTATCTTGATTGATTATTTTCCGAAATATTCAGAATCGGCTCTGTGTTTAGATTTTAACCTCAAACGTCTTAGAACCTTTGATTAATGAACAACGTATATTAAATAGTTTGCCTACGAACTCTTTTTTTATTTGAATGGTTGAATTGATGTTGATATTGTCCTGTATATAATTTTGAAATATTGTTTTATCAATACATACGGAGGTTGGGTGGTTTCCCTTAAAGGCTCATAAACGAGTTAATGCTATATCAAACGTTATTACTTGGTAAACCTTTGGTCAGATTCAAATAGACACCAAAGAAACCCATCAGCACTATTTAAACATGAAAGCCAACGAGATATAACCCATATTGGTCAGTTCGATAATTCAGATTGTCTGATTTTTCACCTTTGACCTGGTCAGGTGACACACGAATTTTTGAACCGACCAATCATAGTTTATTATTTTAAATATGTAAACAAACATATTGTTGATAAACATAATTGAAATGGAGATAACTATATTTTAAGCACAAAATAACGTTTGTTAAAGGAATCTTACAAATAGGGTCTCAATGCATTCATAAATTAATTTTCATGCCATTTATGAACATAGTAAAAGAACTTTATATAATTTTTCAATAATTCATTTTTACTCAAATCCTTCCATGAGCTTTTAAATGGATTTACAATTGATTTTAATAACAAACTTGGAGCTTAGGCGCCTCAACGGACGACTGTTAAACATACAATGTACATACAATTGGTCGATCTATCCGATTATTGCAGATATTTTCAAAACATTAACATACTGCCCGCTATGACTCTTCATGTGTTGAGTAAGACAGAATCCGAAGAGCCTTTTGGTTTCTTAAATGATTGCGAATGCTACATAAGGCATGTTTTCTCAAATTGCTTGAGCTACATACATATCAAAGATTTGTAAACACAAATGTCCTCCAAGTTATTCAAACCTGTTTGTATACCGTCGTCCTAAAATTGTGTCCATGTGAGTAAACCAACATATTAATTGAGCAGAACTTCCAAACAAGGTTTGTTTTCGAAGGCGTTTAGACTGTCGTCCTAAAAGTGCGTCCATGTGAATAAACCGACATAATAATTGAGCAGAAATTGAAACATGGTTTGTTTTCGAATGCGTTTAGACCGTCGTTCTAAAATTGCGTCCATGTGAATAAACCAACATAATAATTGAGCAGAATATTGAAACAAGGTTTGTTTTCGAAGGCGTTTAGACCGTCGTCCTAAAATTGCGTCCATGCGAATAAACCAAAATATTACTTGAGCAGAACTTTAAAACAATGTTTATTTACGAAGGCGTTTAG
This sequence comes from Cerastoderma edule, assembly GCA_947846245.1. Taxonomy (NCBI): domain Eukaryota; kingdom Metazoa; phylum Mollusca; class Bivalvia; order Cardiida; family Cardiidae; genus Cerastoderma; species Cerastoderma edule. Next base: position 9,932,423 of record OX401420.1, on the reverse strand, counting down.
ACCGTCGTCCTAAGATTGTGTCCATGTGAATAAACCAACATAATAATTGAGCAGAACTTCCAAACAAGGTTTGTTTTCGAAGGCGTTTAGACCGTCGTCCTAAAAGTGCGTCCATGTGAATAAACCAACATATTAATTGAGCAGAATATTGAAACAATGTTTGTTTTCAAAGGCGTTTAGACCGTTGTCCTAAAATTGCGTCCATGTGAATAAACTAACATATTAATTGAGCAGAATATTGAAACAATGTTTGTTTTCGAAGGCGTTTAGACCGTCGTCCTAAAAGTGCGTCCATGTGAATAAACCAACATATTAATTGAGCAGAACTTTAAAACAATGTTTATTTACGAAGGCGTTTAGACCGTCGTCCTAAAATTGCGTCCATGTGAATAAACCAACATATTAATTGAGCAGAATATTGAAACAAGGTTTGTTTTCGAAGGCGTTTAGACCGTCGTCCTAAAAGTGCGTCCATGTGAATAAACCAACATATTAATTGAGCAGAATATTGAAACAATGTTTGTTTTCAAAGGCGTTTAGACCGTCGTCCTAAAATTGCGTCCATGTGAATAAACCAACATATTAATTGAGCAGAATATTGAAACAATGTTTGTTTTCGAAGGCGTTTAGACCGTCGTCCTAAAAGTGCGTCCATGTGAATAAACCAACATATTAATTGAGCAGAACTTAAAAAACAATGTTTATTTACGAAGGCGTTTAGACCGTCGTCCTAATATTGCGTCCATGTGAATAAACCAACATATTAGTTGAGCAGAATATTGAAACAAGGTTTGTTTTCGAATGCGTTTAGACTCATCAAATACCCTTTACTATTTAGATGGTGTGTTCCATTATGACATTTAGAATGACAACACACCATTTATTGCCATCCGACATGTATGTCTATTTTGTTGGTATCCATCGAATGGTTCCGGAATATTTTGGACTTGTTATGTTTATTAAAAGGTTTGAACATATGAATTAATTGGTATCTCAATGCAAACTCATTTAAACACATTTGCAGCAGACGATTTAATTTTGCGATAACATTGGTTATTTGTTCAATGAAATCACATTTTTGTTGTCCTCATACGGTTGTAGTCTGTCTAATAACTTAAAGGATAGAAAAAAAGGGACACTTCTTTCTGTTCCTGTTATGCATGCATACTGGCATTGGTCTTTTAAAACATGTGTTAACGAAAAAGTTGCTCTTGTTTAGGTTTTGTAATGGTTCGTTAACACGATTCTTTCTTAGAAAGAACGAGCCAATGCCAATTAACATGAAGATAGGGGTTTTAAGTTGATCTTACTGATGTCCATGTCTTTTGAATTACGCAACAGAAGTTTTCTGAAGAAATGGGAAATTATATAAATCAATGATTGAAGAAATGGTGTTTTTGTTTACGAACACCAACCAGTGAATATGATATACTTTCTTGTTATGGTTGGCCAATATAACAATACCATTTAATAATGTACAGTGATGTCTCGTTAATCCGAACATGTCCGTTTCCAACAAAATGTCCGGTTTACCGAATAATCCGGACTTATGAAGCAGAGCATGTTCTTACACACATTAAGACATAAACGGTCTGTATGTACGTGTATACTTATAACCCTTTAGCAAACGCCAAATTGTCGACCGTCCCAAATTGAAAGAGTTTGCAGACGACATATCAAAACGTGATGAAATTCAAAGATAATCTTCTGATATGGCAGAAAACATTGTGGGAAAAGGAGAAATTGCTCGTCACGAGCAATTTTTCCTTTACCCACAATGTTTTCAAAAAGTCGTCTGCAACAAACTGGTCAAATAATTCCGTTCCCTTACAATTTCGTTCGGATTGCGAGACATCCGGATAATCGGGGTCCGGATAAACGAGGCTTCACTGTATGTCGCTTTAAATGAATTGTGGAGTTGAACAATTGAATAATTTACCAGAAAATCGGAGCTATACAATTTAGAATTACTTGGGAAACATACATCAGAGTTTCGAAGTATTTTTTCTTCAGCATTGAAGGCATTTATACCCTAAGAAATAATTTTTTGTGTTGTCTGCTTTCCAAAACCTTAAATATCTGCTTAATTTTGATGAGGAAAGATAATCAAAGTAACAAACAGGTTAGATCACAGGCCAGTCACCAATTTACTTGACGGCTTGCCTGGATCCAACCTGTCTGCATAAGCATGAAGTCGGTTCCCACACTAAAAGGGTTAAAACAAGAAGGTTATACTGAAAAGATGTTTTAACTAAACAAGAATGTTTAGTTTGTTGGCATCATTATTACTTTTTTATCAAATAAGAACGTTGGATTTGAGTAGCAGTAGAGTTCTGGGGCCCGTTTTACTAAACAACTTACGGAAAATGTTTGCGTAAGTCATAATTGATAAACATGGATAGTATCTTCAATGAAAGTACAATGTTGCAATGTGACACTTCATTGGAAGCGTCTCGGAGAGACGATTCCAATGATGTGTCACTTTGCAATATTGCTTCGTCCAATATTGAAATAAGAGGAATTGTTGTTTTAGACTTACGCAAATCTTTAGCGTAAACTGGTTAGTAAAACGGTACCCTGGGTCATTGACTTGGTACTCTTTTAAGTGTATGTTGTCTTTTCCTTGATTTGCCGTTAAGCAACCTAATTATTTGGTTTGTCATTTGTAGTATAGTAAACAAGGGAGACTACTCATGTTGTCTTGTTCAATGTTTACTGATGAGCTCTCTAGTGTAGAGAGTAGTTTTAGTAAGTTCTATGTAAGCGCATGGTAAAGTTGAGTTTAAAGAAACCCAGACTTTGTTGCATTCGGAACACCTCGGTCATTTCTTAAAATAACCTCGGAGGTAATGGAGAGCCATTTTTGAAAGTAGGTCAGCAACGAAGGGCCAATCATATCAACTCGGCAATCCCCGTCACAAGCCGGGGATTGCCGGAAAGAGCTGATTGACAAAATATGAAACAAAGATGTGTTCATATGATCATCTTTAATGAAAAGGGTAAAAAAAACATACAATTGTGATATATAACTAATTCGTGTGCATTTAAATACATATTTAGTGCCTGTGTGCATTTTGCGTTATCCGCCGGAAATAAGGCGAATTACCCCAGGATTTCTGGTGTATTCATGTACTGCCTACGAGGTATATCTACCGACTTGTTACGGGGATTGCCGAGTAGATACGATTGACTTTGTTGATGTTTTCTCCTCGAATGGTGGTAATAACGATTTCAACCTAGTCCCAAGATATCACATCTGCAATTCTCATAGTTATTTTAAAGTCCACCCACAACACATAAAGCTCCCACCATAATATAGAAGTTGAACATAATAGCGACGTAGTTCAGAACGCTCAGGCCTTTGATTTGTTGTTAAAATTCATCATTTCTCTACTTTCAGTTAAAGAACGAGATTGCCTATTGCCGAAGGTTTACTGCTGTCCCGTTTGTCAGAAGCTATTTCCATCCAATGCGGCCCTTGAAGACCATACACGGGTACATACTGGCGAAAAACCATTCGAGTGTGAATTCTGCAAGAAGCGTTTTTCGTTAAAAGGCAACTTAAAGAAACATGTGTCAGCTATTCATACGAAATAAGAAGACTTGGTTTTTGTGATCTTTGCAGTTTGAATAGGACTATAAGTGAGATTTGAAAAAAGATCAAAATAATTTGTCATTATAGTCTGTAGAAACCATTCTGATAGGAGGAGAAAGTTCCCTTGCCGTTTAGAATTATGAAAAAAAAGATGTTCGTTGTTACATTTTGGAGAAACAATGTTGACACAATAAACACAAATTTTTTTATAAGCTCTCAATATGCTATTTCTTTTTCTGATACATAAGTTAAGCATAAAACATGTATAGGAGGTTCCATAGCGCTCTACAATCCCATTTCCTATAAAAAAAAAATACCCTTGACAAAAATACGTTTCATCTGAACTTCAAATATAACCATAGGAATAGAGTTTGAAGTGGATTGCAAACCAAAATCATGGATGAGAATGACATGCTTTGTAAAATGCAGTTACAATTGTTTTTATTGGTTAACTTATTTCAAGTTTAGAAATGCTTTCAGAGAAGTGGTAATTATTGCCATTTCTCCAAAAGTGTAACAAACCGAGCAAATGAACCTCTCAAAGAGTTCGCTGAGCGGTTGTGTTGTCTATATGTACACCAACATGTTCTCGTCAACAACATTATGTCCCTAATTTGCATAAACTGTCAACGAACGTTAGAAAAGTATTTCTAACCTTGAAATTAATTGGTAACATTTTGAAGAAGGTTCCAACTAATTTGATAAAGTAAGAGTGATTTTAAGAAGCTATCTAAACTAGCTATTCTTTTTTCCCCTATATTTTGTTTTGCCTATCGATATGTGTTTGTTCAAAGCCTTATTGATTTATTGTCCTGTATACATTGGTCACTGTCCGAATCTATATAAAGCAATTTTTGTCTACCAAATAGTTTATATCTGTTTCATTATACCAAGATATGTTAAGAGCATGAGACATTTTGCGTTTTTGCTACTTTAATACAAATTACTTAACTCATTACTTTACCTTACCGTATCTGCTGTGTATGACTTAAGGAATAGCTGTGACCAAAGGATACACGTTGATTATTTGTTTCTTATTGTATGTAAATAAGTTGTTTTAGTTTTGCATTGTTTTTGTATGTTCCATTGTATGTAAATAAGTTGCCTTAGTTATGCATTGTTTTTGTATGTTCCATTGTATGTAAATAAGTTGCTTTAGTTAAGCATTGTTTTTTTGTATGTTCCAAGTATTCCCACCAAAATGTTGTTAATACAACTTATATTTTGTATGTTTATTGGTAACACACAATATTGTTATGATATTCGTAAAAGGTACATTTAGTGAGTTTTGTTTTTTCATACTTCTTAATGTGTTTATTTACATTACATTGTCCTTTGCAACTGGCAATATCTTTGAAGTGAAGAGAGCAGTTCGTATATGCATCTGTATCTTTCAATAAGACAGTGTTCTAATGTCTATACAATGTACGTTTTTATGTTTATGTGTCCCAAAATATGTTGGGATAATTCACACATCGCGCTTAGTATATATATATATATATATATATCTGTTTGTTCTTTTAATTGTACCTACAATAGATGTTCTTATATGTATACAATGTATACACTTTGGCCTACAGCGCAATAGTATGTTTATTTGAAACTAATATTTTCATAGCATCAATGTTGGTTTTGGTTATGAAAACTTGCCAATGATGTTCCCTTAAATGTACTCAAAATATTCTGTTTGTTTATCGCAACATCACTAAAATACCCTGTTGACGTAATGTAAAAGCTCTAACAAACAAGCGAGCATTTATGTTTCTCTTTGCTATGGCTCTTTCTTTTCAGAAAACAAAATGATAACACCTTTTTTTATTTTGATTTTTTTTTTTTGCGTTCTTCCTTGTTCAACGTGAACATATTCCTCATGACTTACCACATGATAAAGTGGAAATTACAATTGTAAACTATGGAAGACCAGTTATGCAAAAAATTGCATGTGCAATTTCAAATCATTTTTTTTGCCATGCACTCGTTTGGAATAAAGCACGAAGCAGATGCAATTGTGCATAATGTTTTGTTTTTTTTTTGTTTTTTTTTGTGTGTGTGTGTCTTTTTTTGCGGCATAAATGATCGGTCTAAGTAAATGTATCATTCAATGTCAAGGATTGTATCTTTTTTCCTGAGACATATGGTCATGGTGCACAAATACCGTAAAACAAACACCGCTGTCCTTTTTGCGACAAGAATTGTGCATCGAAGGGAGCCCTTTACAGGAAATACCGTTCAAAAGCCATACGCCATTCCAATCGTATCTACTCGGCAATCCCCGTAACAAGTCGGTAGATATACGAGGTTACTTTAAGAAATGGCCGAGGTGTTCCGAATGACGCCATTCTCCTTCGCAGTGATATCCCTTTTCATTTGGTTAGGAGCTTTCTGCTATCACAGAAAAAGTCCTTTCAGATCTGGAAGGATATTATTTTGTTCATTATAAATTTTTAATCGAAATCTGAATACAGCGTTTTTCCAATTTTAAAAGTAATGGCAAAAAATATGTATGTGTAAAAAATGACAGAAGTTGCTAAAATCGTAATCAACCCAGTTCGTAACCTGATTGTCGTTTCTTGTTGGTTCACAACAAGGTGCTGTAAAAGCCAACCCAGGAAAGGTTTATTCGATATAATGAAGTAATAAAGTACATGGGATCATGCTCTCAAAGTAACGGACATCAACGGTGTATTTTTGTTATAAAAAAGATCGTCTCAATGTAGATTCTGTAATACACATTTTTAAAACAAATTACATAGTCATGAATGCATTACTTTGATTCAACGATCATTTTCAAAACATGTAATGTTGAAAAGAACCTATTTCATTGGCTTCTACGCTAAAGTGTTTGGGTCATATGACTGTATCTGTCGTCACGTGATTTCTATGATGGCAGTGGTACTGTACTGTAGTGTAACAAAGGGAAGTATTCCTGCTCGGAGTTTGGCCATACGGCCTTAGTGAATTGGTAATTATTATGCGGGTTCTTGGTCCAATCTCTGCTTTTCCACCTCTACAGAAATCGTCGTCACGTTTGTTGTCGTCTCGTGAGCGAGATCCTTCTTTAAAAACTTTGTTGTTATGGCTAGAACAGCTGCCGTCATAACACATGCACCTGGAGTTAAGAAATGTAAGGGCAATGTACAATCGGAACTACTCGGGTATTTCCGTAAGCTGTGAAATACACCTCGGATATCAATCGTATCTACTCGGCAATCCCCGTAACAAGTCGGTAGATATACCTCGTAGGCAGTACATGAATACACCAGAAATCCTGGGGTAATTCGCCTTATTTCCGGCAGATAACGCAAAATACACACAGGCACTAAATATGTATTTAAATACACACAAATTGGTTATATATCACAATTAAATGTTTTTTTTACCCTTTTCATTAAAGATGATCATATGAACACATCTTTGTTTCATATTTTGTCAATCAGCTCTTTCCGGTAATCCCCGGCTTGTGACGGGGATTGCCGAGTTGATACGATTGGCCCTTCGTTGCTGACCTACTTTCAAAAATGGCTCCCCATTACCTCCGAGGTTATTTTAAGAAATGACCGAGGTGTTCCGAATGCTCGGATATAAGAGAAGGGTTACAATTTTGGGGGTAAATCGGCATCCGCCAATTAACACATTTTCTAAGCGTGCACGTTAAGTAGGTCAATGTGTATGGAAGTGTTGGACATCCTGTTAAATCATTTTTTATCAGTAACTCATACCAAATGGCGAAACTGTTGTTGTGACATGTATAGTTGTTTCCTCAATCGAATTTAACGACTTTTAAGATTTCACATTTAAGATCTATTTCTAAAAACGAAAGTAAAGTGACGTCATTCTCGCGGGAAACAATATGGCGTCATCCCTATTATTTCAGAGGTGTTTTCATTGGATAAACCCGATGTGTTCAGATTGGGCAATGTACTGTTCATCTTTATAAAACAGTTTGATGAACATGTTGATAAACGAATCGGTAATCTAGGTTTAACTTTAACTCTTTCCCTAACAATAACGACATATGACCACTTTGTTGCAGACAACTTTAGACAACATTGTGGGAAAAGGAGAAATTGCTCGTAACGAGCCATTTTTCCTTTTCCCACAGTGTTTTCTGCCCTATCAGAAAGATTTTTTTCCAATTTCATCACATTTTGAAATGTCGTCTGCAAACTCTTTCAATTAGGGACAGTCGAAACTGTGTTATTCACAAAAGCTGTTACATAACTAAAACGTTATTGAAACAACCATTAAACAAATTTTTAACAAATCCATTTCACTTGAAATAGTCATTAATTAAACAATTAACGGATCAATGGTCAATTAATTAATTGATTAATTAATCTTACCACAGAGGATGAAGACGTCTCCATATTTCAGCCCACTGCTTATCATGGAGCCTGGAACAATAAAGCAATATGGAGGATCAATTCAAGACTATTCGAAAATCCTTTATTTTCCTACGCGAATGACTGCCTAAACTGACCGTCTTGCATTGAAATATCAAACCTTTCATAAATGCTGCCAAATCTACGTAATATGACGTGATTGCTCGGTTTTCAGTGCATTCATTCATGTATCCGTGTATTTAATGACTGAACTATATTACTCTGCTAAACCAAATATGATTCTTGTTCACATATGAGAAAATTTGAAAGTCAAAGTAAAATTTCGTTGATACTATACCCCTTTTAGTATGGTTTTATGATACATGATAAATTGCTATTTAACCCATTACCAAACAATAACGACATTTAACCAGTTTGTTACAGACGACTCTGGAAAGAAATGAGGGAAAAGGAGAAATTGCTCTTTTCTACGCTATCAGAAGCTTATTTTTCAATTTCAATTCATCCCTTTTTGAAACATCGTCTGCAAACTCTTTCAATTTGGGAAAGTCGACAATTTGGTGTTTGGAACAGGGTTAAAGCATAATTAATACAGGCAACCTCAATATATCTAGGTATGTGGTAGATCACAAGCTTTCTGCAACGCTTGATTGGTGTACATATTTAATCACTGTATGTAGGCTCTAAAAACTTAAATTTGCATACTTAACTACTTTTGCTTCAAACGGCCTTTCTCCAATGTGTATCACACAACAGTGCAGATGTTGTACAGTTTTAAAGAATTGCAGTTTTAACTTTCAAATTTCCTCTGTAAGCAAGAAGCTCTTACTACCATGAGTTTGGGTGCATGAAGACCCATGGACCGTTTAAAAGGATACGTTAATCAAAGTATAACAAATACTGTATATAAATTACCATTTGGGCCGCGTCACGCGAAAAGGGGCACTCGGATATATATAAAAAGCGCTGACTCAGCTCTATCTTAGCGCTATTATTCCAGCATCTAGTCACGAAAGTTATCATTTGTATTTATTTAAAGGTATAACTGGATGTCCTCTTAGATGGCAAACAGTGTAGCCCCAGACCAGCCGCCACGTCAGTGATGTGACGGCTGGTCTGGGGCTACATTGTTTGCTTTGTCCGAGTGCCCCTTTTCGCGTGATGTGGCCCATTTCTCTTGTACGAAAACCCCACTGAAATAGACCTACGATGCAGGACCCCTCCCCCGGTCCCCCATCTTTCGATGAACGTAAACCAGTCGATTTAGATTAATTCTTCAATAGCTATCTTTTAAATATCCAACCAGCTCATTAAATATTGATGTTACATGTACCTTTCACCTTCAATAAATCATGGATGCAAATCAATCGATTTAGATTAATTCTTCAATAGCTATCTTTGAAACATCAAGCCAGCTCATTAAATATTGATGTTACATGTACCTTTCACCTTCAACAAATCATGGATGCAAATCAATAGACTTATAAGTACGAATTGATAAGTACAGTCTAACTTGTCTTAAGCAGCCACCCTTTTAAGCAGCCAACCTGCCTTAAACAGCCACTAAAGAAAGCCCAATTGTTAGATTTATAGTGTAAATCAATTTGTATTAAGCAGCCAACCTGTCTTTAACAGCCAATTTACTCTGTCCCATAGGCTGGCCTCTTAACACAAGTTTGACTGTATATGTAGTTCTCTGTGAAACAACGACCCGATGCATGAACTATTCGAAGAAATACCCCTGCCACCTCAACCAAATTATGATAACATTGTACATTTCTTTATTTAATAGGAAGAGCAGCAGCGTTTTCATTACAGATGTATGGAATCATTCTAAAAGAGTGGAGAGGGCAGCAATTTCTACCCGAAGTTAATTGTCCTTTCTGGTGGCATAAATTCATCTTGTCGATTGTAAAAGAACCAATGCCATCACAGAGTTGTCTTTCTTCGAGTGACAAATGCCATATAATCAAACATAAAATGTGTAAACGAAAAAGACGTTAACTAAGGACTTGGCTTGTAGTCCGGAGGTTGTTCCCCTGCAACTTTGCAATCTTTTATGAAACAACAGGTAACCAGACTCTTGGGATTAATGCAATCTGACCTCATCGGATTTATCCAATGAAAACACCTCTGACGTAATAAGAAAAACACCATATTGCAGCCATATTGCTTTTTACAAGACTACTTTTGCTGTACTTTCGTAGTACTTTCGTTTTCAAATGAAAATGTCTAACGCAATATCTAAACAGTTATCTAATTTGTTCGAGAAAGCGAAACTATATTATAACTTATGCTGTCACTATTACGTATGAGTTACCAACCAAACATAATGATATTCAAATGATTTTCAACACTTCCATATACAATGTACCTTGCACTACTATACATAGACGCGAATATGAAATGCGTTTTAGCCAACACATGTAACACAATAGTTGTTACCCTACATTTATGGTGTTGGCCCGGTGTCGAATCACTTTCGGGTCGTTGTAGCCTAGAAAGTAGTTCTTTGAAATATTGAAAGTCCCACTTCCAAGGTGTTTTCACAGGAAAGTGTTACATTTAGAGTTTATATATTGGTACTGTGTGATTGCTTTGTCTTCTCCTGATGTTTTAAAAGTTTTGTTTGTATTTTACAGGACTACTTCTCCATGCGGTGAGAACCAAATATGTCTGTCATCAGTCTGGGCGTGACCTCTTCTATTTGAATTGACACGCCCCCTCTCTGGAAATCAGCCGATAGCGAAAAAACGGATCGGTCATGATGCACATTTAACCCCCTAAATGGATTGTGTTAAGATAGTTTAAAGGTGACATGGTCACGAGAAAGTACGGTATGGGAGCAGTTTGTCTCTGTGACTGCTCAAACGGTTGCTATTTAACATGGTGGAGATGGTTGGAAATTAGACCAGGCCGACCCCCTTATACAGAGACATAGATAACCAACTATCTTTGTCTCTGATTTATATGCGAGGGTTAATTCTCAGCTCACGGAAATACCCGAGTAGTTCCGATTTGGACTAATGCTCTTTTTCTTTTAGAATGGTTCCCGAATTGAGAAACTACATACCGCCTATGACTGGTACCAGGATACCGGCAATACCGCCGACGAACAGTTGTAGACCCATGGCCGCCGAGAGATTCTTCACGCCTGCGCATTGAATCGTCAATTTTGTGATGATCACTATGGGAACGCCGTTCATGGCGCCCAGCACAATTCCGTTCACAACCTGACCGACGAAAGACGATGCGTAAAGGTTCGATAACACACAAGGTAATCCGAATATAACTAGCGACGCGGCGAGCAAGAAGAACCCGTCTACGCATGCGCACGTTGCTATGATACCACCGGAAAAACGTCCCAAGATGGCGGCGATTCCAGAAATGGATAGAAAGAAAGACGTCTGAAGCGAGGTGAAACCGTTTGCTAAACACAGGCTTGGCCAGAACATGAATGTTGTATAGATTCCCCCGCATATAAAACATTGCGTAAACGTCAGTGAGAGACTGGCTTTGTCTTTTAGTAAAGGTAAATACACGGCCAAGTTTCTTTTGAACACGTTTCCGCCTTGGGATTCGACGGAGGAGGCCTTAAGCTTTCTCTGACGCTTCGAATGTATCTCTAGCTTGGACATTTCCATCAACGAAGCGAAAACAAAAAGCTGTAAGCAACACCCAGAGGCGGCAAGAAACAGTCCGCTGAATCCGTAGATTTGTTTGGCAAACTCGAACAACGGTGCCATTGCAAAGAGGCCGAAACCGCCGCCAGCAGCGGATACACCCATTGAGAAGTTCAGTTTCTCCCTGAAGTGGAATCCGTTAACGATGAACAAGGCGGAAAAGGCGATTCCAGCACCGATTCCTGAAAGAAGGGAAGGAATTTTCGTTAGTCCTTTACCAAAATTAACGACATTTGACCAGTTTGATGCAGACCACTCTGGATTACATTGTGGGAAGAGGAGAAATTGCTCGTACGTTCTCCTTTTCCCATATTGGTTTCTGCCCTATCAGAAAATTGTGTTTCAATTTCGCCACTGTTTGATATATTGTTTGAAAACTCTTTCAATTTTGGCCAGTAGAAAATTTGGTAAAGGGTTAAACATTTCATTGCCCAAGATATACATTGTCATAATGAAGAAATGTAGTACAAATCATGATAAGCAAATGGGTTGAGATACAAGAGAAGGAATTAATGAGCGAATAGTATAAAATACTTTAATAATCTTTTGCAGCATTTGAAAGATTTCTTTGGGGAAAAATTAAGTCACTTGAGGGATCACTGTTCATGGGGTATTTTTGCAGCCCATCTTTTGAAAGCCATTTGTGTACAGGTCCCCTGGATACACACTGATTTATGACATTCTGTACCTGTACATAATCCAAATGAGAATATGCAGACGTCAAGGTTGGAAGAAAATGCCGTTATCAAGTACCCCAGCGCCATTAGCCCACCGCCCACATTAACCGTCGTCCGGCAACTAGCTTTGTCCGTAATTATTGAACCTATTGGAGCTGAAAATAAACTTATTACGTCATTATTTAATGGATATGGAAATTATTTGCAATTTGTTTACAAAGAATGAATCATATAAACGGATATGGAGTGTTATCTTTCCGAGGGATTGTATTTGCTTCGAGGTGAGTTTGAAAAATGTTGCAACATTTTCACACGCAACGAGTTTGTATTTGCATTTTCGTTAACAAACAAAAACAGAATATGGAATATTATTGTATGGTTCCTTTTGCAGGGTTAGTTTTGCTTCGAGGTGAGTGAGAAAATGTTTATCTCACACAAAGAGAAGCAGATAAAAACCCGGAAAAGATACTACTAAACTATTCCTTTAATTCCCATGTGTGCTTCTATCCAAGTGCAACGTACTTCTATTTCTTTTTTTTTTGAATTCATTATTCAACAGGTTACATCTCCTCAAAGCACATGCTGCAGAAACATTTACGACTTTTGACGTGTAAGTTGAAAGAGTTATTCAATTCCGTTAGTCAGCTGCGAAACTATGCCGGGACTTAAATGGATTTATATATCGGTAAGTGGATACGTACCCAATGTAAAAGATAACAATAATTGTATACTGTATATGGCTGTGATGATAGATGGATGAAATAATATACTAAGTTACTGAACATGAACTCTAAAATACCCGACATTAGGGATCTCAGGTCACGGAAATTCCCGAGTAGTTACGATTGATATACGAGCTGTTTTCTTAGGTCACGGACATACACGATTAAATATGTTAGGTCTACGAGGTGTATGTCTCAGGTCACGGAAATACCCGAATAGTTACGATTAAATCAATACCAACATACCTGCCATTGACGCCATACACGTAAAAAGGGAACCAGCCAGAGCCGTTTTCCTCACGTCTTCGCCGAATCGTTCCTGGAGCGTTGTAAACACCACACCGGAAGTGTACAGGGAACCACTACATACAAAAAAGGCGCCAAAGTTTGCCAGCATGACAACCCATGCGTATCCCTTGTCGACGTCCATCTTTCACTCCAATCGCAACTCCTCGGGTGTTTCCGTGACCTGAGAAATACAAAATGGATGAATACGGTGATTTCAGATTACTTTCACTCGTTAACTACTCGGGTATTTCCGTGACCTGCAAAATACACATTGGATAAACCCGGTAAGTTAAGATTGCTTTCACTTGTTAACTACTCAGGTATTTCCGTGGCCTGCGAAATACACATTGGATAAACCAGGTAAGTTAAGATTGCTTTCACTTGTTAACTACTCAGGTATTTCCGTGGCCTGCGAAATACACATTGGATAAACCAGGTAAGTTAAGATTGCATTCACTTGTTAACTACTCAGGTATTTCCGTGGCCTGCGAAATAAATATTGGATAAACCCGGTGAGTTCAGATTGCTTTCACTCGTTAAAGGAAATCCCGGAATAAACCCCCGCCGGAATAAACCCCCACCCCGAAAAACGACATAGCGGAATAAACCCCCACTCCCTTATTGTATACACGGAAGAAACACCCAAGCTTGTTTTGCATACACGGAAGAAACCCCCACTTTGTTTTCAGATAGACGGAATAAACCCCACGTAATTCGATTCTGAATTTTCCAAGTTTAAGCAATAATTGCATAATTCAAGTTGAATAATATTGATCAAACATGCTTATCATAGTATCTCACCATGATAACACTAGCGAGATAATTGACTATTTGAAAAACAGGTGAAGTGAGAATGATTATTAATGAGGACTGAAATAGACAACAACATATTAATAAATATTCATATTTATTTAAATAAATCGGACAAGCATATGTTAAATAGTAATAAACACAATAAAGCACATGTTGAAGCACATTGTTGGTGAAAAAAACTTGTTTTGATACCAGTTCACAATCATCAAAAGTACTAATGTTGTCGTCAGTTGGTATTATTGAAGCCGAATGTTGTGGCCAATGGCATGTAAGAACTCGCGGATGGTCTTCTTCTTACTAGCGTACTGCTCGCATAGAGTGGGTAAGGTGTTCTGTTTATATATACTTTTTATAAAAACAAACACTTATCAAAATCAATGCTATCGAATTAATGGGCCATTACAAGCAATTATCTGTGTTACTTAGTACAATATGAAAGGGTTCGCTTTTAAAGGGACTTTGAATGTTTGCAACCATGGAAGGTAATTAAAGGGTCACAAATGCAAACAATCACCTGTGATTTCCACAGTTAGTTCAGAACGAAAGGAATGTGCTGTTAAGGTTATTATTCATGTTAGCATCCAATTGCCATCGAAGAAAGGTAATTATCGTAGCGATTAAGAATAATTAGCTACGAATTAACGCTTCATCAAAACAAACAGATTACCTTCAATGTTCACTATAATATACCAAATAAATATGAGTTGGGGTTTCTTCCGCCTATCTGAAAACAAAGTGGGGGTTTCTTCCGTGTATGCAATAAGGGAGTGGGGGTTTCTTCCGTGTATGCAATAAGGGAGTGGGGGTTTATTCCGCCATGCCGTTTTTCGGGGTGGGGGTTTATTCTGGCGGGGGTTTATTCCGTACACCGTTAAAGGCCTAGTTTAGTCCTTCTTTAAGTGACCCCCAACCCCCCCCAAAAAATAACCAGATGCCCACCCGGTGTGATGACCAGCTGGTGATAATTAATGGGGATTATGTCATAACATGTATAGCACTGTGTCAAACTGAACGGTTTCTTTTGACCATTTTTTGATAGAGGGTATTTAAGCAGCAGAATTGATTTTTTTTAAATTAGGCTTCAAATATATATATTTTTTAAGTGTAAATTAATCTTTGAAGAGGTTTGTCATTTCTTTTTTATTTGTGCCTTATATAAAGATCAATTTATGTAATTATGACTTTCAGCAGGGTTATAGTTCCTCTGTAGTATATCATCATCATCATCATTTTTATCACCATCATCTTCATTATCATCATCATCATCAATGTTATGATTATAACAAGTGCTTATTTATTGAATAACTAACTCATTATTTCCTTCACATTTTTTAACAGTTACATAATCCTGTGTGTAATTGAATAGTTCTACATGATAAATTACATTGCATCAATCAACATGTAATCCAGTGTTGGTAGGTAATTAAGGTAATGGTTTTCTTCACTTTAAAGAAATATATATGCTTATCACACTATTAATAGACCAGAAACTTTAATAAAAAGAACACTTTACTCAATGAAACGATCTATTAGTTGAAAGAGGCCTATATACCTTAACCAATTACCAAACAATAACGGCAGTTACAGACGACTCTGGAAAACACTGTGGGAAAAGGAGAAACAACTCGTGATGGGCAAAGATATTCTGCGGAACCGCTTTGCCAAAAGGAAAACGTGCTCTCTATGAGAACGTTTTCCCTTTGGCATAAGGGTTTGTAGCCAGTTTCTCAAATGGAATAATGATTTTGTTTTCATTTTTTAGGTTTGTCTGCTGGTGCTTTTAAAGTCAGTCGCAACAATCCAAATAAGGAGATAATTGGTAAAAGTGGTGAATGAAGTAAAGATGTTTATCCATATGACACCTTTGAGGACCACATGTATGTGCATATCATAGCTATACTGGGAAATAGGGGAAAGAGAGGGAGTGAGAGATAGACAGACAGACAGACACACTGACAGACAGACACAGACAGGCAGACACAAACAGACGCACAGGCAGACTCAGACAGACGGACGGACAGACAGACACACAAACAGACAGACCCACAGACAAAAAGAGATGTATCACGTTGATATTACTTTTTTTTGTATTGTTCATATTGTTTAAAACTGCGATGTAATGTATTTTTATAAGTCAACAAAATTATTCTGATTCTGAATCGGTTAACAGGGTTTTCAAAATGAAGTTTTTAGCTAAGAAGATGTAGTTTGATTCAATGTGTTAATAAAGCAATTTCCTGTTGTACTTATCTTGGGTATGTACTCTCTTCTGTTAACGATGTATGGCGACAATTAATCATTAACCCTTTACCAAACGTTAGATTTTCGGCTGTCCCAAATTGAAAGAGTTTGCAGACGACATTTCAAAAAGAGATGAAATTGAAAAAATAATCTTCAGATAGGGGAAAAAAGAGCAATTTCTCCTTTTCCCATAATGTTTCCAGAGTTGTCTGCATCAAACTCGTCAAATGTCCGTATTGTTTGGTAACGGGTTAAGAAAACATGTTAAAATGCATCTGTTTGCATGACGAGTTTTGTTCATATGTATAGGTCATTAAAATTCTATTCTATTCGTTATGAAAAAAAAAACCCAATAAAAAGGTCAAATTCTTGAAATACTTGTATCGTATTAATTCACAGTTATTGAAAAAAGGAAGAGATTTACATGTATTAAATGTTATAAGCTGTTTCGACTCGATATTTTAAAACGCTCACTTAGGCCTAAAGAGTCTTGAATTATTTCTAATCTACATAATCGACAATCGTATCTACTCGGCAATCCCCGTAACAAGTCGGTAGATATACCTCGTAGGCAGTACATGAATACACCAGAAATCCTGGGGTAATTTGCCTTATTTCCGGCGGATAACGCAAAATGCACACAGGCACTAAATAGGTATTTTAGATACACACAAATTGGCTATTTATCACAATTGAATGTATTTTTTACCCTTTCCATTAAAGATGATCATATCAACACGTCTTTGTTTCATATTTTGTCAATCGGCTCTTCTCGGCAATCCCCGGCTTGTGCCGGGGATTGCCGAGTAGATACGATTGCAAACGGACATGCCCTTCGTTGCTGACCTACTTTCAAAAATGGCTCCCCATTGCTTCCGAGGTTATTTTAAGAAATGGCCGAGGTGTTCCGAATGCATAATCGATTCGTTTTCCAATACTTTCTAAAAATAATTGCATGTTTAAAACATTTCCTAAAAACATGTAATTTCTACCTGCTTCCGTAGTATTGAATTACTACAATTGTAAAGTTGTTTGTTTGTGTTACCGGAGACAATTTTTATCGTGTTCTAGCGAGTTACGAGTTACAAGTATTGTATTGTACATAAAGGCCTCCGGCCCATCATACCACATAGATTATACAATACATTACATAGGTCTAGAGTTGTGATTATCGTTCGTTTCCCTCATTCTACATTATAGACAAACATCAAAACATATCCTACTACATGTGTGTAATCATAATTCGATGTAATAACTCGATTGTTCGTCAGTCAATTAACCCTTTCCCAAACAACAAATTTTCGACTGTCCCAAATTGAAAGAGTTTGCAGACAACATTTCCAAATATGATGAAATTGAAAAATATTCTTCAGATAGAGCAGAAAACCTTGTGGGTAAAGGAGAAATTGCTCGTCACGAGCAATTTCTCCTTTTCCCACAATGTTTTCTAATGTCGTCTGCAACAAAGTGGTCAAATGTCGTTATTGTTTGGGAAAGGGTTAAAACAAATCCTTCTACATGTGATTAATCATAAATGGAATTTTGATTTATTTAAATAAACAGTCGTTGACCATTCAAATATAGAGGTCACTTTTCAAAATCAAAATTCATGATATGTCATGTTAGAAATTCTCATTACCTCACAACTCGAGTGTTCGTCAGTCAACTAAAGGATATCCCTCCGCCATTAATGAGTTGTGTAGCGTAATTAAACTGAAAAATTGTTGATCCGATGTTAAAAAAAACAACAAAAAAACAAAAACAAAAAAACACTAATTATTTCGCCTTGTTCATAATAACACGTTCTTCGAGTGTGCATATGTTAATTGTCATAATCCGTAATTAACGTTTACTGATAGAGTAACATCATAATATCCACACGAATTTTGAAATGGTGCAAAAATTTCAAATGCGTTTCAAATTTTAAAATGTTAATGAGCGTTTTAACCCTTTTAGTGCTGGAACCGACTTCATGCTAATACAAACAGGTTAGATAACAGACCAGCCGCCAAGTAAATTGGCGGCTGGTCTGTGATCTAACATGTTTGCTACTCTGAGTATCTTTCCTCATAGAAATTAAGCAAAAAGTGAAGGTTTTGGAAAGCATACGACACAAAAATCTACTTTAAGAAAATTACCCAGCATTCTAAGGGTTAATGCGAACTTAATGAATACACACTCGTAAGTCTTAACGTTATATAACGTACATGTAAAACACACAAACGACTAATTCAATTTGACATATATGTGCGCTAGACCCCGCTCGATATTATAAACTGGAATCGACGTTTCGTATTTGGTTTCTATCGTCTGCTAAAAAAAGGACATATTTATTACAAATGTAAAAAAGGCTATCAAACCTTGTATGCATGTGTTGAATAATTGAACGCGGGAAAAACTGATTTTTCGCCTATCTTATACATATTGAGCAATTTTTCCTTTTCCCACAATGTTTTCTGCCCTATCAGAAGATTATTTTCGAATTTCATCACCTTTTGAAATGTCGTCTGCAAATTCGTTTAATTTGGAACAGTCGAGAATGTGTTGTTTGGGAAATGGTTAATGTGAAGTACTTAATATATTGCGGACCTAGACTCGACGGAGTGTCCTATGTCAAGACATGTGATAGCATTGGCCTTGAAAAGGTCAATTGTAAAGGCTTGTAGTATGTGTACACACTTGTAAAAGAAGAACTTCTCTATGCTTAAAACATTACCAAAAACAATAACGACATTCACATACTTTGTTGCAGACGACTCTGGAAAACATTGAAAGAAATTGAGAAATTGTTCGTGACGAGCAATTTTTTTCCTTTTCCCACAATGTTTTCTCTACTATTAGAAGATTATTTTCAAATTCCTTCACATTTTGAAATGTCGTCTGCGATCTCTTTCAAGTTGGGATAGTCGAAAATTTGGCTTTTGGTAAAGGGTTAAGATACCCCCTACAAGGGTTATTACGCGTATTCCCTGCAGACGACAACGCCATTTTACATTATGTTTAATTTACCATTTACCAAACACTAACTTTTCGACTGTCCCAAATTGAAAGAGTTTGCAGACGACATTGCAAAAAATGATGAAGTTGAAAAATAATCTTATGATAGGGCAGAAAACATTGTGGGGAAAAGGAGAAAGTGCTTGTCACGAGCAATTTCTCCTTTCCCAACATGTTTCACAGAGTCGTCTACAACAAACTGGTAAAATGTCGTTATTGTTTGGTAATGATTCAAGATTCTTTATTGACTTAAACTATATACAGTTTATCATCAAGTCAGTACAAATTTAACATTTTGAAGCATTTCTGTAATGGGTTAAGAGCTGCATGATCACAGATGCGAGGAAATTTTGACTTTAAAACGTACTTTCTTTAAAGGCACATAAAAGGAGATTAATGCTAAATAAAACAATATTAATTGGTTAACTTTTGGTCATATTCAAATAGTTATCACCAAAAAAAAAACATCAGCACAACTTAAGCGTGAAAGCCAACAAAAATATGTCCAGATTAACCAGTTTAATTGTGTAATTCTTCACCCCTGACCATGACAGTTGATACACAAATGTTTGAACCGACCAATCAGAATTCGTTATTTCAAATATGTAAACAAAGAGGTTGTTGATAAACATGATTGAATTGGAGACTACTATATTTCAAGCACAAAATAACTTATGTTAAAGGAGTCTATTTAATAGGGTCTCAATGCATTTGTAAATGAATTGTCATGACTTTTATGAAAATAATAAAAGAACTCCCTATATTTTTTCAGTAATTTATTTGTATTCCCCTCCTTTGATGTGCCTTTAAAACTTTAAAGCAGTTTAACTATTGTATGATACGCACTGAAGAACGATCAATAAAAGCAAACTAGTTCACATTAAAGTTTTATGAGCCTTTATAAAGTGGCAAAGTGTATTGGTATGTAATTATTCAAATCCAAAAAGCGTTGCAAGGGTTTTGAAAGCTATCGCGTTAAGACTTCACATTGACGCTGCCTGAATTGACTATTATTTTAATAAGATATATTATACAATACAAATACTGTGTCTTTTCTAAGATATCTGAGACCGCTTGACAATGGTATGTAAATACCAGTTCCCATTCTAAGTTAAGGTCGTTGTTAACGAAAAGAAAAAGTTTATTTTAGTTTTGTTTAAACTGAACTAAAGAAACGTTGAAACGGTTTGCAATATCTGCAATATTTGCAATATTCTTCATCTGTTCTGTTTAGTTATGAACGGGTTGGAAAGCTGTCAATAATCTAGTTACATGTTACTTTAGAAACCTATGTTGTCATTTCGACGGTAGAAGACGTAAAACTTACTTTTCGTTATATGGGGGAAGAAATAATTGCAATAATAACAAAAAGTGAACATATAATTTTTTAAAGGATAAAATTTTAATCTGTGATATAGTCCTATTAAAATCCATTTCAAAACGGAACAACAACAAGAAAAACACGTAGGTTAAAACATAACTAAACTACCTTTGTTAACAAATTCAAATTCAAAAGTTTATTAGCATAGCATTATACATGTTGTTGCTTACAAATTAACCCTTTACCAAGCGCCAAAGTTTTCGACTGTCCCAAATTGAAAGAGTTTGCAGACGACATTTCAAAATGTGATTAAATTGAAAACATAATTTTCTGATTGGGCAGAAAACATTGTGGAAAAAGGGGAAATTGCTCGTTAAGAACAATTTCTCCTTTTCCCACAATGTTTTTCAGAGTCGTCTGCAACAAACTGGTCAAATGTCGTAATTGTTTGGTAATGGGTTAACAAATCATTATGACATGCACCATAAATAAAAATCATAGTAAAATACGATACAGTAAAGTAGTTTTAACATAGATTTTACGTCAGTTTCCATGTCAATGTTAACCAAACAACATGTGTATATTATATGGTTTGATGGATTGTTCACATAAATAGTTTTTGATGAACGTTAGTGAGACGTTCTTTATCTGTCATCCCCAACACTGCACATCTCTTGTTGTTGTTTAGGTTAAAAAAATGAAAATAAAAATAATCACGGAATATTGAACATAATTCTTCTGACAAAACTGACGACGACAGATAAAATGGCATGCGTGATATGTGGTGGTTTTTTTCTCCCTCTCCTTTTCTTCTTCTTCTTCTTTTTTATGCAAGTGGTTTTCGGGATGTATCCGCTTTAATTTGGGGATTATGCAACTGGTTTTCGGGATGTATCCGCTTTAATTTTTGGGGATTATGCAAGTGGTTTTCGGGATGTATCCGCTTTAATTTTTTGGGGTATGCAAGTGGTTTTCGGATGTATCCGCTTTAATTTGGGGGTATGCAAGTGGTTTCGGGGTGTATCCGCTTTAATTGGGGAGGGTATGCAAGTGGTTTTCGGGATGTATCCGCTTTAATTTTTGAGTCTATTGTATCATAATTACTCCAGAACTAATCGAGCACGCTTGATAAGAAGATTTTAAACATTATAAAAACCATTTTCCTTTCCGAAGTTCTAGAACTCGCAAGGATTCTTGTTTTCGCATTTCATTTCTATCTCTACACAGTTTGTAAGCTCCGGAGTAGATTATTCCATATTCTTAGTGGGATTGAAGTTTATTTTCAATGGCATTTAAATTATATACGGTTTTCCGTGAAGTAAACATTTGCAAGGTTAGGACATTGTGTTTAGCCAATGACACTCGGCAGTTAAATACTTTTGAAGCCATCGGGAATCGGAGCGAGGTCTTCCTAAAAGTACAAATGTGCCAAGGCTAGAGCTAATAGCATCAGTTCTTGGACTCAAAGTGACTGAAAATGTGTTCACGAAGTATTGGAATGTGACATCACTGAAGTATGCGCTTCTGGTCTGACAGTTTGAGCGCGTTGTGGTGGATTCGAAATCAAAGTAGACAATTCAAACTTTTCGTCGTCAATAGACTGTGTGAGATACAAAGCAAGACCAATACAGAGCAATGGAGGCATGTTCCTTCGAAAAGCATCCCGGCAGCCACAACAACTAGATATGGGGCGATGATACCAAACAGCCACAACAAGCAATGCGGTCAGAGACCGCTTACTTTTGGCCCTTCTTTATTCTATATAAAAAAAAGCCATTTTGGACCCTTGACAGTACCTTCCATGACAACATTCATGTTAATCCTTGTTGTTGCACTATTCCGCACTCCGTACCATATTAGAATTTCACGAACAAACATGCCGAAGATCAGCAACTTGTATTTCGCTATCGGCAATCCCTTTTTACCAACCTCAAAAATCGCATTCAATAATGCTGGGGGTCAGAGAAGGGCGTCGGCCTGGTCTAATTTCCACCCATCTCCACCATGTTAAATAGCAACCGATAGTTTCTTTATTCTAATTCGCAACATTGCACAGTTTTGGTCTGGAAAATGAAGGACTGGGTCAA
This sequence comes from Cerastoderma edule, assembly GCA_947846245.1. NCBI lineage: Eukaryota > Metazoa > Mollusca > Bivalvia > Cardiida > Cardiidae > Cerastoderma > Cerastoderma edule. Next base: position 9,909,656 of record OX401420.1, on the reverse strand, counting down.
CCTTTGGAGTGTCTAGATAATGTATAAATGCCATTAAGCAAATAGGGCATAATCGAGTTAAATGCCCTGGCCAATGCGTATTTCCACACATGTACCGTACACGTACATGTAGTCGGAGAACCAGTATCCCAGGCTATCTATTTGAACAAGGCCCTGCGCGAAGAGGCATCAATGGCCTGTTTAGGTAATACCATATACATGATGACGGCGTTGTAAGGGAACCAAAGACGAAGTTCAAGGGAGTGTTCAGTCCATCGGACTAGCCCGGTACCATTAGCAAGGACTAGCCTTGTACCATAAGCAAGGACTAGCCTGGTACCATAAGCAAAGCCTAGCCTGGTACCATAAGCAAAGACTAGCCTGGTACCATAAGCAAGGACTATCCTGGTACCATAAGCAAGGACCAGCCTGGGAACATAAGCAAGGACTAGCCTGGTAACATAAGCAAGGACTAGCCTGGTACCATAAGCAATGACTTGCCTGGTACCATAATCAATGACTTGCCTGGTACCATAATCAATGACTAGCCTGGTACCATAATCAATGACTAGCCTGGTACCATAAGCAATGACTAGCCTGGTACCATAAGCAAGGACTAGCCTGGTACCATAAGTAAGGACTAGCAGTAAGGACTAGCCTGGTACCATAAGCAATGACTAGTCTGGTACCATAAGCAAGGACTACCCTGGTACCATAAGTAAGGACTAGCAGTAAGGACTAGCCTGGTACCATAAGCAAGGACTAGCCTGGTACCATAAGTAAGGACTAGCAGTAAGGACTAGCCTGGTACCATAAGCAAGGACTAGCCTGGTATCTTGATTATCGATTTCATTTGGTATAGTTTAGACACATGCAAAGGATCAGTGTGCGTTCAGTAGCATTATACAAATATTTGCGAACAATTTGTGATTTGTCTCTGTGTATAACAAACCTCTCCACATGGTACCAGGCCGAAACGATCATCTTTGTTGAACGCATGCAAACTCCGCGCAGGAATACTTCCCTTTGCTACACTTCAGTACAGTACATATCCTAACCAAATGAAAAGGGAGATCACTGCGTAGGAAAATGAAACGCACGGTAGGTAATGCACAATCTGAGCACATCGGGTTTATCCAATAGAAAACACCTCTGAAATAATAGGGATGACGCCATATTGTTTCCCGCGAGAATGACGTCACTTTCTTTCGTTTCTAAAAATAGATCTTGACTGTAAAATCCAAAAAGTCGTTAAATTTGATAAGGGAAACAAGTATACATGTCACAACAACAAGTTCGCCATTTGGTATGAGTTACTGATCAAAAGTGATTAAAAAGGATGTCCAACACTCCCATACACATTGAACTACTTAACATGCACGCTTAGAAAAGGTGTTCATCGGCGGATGCCGATTTACCCAAAAAATTGTAACCCTACACTTATATCCGAGGTGTATTTCACAGCTCACGGAAATACCCGAAGAGTTCCGATTGGGTAATGCACAGACTTATAGTCATGTGAAATATTCGAATTTACAACTATACTCGAAATGGTTGCTTGTTTTAAATCATTAGATTGATCAAAAATGAATTTATACCAATTGAATGTATCTTGAAACATCATAGAAGCCCCATTTACAAATGATGTAAAATTAGTAAAAGTGTAATACGAAAATAACCGCAGTTAGCTTTGAAAGGAAAATTGAGGGATTGAGAAAGCACGATGTCACGGCTACATTGTTCCAAAAAGGTAAAAGTCTAGCCATATATTTATCACTCAACACTACTAGTTAATGCTCCCAAATTTGTTTCATTTAAAGTTGAAGAAAAAAAACCAACTCTTTCTAGCAAAACTTTAGAATGTAAACACTTTGTCAAGTGCAAGTCAATTTCTTTGTTTGAATGTGTGGGAGGGGAACATGCCCTGATCAGAATTACAACCATGAGATTCAATACCAATTAGCAAACATGTGTATCAGGTTTGTTTCCTTGTTTTTTGGGGGTTTTTTTCTTTGTTTTGTTTTGGGGGGTTTTGGTGTGGGGGGTGGGGGTGGGAGGTATTTTTTAGGTATTTACCATGAGAGATATCAAGTGAAATATCACAAGCAATTTCTCCCTTAGTCACTGTAATTACCCAAGGCTTGTGCTACAGGTTTGTCTATGCATGGTATTATAGGGCAATATGTAAAAATGCTAAATATGAAATGGTCGGGATTTAAATGTAAAAATGAGATTTAGCTTGAATTGAGCCATTGCTCCCTTTTTTGCCAATGGTTTCTTCCATATACCACTGAAGAATATTAAAAGTATTCCTCTTTCTATAATTTGTCTGCCTACTGGTGCTGTTTGGACCAATCTGACTAATCCAACATGAGGGTTAAAGTATGTTGCCATTATTGCTAGCCACCAGAGAACAGAGACACTTTAGATTTTTCTTGGGACTGTTAATACATTCTTTTCGAAAGATGAATATTTACTGTGAGTAGCCTACCATAGAACAATATTGATAAATCCCCATTGGAGAAGATCACGGTGTTTTTGTATGAAAGATGGAGGAAACAAGTTATAACCTTGGCCCAGTACCTTTCCATCTTTTTATGGATGTAAGCTGTGGTTTTTATTACTCTCCATGCTTTACAATTGTGTTTGTTAGGCTGTAAAGGACTTTCTCAAGGATTGAGATCTGTATTATTTTAAAATAAAACATCTATCATCTCCTTTCAATGGTTTGACTTAACAATGAGGATATACATGGTTAGATGAGCCAACCACCTAAGTATTGTAAAACTCGATACTAAATCAACCAATATCAAGAGCACAAATCATAAAATGAAGCAGTTTCCTGAAAACTAATTTTTCTTTTTACAGATTTTTTATCCGATACCTAGTTGAACCCACTGTGTCCTGTGTGAGATGAAGTTGTGAAAGACGGAAACTTTATGAAGGTTCAAGCTAACCTCTAGACATCAGTCATAATTGAAAAGGAATCATATTCTGCTTAACACTACACTGGAATGGAATCCCAAACTTCGCCCATACTCGTGGTAAGTTAAAGTTCACATCTTTTGTACTATTTACAGACGGCTTTAAAGTAAGACTTGTGCTTAGTAAGAGTAACATTTTGTATGTTCTAGAATAGTTGACAATTAACATAGAAATACGTTTAATTCCCTTTTAAAGAGTAGCTAATATGGTAGCAAGTTCACATGGTGCTTTTTAAAGAGTTAAGGAGATTTGGTTTGTTTACAATAAGCAATAAAAGCGAGGTCAGCAGAGAATTGCCTGGATAATTTTCGTAAAATGTCGGGGTCCAATGAAATGGGAAAATTTCTTCATTTTGAATATTCGTTTTGCTGTGTTGGATAAATGGCAGTATTTTTGTGTGTATCAAATGACTTTTCTAACCAGGTGTCCGCCTCTCGTTTAACCCAGTGATCTTTGCTATTATTAGACATAACTCAGATGTAAAAAATGAACTTAACCCTTTTACCGCTGTTGTCGACTTAAGTCGACAGCGCAGTTGACCGCCGTAGGTGACTTCAATCGACAAAAGGTGATAAACCACATATAACAGTAATGAATACAGTCCAACTTGTGTTAAGCAACGCCTTTATAAGCAGCCATCCTGTCTTAGACAACCACTTCAGAAAGTCCCATTGTTAGATTTATAGTGTACATCAATTTGTGTTAAGCAGCCAACCTGTCTTTAACAGCCAATTTCTCATTTCCACAGGCTGACCTCTTAACACAAGTTTGACTGTACAGCATACTACTTTTTTCCTATATTTGTCTCCGAGATGAACTTTTTGATATATGTTTGGTGGCGAAAAGGTTAAATTGTGTGCATCACACTTTGTGAAAATAGCACTTTAAAAACATTGAAAATAAATGATGGAGGCATTAAATTGTCATGATAATGAGGTGTTTTGCTATGTTTAAACATGTTGTTTCATAATTTATCATCATTTTACCCAGTTTTGCAGTTATTTTGATTATTATTTTGGTAAGCTTTAACATGCCATTATCTGAATTGTCATGAGAGGTGGTTTCTTGCTGGACTTACTGAAAGTATTCGCCTTGACCAGCCCTTATGGGCAGACAATTTGGGGTCTTCCTTATGAACATAACTGAAATAATGTTGATGTGATATAAAACCAATAGAAGATGAATAAATTAAATTCCATTTATGCAGAAATCTTGTGAAACCATTCTTTCAAAAATGAGAAAATTTTCTCAATCAAATGAGAAAATTATCCTTTTGTCGGAATGGTTTCAATGTTTATTTTCCATGCTGATAATCAAAAGATTATAGCATAGAATAAACAAAATCTGAATTGAAAATCTGCTTACAGGTAATTCTTGTTTGATTGTTTGGTTTTGTTTATATATGCTATTACCAATACCTAGTGCACATGCACATATGATGTCGGTGTTGAGGACAGTAGTCTGCCTTTGGACACACAGGCTGTTGGTTCAAATCCAGCGACAACCTGCTTCCACCTTGCTACCTTTCATTAATCCACATTTGGCGCAAGTACTGGTTATGATCCAGGAAGCAGAGTTGAGAGTGATTTATCTAAATTGTAAGAACTTGTTTCACAATCGATGTAAAACAAAAAAAGTTTAAACTTAACATATAATGTTGAAATGGGGGAAATATCTTGTTTTGGAAGCTGTAGTAATGGTATCTAAATGCAGTGATTTTAAAATTTTTGAATAACCGAAAAACATAATAGTATAACGATGAGATGTAATGGTATGCCACTGGAAAGCTATTACTCTTGCCTTTTGATATGTTTTTAATTTAAGCTGACTATTCGAAGAATAAGTAGAGCTATACTACTCACCTGGGCGTCGCTGTCAAGTTAAGTTTTACCTGCAAGTTTGTATCTCATGAACTACTACATGGAATGGGATTATACTTAATAGAGTCTTTAATACTTTTAAACGACTTTTAAAAATGTGACGAAATTGGAAAATAATCATCTGATAGGGCAGAATACATTGTGGGAAAAGGATAAATTGCTCGTCACGAGCAATTTTTCTTTTTCCCTCATGTTTTCTAAAGTAGTCTGCAACAAAGTGGTCAAATGTTGTTATTGTATGGGCAAGGGTTAAAGTGTTTTGTGCATGTTTGTTTCTCAACAACTATTTTAAGGAATCATTGTGTGCACCCCCATATTTTAGAAACAAATAATATATCACTGACCTATACCCCTCTCTGACTTTATCGAATAGTCAAGCATTCTGTCTTATGGACAGCTCTTGTTTTTTGCTGGCATCTCATCTAACACCTTAATTGTTGGCATGTAAAGACTAGAGCGTTTTTACGTTATATGTATACAACAGACTCCCATAAAAGGCCCCTTCCCAATTCGAAATTTTTTTAAAATCATGCAGTTTTTCCAAAAACTCAGTCATACCAGCTTTTAGGTTTCCTTATTCAGCAATTTCCAAAATTCAACAGGCCTGAGCCACACCCCATTTGAAGGAAAAAAATGCCCTGAAGACTCAGTTTTAAATTCTAAAGAATATTGTTTCATACTTTCAGGTATCTCAACTGACACTTTGTTGGAATTCTCTCGCTTGAGATGTTCTGAGATTAAGTTCTGAGTTAGAGAAGAGTTGAAGCCTTCCTTTATACATCAGGTACAGTTGAGAAAGAGAGATGGAACCGTTGGACTAGATTGGACTGCTGTCAAAGGCTTCTTTTCCTGCTAACAGTGGTAAGTTCAAGTTTTTCTCTTTAAACAGTGATTATTTAACTCTTTCCCTTATACAAACATCTTTTAGGCTTTTACAGCAGAAGCTATTTGAAAACAATCTGACAAAAGGTGAATTTGTTAAAGTTGTACAAATTCTCCTTGTGTCAGAATGGTTTTACTGATTATTTCCCAATTATGAAATGGTTTACTCTTGAAATAATAAGCTTTCTGTCGATTTCAAAAAGGAAAAGGGTTACCATGTGATAATCACTGACTCTTTATTTAGAAATCTTACTTATTGAAAACATTGTTTTAAATTAAGAATTTTCTTATCATGACAAGATTTTTTTTTTTTTTTTCAACAAGTATTTTTGGCTAGACATTATGTATTTAACCTTTCCATGTCCAAGAGACTTATATTGCCAAAGCAGTGTATCAGTTTAACCCTTTACCAAATGTCAGATTTTCGACTGTCCCAAATTGGACGAGTTTACAGACAACATTTCAAAATGAGATGAAATTGAAAATGATTTTCTGATAGGGCAGAAAACATTGTGGGTATAGGAGAAATTACTCATTGCTCCCACTATGTTTTCCAGAGTCGCCTGCAACTAACTGGTCAAATGTCGTTATTGTTTGGTAATGGGTTAAAGAAATGATATATGAAATAGTTTGCCAATGTTGAGCAATACTTTCATATCATAACGATGATTTGATTTTCATCAATTGATTATCTTGTTGATGGTCTTGTCTTTCCTTTTATATGAATGTTGGCAATGTTGTCTGCTGCAAACTGCTTGATAATGGAAAGGATTATTTACAGCACAAAATATATACATCGTACATTGTATATTGTAAATGATTTTGTTCATGTGACCACAGCAACAAGATTATTTTCACATTTGTCTCACTTAAAATCTATACTTTTGAAAAGCTTTGTTATAGAAAGACAAGATGCTAACTTCATGTAGTTCCTCCTTTTTGTCACAAGGTTTCATTCACAATCATGAACAGAACAAATTTTTATTTTGACCAAAGTACATAAGAGACAATAAGGGTAATAATAAAAATGATATTAAAATTGTTACCATTATGAAGTGATACAGTTTACATTAAGAGGGAATAAAACTTTCTTAATATCAAGTCAACCCATTTCTTCATGTTTGATTGTTTTATAATAACTGCAGCAGAATATTTCATGAAAGAAATATGACAGAGAAAGAAATATCACATTTTGAGCAATTTTTTCCACTTCTCACAATGGCTTTATCAAATATCACATCATAATCATGTGTCATATTTTCAAAATTGCCATCTGATAATGTTAACGACTTTGACCAATAAAATAACATCAAAATGTTATGAGGAAATAAAAATGCATTCTAAACCTCTTTGATAAACGGAACTTACACCTCAAAGACAATGTTCAGAAAATCTCAAAATCCAAATGACATTTAAGACTCTTAATAAAGATTTAATAAATGACTCCTATTTATATACTTTTACTGAAGTCAATTAACCTGAGATGGGATGACAAATTAGTAAAGAAAACCCTTAATTGAGAAAAAAAATTGTTTGGATTCCTCATTTTATCATCACTTATGATAAGACCTGACAGGCTAAACTTTTACTTTTAGAGTTATTTGTCCAGACACAACTTTGAATTGTCTGGAACTTTAAAGGACAATATATGATTATCATTCAAGATTTAAGATATATCATACACAATTGTACATTAGATAGATTGGCAATTTTTAATCAAGAATTATAGCATAACAGAACGATGTAATCATTGTATAGTCTACTGTACATTTTGATTCAATTGGGTAACCTGTGAACATAAACAATTTGCTGCAATTGTATAGACTACTGTACATTTTGATTCAATTGGGTAACCTGTGAACATAAACAATTTGCTGCAATTGTATAGTCTACTGTACATTTTGAATCAATTGGGTAACCTGTGAACATAAACAATTTGCTGCAATTGTATAGTCTACTGTACATTTTGATTCAATTGGGTAACCTGTGAACATAAACAATTTACTGCAGTTGTATAGTCTACTGTACATTTTGATTCAATTGGGTAACCTGTGAACATAAACAATTTACTGCAATTGTATAGTCTACTGTACATTTTGATTCAATTGGTTAACCTGTGAACATAAACAATTTACTGCAATTGTATAGTCTACTGTACATTTTGATTTAATTGGGTAACCTGTGAACATAAACAATTTACTGCAATTGTATAGTCTACTGTACATTTTGATTCAATTGGGTAACCTGTGAACATAAACAATATACAGTCTAACTTGTGTTAAGCAGCCAACCTGCCTTAAACAGCCACTACAAAAAGTCCCATTGTTAGATTTATAGTGTAAATTAATTTGTGTTAAGCAGCCAACCTGTCTTAAACAGCCAATTTACTCTGTCCCATAGGCTGGCCTCTTAACACAAGTTCGACTGTACTGCAATTGTATAGTCTACTGTACATTTTGATTCAATTGGGTAACCTGTGAACATAAACAATTTGCTGCAATTGTATAGTCTACTGTACATTTTGATTCAATTAGGTAACCTGTGAACACAAACAATTTACTGCAATTGTATAGTCTACTGTACTTTATGATTCAATTGGGTAACATGTGAACACAAACAATTTACTGCAATTGTATAGTCTACTGTACATTATGATTTAATTTGGTTACCTGTGAACATAAACAATTTACTGCAATTGTATAGTCTACTGTACTTTATGATTCAATTGGGTAACCTGTGAACACAAACAATTTAGTGCAATTGTATAGTCTACTGTACATTTTGATTCAATTGGGTAACCTGTGAACATAAACAATTTACTGCAATTGTATAGTCTACTGTACTTTATGATTCAATTGGGTAACCTGTGAACACAACCAATAAACTGCAATTGTATAGTCTACTGTACATTTTGATTCAATTGGGTAACCTGTGAACATAAACAATTTACTGCAATTGTATAGTCTACGGTACTTTATGATTCAATTGGGTAACCTGTGAACACAACCAATAAACTGCAATTGTATAGTCTAATGTACATTTTGATTCAATTGGGTAACCTGTGAACATAAACAATTGCAAACCCTTTAAACTGATTTTTAGCTCTACTATTCAAAGAATAAGGAGGGCTATACAGTCTATACTACCCACCCTTGCGTTGGCATCATACCTTGGTTAAGATTTGATGTGCAAGTTTGTATCTCATTAACTACTGTATGGAATGGATTGATACTTCACACATGTGTTCAGGGTCATAATGTAAGGTCCCTGACCAAGTTTCAAATCTCTAGTTTAGAATTTAAGCAAACACTGTGGCTTTTTGTACTTAGAAAAATCTTAGTTTAGTTTTAACATGCAAGTTTGTATCTCATGAATTACTGTATGGTATGGTTTGATACTTAACACATATGTTCAGGGTCATAATCTATGGTCCAAACCAAGTTTTAAATCTCTTGTATTAAATTCAAGCAAACCATGCGATCTTTTGTACTTAGAAAATCTTTTGCGTGCATGTTCATTTCTCATCAACTATTGTAAGGAATCAATGTGTGCATCCTCATATTGTAGAAACAAATGATATTTCACTGAGCTATACCCCTCTCAGACATTGTCAAATAGTTGAGCATGCTGTCTTATAGACAGCGCTTGTTAGCTGGACCATTCAAAGAATAAGGAGAGCTATACTACTCACCTGGGCGTCGGCATCGCTGTCACACCTTGGTTAAGCTTTTACATGCAAGTTTGTATCTCATGAACTACTGTAGAGAATTGGTTGATACTTCACACATGATTCTTCCCACATGTATTCAGGGTCATAATTTAAGGTCCCTGACCAAGTTTCAAATCTATAGTTTTAAATTTAAGCAAATTTTGTGGCTTTTTGTACTTAGAAAATCTTGGTTAATTTTTGCGTGCAAGTTTGTATCTCATGAACTACTATAGTGAATGGATTGATACTTAACAGATGTGTTCAAGGTCATAATTTAGGGTACCTGACCAAGTTTCAAACCTTTAGTTTAAAATTTAAGCAATTTTTGCTGCCTTTTGTACTTAGAAAATCTTGGTTAAGTTTTTACATGCAAGTTTGTATCTCATAAACTACTCTATTGAATGGATTGATACTTCACAAATGTGTTCAAGGTCATAATTTAGGGTACCTGACCAAGTTTCAAACCTCTAGTTTTAAATTGAAGCAAATTTTGCGGCTTTTTGTACTTAGAAAATCTTGGTTAAGTTTTTACATGCAAGTTTGTATCTCATGAACTACTGTAGTGAATTGGTTGATACTTCACACATGTATTCAGGATAATAATTCAAGGTCCCTGACAAAGTTTCAAAAACTCTTGTATCCAGTTTAAGCAAATTATGCAGCCTTTTGTACTTAAACTTATCTTGGTTAAGTTTTTGCCTGCAATGGTTGTATCTCATGAACCACTGTATGAAATGGGTTGATACTTCACACATGTGTTTAGGGTCAAAATCTAAAGTCCCTGACCAAGCTTCAAATCTCTTGTTTTGATTTAAGCTAAATATGCGGTCATTTGTTCTTAAAAATTCTTGGTTAAAACTTTGCATGCATGTTCCTCAACAGCTATTGCAGGGAATCATTGTTTGCACCCTCATATATTAGAAACACTAATATTTCACTGACCTACATATATTTCACTGACCTATACCCCTCTCCAACATTGCCGAATAGTCGAGCATGCTGTCTTACGGACAGCTCTTGTTGGTTGTATTATCATAAACGTTTTGTCTAATCTTCATTCAATTGATTTGATATTATGATATATTAAATGTTTACTGAAGTCAAGGTATTATGATTAATTGTTTTCTTGAGGTCATTGTATTGTAATTAAGTGTTCTCTTGAAGTCATTGTATTGTGGTTAAGTGTTCTCTTGAGGTCATTGTATTGTAATTAAGTGTTCTCTTGAAGTCATTGTATTGTAATTAAGTGTTCTCTTGAAGTCATTATATTGTGATTAAGTGTTTTCTTGAGGTCATTGTATTGTAATTAAGTGTTCTCTTGAAGTCATTGTATTGTAATTAAGTGTTCTCTTGAAGTCATTGTATTGTGGTTAAGTGTTCTCTTGAGGTCATTGTATTGTGGTTAAGTGTTCTCTTGAAGTCATTATATTGTGATTAAGTGTTTTCTTGAGGTCATTGTATTGTAATTAAGTGTTCTCTTGAAGTCATTGTATTGTGGTTAAGTGTTCTCTTGAGGTCATTGTATTGTGTAAGATTGTTCTCTTGAGGTCATTGTATTGTGAATTATTGTTCTCTTGAAATCATTGTATTGTGATTAAGTGTTATCTTGAGGTCACTGTATTGTGATTAAGTTTTCTCTTGAGGTCATTGTATTGTGATTAAGTGTTCTCTAGAGGTCATTGTGTTATGATTAAGTGTTCTCTTGAGGTCATTGTATTATGATTAAGTGTTCTCTTGAGGTCATTGTATTGTGATTAAGTGTTCTCTAGAGGTCATTGTGTTATGATTTAGTGTTCTCTTGAGGTCATTGTATTGTGATTAAGTGTTCTCTTGAGGTCATTGTATTGTGATTAAGTGTTCTCTTGAGGTCATTGTATTGTAATTAAGTATTCTCTTGAGGTCATTGTATTGTGAATTATTGTTCTCTTGAGGTCATTGTATTGTGAATAAGTATTCTCTTGAGGTCATTGTATTGTGAATTATTGTTCTCTTGAGGTCATTGTATTGTGAATAAGTATTCTCTTGAGGTCATTGTATTGTGAATTATTGTTCTCTTGAGATCATTGTATTGTGAATAAGTATTCTCTTGAGGTCATTGTATTGTGAATTATTGTTCTCTTGAGGTCATTGTATTGTGAATAAGTATTATCTTGAGGTCATTGTATTGTGAATTATTGTTCTCTTGAGGTCATTGTATTGTGAATAAGTATTCTCTTGAGGTCATTGTATTGTATATTATTGTTCTCTTGAGGTCATTGTATTGTGAATTATTGTTTTCTTGAGGTCATTGTATTGTGAATAAGTATTCTCTTGAGGTCATTGTATTGTGAATAAGTATTCTCTTGAGGTCATTGAATTGTGAATTATTGTTTTCTTGAGGTCATTGTATTATGAATTATTGTTCTCTTGAGGTCATTGTATTGTGAATAAGTATTCTCTTGAGGTCATTGTATTGTGAATAAGTATTCTCTTGAGGTCATTGTATTGTGAATTATTGTTCTCTTGAGGTAATTGTATTGTGAATAAGTATTCTCTTGAGGTCATTGGATTGTGGATTATTGTTCTCTTGAGGTCATTGTATTGTGAATAAGTATTCTCTTGAGGTCATTGTATTGTGAATAAGTATTCTCTTGAGGTCATTGTATTGTGAATTATTGTTCTCTTGGGGTCATTTTATTATCATTAAGTATTCTCTTGAGGTCATTGTATTGTGAATTATTGTTTTCTTGAGGTCATTGTATTGTGAATTATTGTTCTCTTGAGGTCATTGTTTTGTGAATAAGTATTCTCTTGAGGTCATTGTATTGTGAATTATTGTTCTCTTGAGGTCATTGTATTGTGAATAAGTATTCTCTTGAGGTCATTGTATTGTGAATTATTGTTCTCTTGAGATCATTGTATTGTGAATAAGTATTCTCTTGAGGTCATTGTATTGTGAATTATTGTTCTCTTGAGGTCATTGTATTGTGAATTATTATTCTCTTGAGGTCATTGTATTGTGAATTATTGTTCTCTTGAGGTCATTGTAATGTGAATAAGTATTCTCTTGAGGTCATTGTATTGTGAATTATTGTTCTCTTGAGGTCATTGTTTTGTGAATAAGTATTCTCTTGAGGTCATTGTATTGTGAATTATTGTTCTCTTGAGGTCGTTGTATTGTGAATTATTGTTCTCTTGAGGTCATTGTATTGTGAATAAGTATTCTCTTGAGGTCATTGTATTGTACATTATTGTTCTCTTGAGGTCATTGTATTGTGAATTATTGTTTTCTTGAGGTCATTGTATTGTGAATAAGTATTCTCTTGAGGTCATTGTATTGTGAATAAGTATTCTCTTGAGGTCATTGAATTGTGAATTATTGTTCTCTTGAGGTCATTGTATTATGAATTATTGTTCTCTTGAGGTCATTGTATTGTGAATAAGTATTCTCTTGAGGTCATTGTATTGTGAATTATTGTTCTCTTGAGATCATTGTATTGTGAATAAGTATTCTCTTGAGGTCATTGTATTGTATATTATTGTTCTCTTGAGGTCATTGTATTGTGAATAAGTATTCTCTTGAGGTCATTTTATTATCATTAAGTATTCTCTTGAGGTCATTGTATTGTGAATTATTGTTTTCTTGAGGTCATTGTATTGTTAATTATTGTTCTCTTGAGGTCATTGTATTGTGAATAAGTATTCTCTTGAGGTCATTGTATTGTGAATAAGTATTCTCTTGAGGTCATTATATTGTGAATTATTGTTCTCTTGAGGTCATTGTATTGTTAATTATTGTTCTCTTGAGGTCATTGTATTGTGAATAAGTATTCTCTTGAGGTCATTTTATTATCATTAAGTATTCTCTTGAGGTCATTGTATTGTGAATTATTGTTTTCTTGAGGTCATTGTATTGTTAATTATTGTTCTCTTGAGGTCATTGTTTTATGAATAAGTATTCTCTTGAGGTCATTGTATTGTGAATTATTGTTCTCTTGAGGTCATTGTATTGTGAATAAGTATTCTCTTGAGGTCATTGTATTGTGAATTATTGTTCTCTTGAGATCATTGTATTGTGAATAAGTATTCTCTTGAGGTCATTGTATTGTATATTATTGTTCTCTTGAGGTCATTGTATTGTGAATTATTGTTCTCTTGAGTTCATTGTATTGTGAATAAGTATTCTCTTGAGGTCATTGTATTGTGAATTATTTTTCTCTTGAGGTCATTGTATTGTGAATAAGTATTCTCTTGAGGTCATTGTATTGTGAATTATTGTTCTCTTGAGGTCATTGTATTGTGAATTATTGTTCTCTTGAGGTCATTGTAATGTGAATAAGTATTCTCTTGAGGTCATTGTATTGTGAATTATTGTTCTCTTGAGGTCATTTTATTATCATTAAGTATTCTCTTATCTTGAGTCAGCCTTCATGTAGGAAAGCAGTCAGTGGCTTTTAAAGAATATTATGCAGCATGGGTGAACAATTACCGGTAGCATGGAAAGGTGCTATAACCACTAAGTTATAACTGTAATAATGTTGAATCCACTTTCGGTCTTTTAATTAATTGTGTTTCAAAAGAGAATCATACATCATTGCTTTAACACTTTAATATCATTTCAAATTACAAAAACGGTTTATGATCAACATACAAATAAGGCAATAAGCATTTGTAATATAGAGAATTGATATTATCAAAGGCATTAGATGCAATTATAGTTATTGAAATTCAAAGACCAAACTAAACAGTAAATTAAATCTTTAAACCCTATACTTTAGATTACATCGCCAGGAATCAGGAAATATCGCAAGACTATTTACAACTTAAAATGTAAATGTATATGACAAGTGTATTGGTATCCCACATTTGGTTGTCTGTCCTCCAAATGCTCCTATGACATGCATGCCTTCGTCACTGCCTAAATGTAATTTCATTTATTCTGGTGCTACAAATGCTTTCGATTCTAAAGAATCAATATCATGTTGGACTAAAAAAGAATATATCTATCAAGTCTTTATTTCTAATTGTGTTAAGTAAAGCCATCAGTTTAATGATATTGACTTTATCTAGACTTATAACTAGTTAGAAATGGGAGCTTAGCAGATCATTAAGAGCATTTTCTCCTTTCCACACAATGTTTTCCAGAGTCGTCTGTTACTGTAATAAACTGGTCAAATTCGTTACTGTTTGGTAATGGTTTAAATGACCGTTAAGTTTAAGATGTAAAGATTGTAAGAAAAGAAAACATGCTCACTTCCAATAATTTTTCAGGTTATGCTTAGTCCTTTGTATAAAAAGAATGTTAGAATAATTTACTGCAAATGTAGTATGCAAAGGAAAATGGCATGATTAATCCTTATACAAAATTCACTTCATTAGGGGAGACCTTGCTTTCTTGTTGATAAATTATAAGTGTTAAATGTGATAACATTGCTTCTTAACCCTTTCCCAAACAATCATGACATTTGACCACTTTGTTGCAGACAACTTAAGAAAACATTGTGGGAAAAGGAAAAATTGCTCATTACGAGCAATTTTTCCTTTTCCCACAATGTTTTCTGCCCCATTAGAAGATTATTTTCAAATTTCATCACATTTTGAAATGTAGTCTGCAAACTCTTTCAAGATGGGTCGGTCGAAAAATTGTTGTTTGTGAAAGGGTTAAAGATAATTTGATTGTTACAAGCAGCTTCCTTTTTTGTAACAGTGCTTGAACAATATTCTCATCTGCAAAAGCTGCACACATGATAGAAATTTATGAGGAAACGCTATTACTAATGAATGAGTATTTATATTTCATAAGTGGAATTCCTTGCCAAATGCTTTAAAACCTCAGCTGTTGATGTCGGCCTCAAAAGTCTTTATGAGACTGTAAACTCAATTTGAGTTCTTTTCTCTTTCCAGGATGACGAGGCCTGATTGTGGATGCTGTCAGATACCACTTGATGTAGAAGTATATCCAACCACCAAGATGTCTGGACGATGAACCAGATGAGCACCAACAACATACTTAAACAGTGTTTTGATGTGAAGTGAAATACATAGACTTGCTAAAGACAATTAACGGATAATTCGAGACTATCGAAATGATAGCCAATATCACAAAAAATAACAAGAATAGTGATTTTAAGTGTGGTGACAAATATGGATTTTAAGGGAATGCAGTGCCGCGAAATTGCTAAAGGACTAAAGTGCCTGGGAAAATATTAATTACCTCCAGTACCAATACTGTTATAACCATATATTTGATGCAAAACAGACAAATATTTACTTTTTAACCCTAAAAGTGCTGGAACTGACTTCATGCTTATGCAAACAGGTAAGATCAAGGCCAGCCGCCAATTTACTTGGCGGCTGGCCTGTGAGCTAACCTGTTTGCTTCTCTGAATATCTTTCATCATCAAAAATAAGCAGATGTTAAAGGTTACATGAAGCAGACGACACAAAAATCTTTTTTAAGGAAATTACTCAGCATTTTAAGGGTTAAGATATCTTTGGGATATTTTTGTATATCTTTATGGAACAGATAGTGGAGAGAATCCTTCTTAATGAGTAAGTGTAAAACATAGCTAGAAAGGGCACAAAGTTTGCTTATTGCAAGAACTTTGCCCTTACTTACTATGCTTTACATTGAACTTCTCTAGATAGAAGGTAAAACATAAACTAATTTAGAAAAATATTTAAAGTCGTCTGTAGAAAAGTTGATTACTTTACTTGAAACATACAGTTTGTACTTTCTGGAGAACTGAATGCTCTTTGGAAAGTTATTGTGATCAATCAATGTGTGAAGCATGATCCAGTGTGTTATGTCAATCTTCATCAAGCATGGGATGTTTTTATGAGAGATAATGTTGGAGGTACACTTGAGACTAATTTTGTTCACTGAGATTGGTCCAATGTAGAAAGCATTATTTTCAATTTTTGCATTAGTAGATTAATAACTAGGGAGAGTGAAATATGTTGTCTGATGTTAGTACTAGTTAATCAAATAGGAAATATGAATTGCATATAATTTCAAGGTGTCAACTTCAGTTGCTTTGAAAGTTTTCTTTTCTAAACCAATTGATTGCTTTGTGGAATATAATAATGTAAGATCTATGCTCAAGTGTAGGGCTTACACAAAGTATTGCACCAAACAATCTTTGATTTTTGTGCTATAATGTTTTTCTATACAGAAGTCTATTGAGCTCTTCAGCCAAATTATTTGATTAACTCTGATGAATTTATCTGTCCCTGAATATTTAGCAAAGGTGAGCGACACATGGTTACATTGAGGCAGGCCCATCTGATTAAATTAAATTATTTTTATGAGAGTATTTCAATACACAGCACATTAAATTGTAATAATCATTAGGCCATTGAACCTGAACTTGACTGTGGCACATAAAGGTTTGAGAATCCTCTGCCATAGCACATTGAGTTTGAAAATATGTCGTCATTGTGTAGTGCTTTGAAAACTTGGTCAGTACACAATAAGTATGATGAAATCTGGTCATTGCAATTTAAATGTGAGGAAATTTGGAATCCGCACATTGAGTTTGAGTAAATAAGTCAATGCATATTTATTTTGGAAACTTTAGTTTGAGAAAATTTGGTCATGCCCTTTAGGTTCAAGAAAGTTTTATTGTTGCACAATAAGTTTGAGAGAATCTGGTTGATGCATAATTATTCAGTTTGAAATCATTTGATTCATATATAACTATTAAGTTTAAGAATACTTAGTCATTCACAAAATGCAAAGAGGCTTTCTACAGTCTTGCATAAAGCCCGTTGAATAATTTTGTTAACATGAGATTATTTCGAAGACATAACTGCATTTTTTCTAAGGAGAGGGCCTGCCTCTTGATGTTTTTTTCAATGTATTTATGATGATTGTTTTATTTTGAAATTGTATTATATTATTATGTAATTGTGGTCCCTTGAAAGCATTAAGTGAGCTCTACCAAGATTTGGATTTTCATGCAGTGTCAGTATTGCTCCATGGTAGATAGAAGACGGTTTGAATTGTTTGGGCTGCTTGTTGCAAGCAAACTCAAATTAATTCCGACATGATTCTTACAAACTCTGAATCTTCTCTGTAAATACTTGTTGTCTCTATGGAAGAATGGCTGGAAGGTAATGTGCTTACTGGAAACCAGGTGTATGTATGATCATTGAAATGGGTACCAACAACACAGGATCCACTGTGTAGCTTGTTGAATTTATGATAAGACAGTTCAGATGTTTGGTTTTTAAAAAGGTATCTTAAAAGCTTTCAACCATGAATGGTATTGTTTTGTAACTACTCAAGCAACATTATTCATGTTTTGTTTTCTGGAGGTTCAAATATTGCATGATGGTTCAATGCAAGACTATAGTAAGTGCTTCACAAACATGAAGCACTTACCATAGTATTGCGTTGAGCCCTTGATATAGTGTGCATATGATAATTGCATATTTCATATAAGTGCATCCAGTGTTTAATGTTATATTGGTTAAATGCTTCTAGATTATCCAAGGGAGATTACTCAATATTATTTTGATTCTTATTATTACTTATTCTGTAGCTGTGTACATTCCTACATGTTTCTTAAACTAAATCAGAAAGTCATCTTGTAATCATTGAAGAAATAATTCCTCAAATATGGCCTTAACACATTAAATGTTATTCAAAATGAAAGTTAAAACATTATGAAAGCAACAGCCTAAGCTATTTAAGATTAAAGTGCAACACATCAAGGTACATAGAAATTGTTGAAAAACTGCTTATGAAATAGATATTCAAATAATAGTGACATTGGATAATTTGGTTAGAGTACAGAAATTTGTATCACATGGCCCCTCTCTGCCTGGGTTCAAATCTTGGTAAGGGCTTTTGGGGGTCAGTGGCCTAGTGGTTAAAGTACAGAACTTTGTATACATGGCCCCTCTCTGCCTGGGTTCAAATTGCATTGAGGGCATTTAGGGGGGCCTCAGTGGTCTAGTGGTTAGAGTACAGAACTTTGTATACATGGCCCCCCTCTGTCTGGGTTCAAATCGTGGTGAGGGCATTTAGGGGGGCCTCAGTGGCCTTGTGGTTAGAGTACAGAACTTTGTATCACATGGCCCCTCTCTGCCTGGGTTCAAATCTCGGTAAGGGCTTTTGGGGGGGGGGGGCCTCAGTGGCCTAGTGGTTAAAGTACAGAACTTTGTATACATGGCCCCTCTCTGTCTGGGTTCAAATTGCATTGAGGGCATGGGGGGGCTCTGTGGACTAGTGGTTATAGTTCAGAACTTTGTATCACATGGCCCCTCTCTGTGTGGATTCAAATCATGGTGAGGGCATTTGGGGGGCCTCTGGCCTTGTGATAAGGGTACAGAACTTTGTATCACATGGCCCCTCTCTGCCTGGGTTCAAATCTCGGTAAGGGCTTTTGGAGTTTCAAGAGAGGTAGTCTCCCAACTGACTAAAGGAATGCCGATAGTTCTACCCTTTTGGGCAGTTAGGTATGGGGTTCTCCTCCATTATTAAGTCGGGCATTGCAACATATCTGAAATAATGTTGATGTGGTATAAAACTCATAAATGAATAAAGGCATTTGAAATCAATATTTGATAAAAAGGCTTAAATAACATGTGAACAGAGATCAACTTGACGACTCACATCTGCTGATCTGGAATGACATACAGATGTTTATCATTTATAGAGCAAGGGGTTAATGCAGTTTTCAACATTTTTTCACTTGTATTATAGTGACAGTTCACTTATCAAAGAGTAGAATGCTGTCTTGGATCAATCTGTGTTGACTATATTGACTAATCTGTAACAATGTTATCCATCTGATGAGTGTTTACTTATGACAAGCATCAATATAGGCCAAACTAAATTCCCTTTTGTCGCAATGATTTTGGATGTTTGTATAATAGAAAGGCATGTTTGGTTAAGCATAGATAATAAAATAGGGTAACTTAATCTTTAATATTAGAATATAAATTAAGTTTCAAAGCTATAACTTTAAATAATTTTATTTAAATCCGAAAAGAAGTAAAGCTTCATAGCTTGATGCTGAGTAGTTGTGCTTTTCTCTTAATGTTTCAATACATTATCAGGTTAAAGGATTTAAAGTTCATTTGAGTCAATGAACATCAACTTTCACATGCTGATCTGATATGATGACTTTATTCTCAAAGGTTTTTTCATTTTTTCATTCAGGGTTAACACCATTTCAACATTTTTTTTCAAATCGTTGATACTCAAATAGGTTAAAATGTGTAGCCTTTGATATAAATGCAATTCAAGATAGACAAATAGACACGAAAATAAAATAGGGTTATTTAAGTAACTTAGGTAATCATGGAATAAAGTTATATCTTAAAATAATTTTATATGATGAGCAGTTGTGTTTTTAACACCATTTCAACATTTTTTTCCAATCATTGATTATCAAATAGTTTGTTTAAATGTATATCCATTGATAAAATATGCAATTCAAGATAAACAAATAGACACATAAAATAAAAAAGGGCTATTAATTAATTTAGGTAATCAATAACTAAAGTAACAAAGCAATAACTTTAAATAATTTTATTTGAATCCAATAAGAAGTAATGATGCACAGTTATGATGAGCAGTTGTGCTTTTCTCTTAATGTTTCCAATACATTATCAGGTTAAAGGATTTAAAGTTGTTTGAGACAATGAACATCAGCTTTCACATGCTGATCTGATATGATAACTTTAATCTCATGGGATTTTTTTTTTCATTCAGGGTTTACACCATATCAACATTTTTTTTTTTAAATCGTATATACTCAAATAGGTTTAAATGTGAAGCCTCTGATATAAATGCAATTCAAGATAGACACAGAGAATGAAATAGGGTGATTTAAGTTACTTAGGTAATCAAGAAATAACTTGAATTTTATATGATGAGCAGTAACTGTTGTGCTTTAAACACCATTTCAACATTTTTTTTTTCAAATCGTTGATACTCAAATAGGTTTAAATGTGTAGCCTTTGATACAAATGCAATTCAAGATAGACAAACAGACACAGAAAATAAAATAATTAAAGTAACTTGGGTAATCAATAAATAACTTTAATTTTATGTGATGAGCAGTTGTGTTTTAACACCATTTCAACATTTTTTTCCAATCTTTGCGTGTCAAATAGGTTTAAATGTACACTGTATAGCCATTAATAAATATGCGATTCAAGATAGACAAATAGACATATTCGAGTATTCTAAGGTAATCAATAAATAACATAACAAATCAATAACTTTGAATAATTTTATTTGAAACTGATAGGAAATATGATACACAGTTACAGAATACAGTTACAAGATAGACAATTAAGATCAGTTCTTTGTTTTCAAATGAGAATCACCAATTTAGAATTTGTATTCATTTGCTTGACTTTATCCTTAGGTGATTGTCATGTGCATTGACTTTATGAACCAAATATTTGAACTGTTTTATCATTACTTGTCACAAGCTACAAAGTGGATCCTGTGTTGTTGGTACCCATTTCAATGATTGTTGTCACTTGTTTTCCAGTAAGCACATTGTCTTTCAGCCATTCTTCTATAGAGACAACAATTATACAGTTGATGATTCAGAGTTAATTGAAGTTTTTGTTTGCTTGCAACCAAGTCTTTACTGCTTTTAAAAGTTTGCTTTCAATTTGACTTAGAAACTTTTTCATCATCACTTGTCTAATAAAAACTTAGAAAAAAAAGGAACGACTTTGTTATGGTTTAAAAACCTAAAAAAAAACTTAGTAAAAAAAAGGAAAATTGTTGTTAAAAAAGAAAAACTTAATAATTTTTTATGAATTTTAATAAAACTTAGCTAAAAATATGGAAATTTTTGCTTTTTTTAAGAAAAAATCCCTTAAAAATGACCAAAAAAAGTGCTCTAAGTTTTTTATCTTATATCATTGTTTCTGTTCCGCGTTGACCCTGTGTCCCATTACCATGCAAACTCCCCCAAAGTGGAAACATTGCACAACCAACTCAAAAGCGAAGTGTTCCTAAACAGTTGTTAAAGTCTCCAGAACCTGCATGATATGAGTAATCATTTTAAAACGGAACAACTTGGCACTTGGAAACAGTAAAGACTCGGATCAGAAGACATCTTGCCTGTCTGATCTGAGACTAAACTATTACAATTAATTAAGTGTCTTTACATGATGAACAAAGTGTATGAATTCTGACAAGACAATTTATACAATCTAATCAGTATCCACATTCTTGCTTCATCATAAGTTGAGACTTTAAAGCTGTGACAAGAAAAGAAACAAATCAGATAGCACATGTATGTAATCTGATCCGAATCTTCTCGCAACCAAATGCCAAGTTGTTCCGTTTCCGCTAAGACCATCTCATATGATGGACACTGCCACTATAACCTGTTTTACACACTTATCCTGCAAATAAACATTCTGTCAAACCTTGATTTTTTCTGAATTAAAAATCATCTTTACTTGGTTTGGTTGGCAAAAAGTATATTCAAGTTTAGAGGTCCAAGACCTTTGGCATTATTAATTGGTACAACTATCTTGTTATGTTAACTCGTCCATACATATGTATATGTACACATATACAGTGTATGTACACATATACACACATGTATATGGGTTTCAAGTATCTTGCATGAGATCTTTCAAGGATTCTTATAGAAGGAAAGTAACAGTCCATGTTTCCTGATAGTTCGTCACCAGTACCACACAGACTAATATACAGTTCCAACATTAATTAGCTAATAGATGTTTCAATTGGCAAATCTTTCAACCAGATTCTGTATAAAGATCTCTTTTTTGAGTGCACCTGTCCATGTTTCCTGATACTTCATCACCAGTACTAGATGGGTTTGGTAAAATCAAGTTGTATTGTATATTAGACAACAGCTTTTTATCTATTTACAAATCTTTGAATCAAGTTCTATATCTGAAGCATTCTTACAGTGCACCTGTCCATGTTTCCTTTATCATCAGTACTACACAGGCTTGGTACAAACAACAGCTTAAAGTTAGTAGTTTTGTTTCAATCAGAAAGTCTTTAGACCAAGTTATATACTTTTATATCTGAAACAAGCTTAAAGTGCACCTATCCATGTTTCCTTTATCATCATTACTACACAGACTTGGTACAAACAACAGCTTTAAGTTAGTAGTTTTGCTTCAATTAGAATTTTTTTAAATCAAGTTATATACTTTTATATCTTAAACAAGCTTAAAGTGCACCTATCCATGTTTCCTTCATCATCAGTACTACACAGACTTGGTACAAATGACAACTAAAAGTTTGTTTGTTTGTTTTTTCAATTAGAAATTTTTTAAACCAAGTTTTTTACTTTTATATCTTAAACATGCTTAAAAAGCACCAGTCCATGTTTCCCTCATCATCAGTACTACACAGACTTGGTACAAATGACAGCAAAAAGTTTGTTTGTTTTTTCAATTAGAAACTTTTTAGACCAATTTATATACTTTTATATCTTAAACATTCTTACAGTGCACCTGTCCATGTTTCCTTCATCATCAGTACTACACAGACTTGGTACAAACAGCAAAAAGTTTGTTTTTTTTTCAATTAGAAACTTTTTAGACCAATTTATATACTTTTATATCTTAAACATTCTTACAGTGCACCTGTCCATGTTTCCTTCATCATCAGTACTACACAGACTTGGTACAAACAACAGCTCTAAGTACATAGTTTTGTTTCAATTAGAAAGTTTTTAGACCAATTTATATACTTTTATATTTAAACATGCTTAAAGTGCACCTGTCAATGTTTCCTTTATCATCAGTACTACACAGACTTAAAGAAATAAACCCAAAGAGGGCACAATTATACTTTTTTTTTTAACTTTTTTGCAGTCATTGGGAAAAGGAAACACCGATTCTAACAGTACTTCATTTACATGTGTTTTTCAATTAAAACTATATTTCTCTGTAGAAAATATAACTCAATGGGGACAAAACAGAGTTTTATCAAAGCCAGTATTGAATTAATGGACAGAGTTGATGAAGGACCATTCAACAGAGTTTGACAGAATGCATATTTACATAAAGTGAGGTAAAAACAGAAAAAAGTAGCTTTTACAATGATATATCAAACCCTTTCTCTGTAAACCATCTTTTTCATTACGACCATTTACATTGCTTTTATAGGAGCAAATATTCTCTTCCATAGACCCTTTTTCACTGAACTCTATACCAAAATATAAAATTTATCTTCCAAAAACTTTTCAGATGATAATTTACACACCTTTTTGTTTTTGCAAAAACTGGGAAGATTTCAGAGACCAAAGGAAATATTGTAGGGAAAACTGCTCATATTAGCAACTTTTCCATTTCCCTAACAACCATTGTCTATTTGCAGCAGATGTGTAAAATCCAAAAATTATTTGGTAAAGTGTCAAGTAAAAGTGCCATAGACAAGCTGTTCTTGTTGTTCATATGAGCAAAAAGAAACAGCAGCCATTTTATCCTATAACACCACTAAGATGTGTTCACAGAGAAAACAGAATGACTATCACTGTTGTGTCTGGTTCTGGAGACTCTACCTGCAAAGGAACCAATCTGATAGGGCTGAAACAAGAGTAGGTTATGCAATGTTAACATTTCAGAGACACTCAACAAAGTTCCGCACCAGCCATCAGCACTTGGGCTACTGTTTATGCAATGTGTTAATTGTGTAATGACAAAAAAGTGTTGTGTGTTGCATACCATATAAAGTATTGTGTTATGTCAAAAGCTGTGTTGTTTTCAATGATATGAAGTTTTTGTATAGTTTGACCTTGAATTAAACAACATTACTTTGCTTGTCTAATGTTTTACAAAAAGCTTTATCTATATGGGTTTTAACACCGCATCAACATTATTTCAGTTATGTTGCGATGCCCTACTCTTTATGATGGAGGATAACCTTTCATGACAATCTTTTTCTTTTTATATGGGTTTTACATCACATCAAGATTATTTAAGTTATGTAGCGATGCCCGACCCTTAATGATGGAGGAAGACCCCATACTCAACTGCCCACAAGGGCTGGTCAAGGCGGGTAGAACCATCGGCATTCCGTAAGTCAGTAGGGAGACTACCTCTCATGAAAATCCATATCCCTCTCAGGATTTGAACCCACGCGGAGAGGGGCCATGTGATTTCAAGTTCTGTACTCTAACCACTAGGCCATGGAGGCCCCCTCATGACAATCTAAATACCGTCATCAGGATTTAAACCCATGCGAAGAGGGGCCATGTGATTTCAAGTTCTGTGCTCTAACCACTAGGCCATGGAGGCCCCCTCATGACAATCTAAATACCGTCATCAGGATTTAAACCCATGTGAAGAGGGGCCATGTGATTTCAAGTTCTGTACTCTAACCACTAGGCCATGGAGGCCCCCTCATGACAATCTAAATACCGTCATCAGGATTTAAACCCATGCGAAGAGGGGCCATGTGATTTCAAGTTCTGTACCCTATCCACTAGACCATGGAGACCGTGACTAAAGCTCTCCTATCAATTTAAATGTTTGATCAAACTGTAAGCTATTATATCTTAGAAATGTCTCATGACAAAAAAACTTAAGAAAAACAATCCTATCAGTAAAATCCTTCAAATAGGATTTTAAGCTAAACCCCTTCAAAAAGTTGATCTTTAAGATATGTTTGTATGTTGTTAAGCTGTATCAACAATTTTTCAGTTATGTAATGGCTTTCCTGGATCCACCAGTACAAGGCTAGGGCTCTGAAGTGACTTACCAATGGTCACTCCCACGAAACCAGAGGTGTCAGTGGGGCTCGAACCCAGGACTCCTGAGATCTATGAAGTTTAAGAACCCAACCTTTCATCTAAATGAAAATACAAAACTCTTAATCTGCACTGAAAAGACATATGGACCTCTTTATTTATAATCTTTCTAGAGGTTTATTTAAACCCTATGTGAAAATATTGTGGTAAATGCTGGATTTTTACCATTTTCAACAACTGTTCAGTTATAACTCAATGACTATTCACTGATTCATGCTTACTGGGTAATCCACCAGTACTGGACTAGAAAACAATGTCTGGCCTAAGGACACTCCAGTATAAAGAAATTGACTATGAATTAGAAAAAACAACTAAAATACATGACCTCAAATTTCAAACACTTATCACCGCACAACTGTAGGATCAGTGGTGCGTAAGATAAGTGTATAAAGCGTGTGTTAATGCAAGAGCATGAAATGTGCTAAGAGATGAATGTCCAGTACCCACAAGCATCCGATGATTGATACAGATTTTGCCGAGTGGTGGTTCGCACGTATTTCATGGAAGACAGGGCCGGAGGTTCAAGACAAAACAACAACCAAAGCAGGAACTCCATCAATGCGTACCTTTCAACATTTAAAAAGACAGATCAGACACCTTTCTTGTGAAATTACTAATAATCATCAATTTCAGTTATTTGGAAGGTTTGTCATTAATAAAGGCTTCTAATAAGAAAGACATTGCAGCAGACGTTTAAAAACATTGCAACAAATGAAGAATTTTCTATGAATGAACAAACCCACAAAAATTCTCTTTTTGTCACATTGATTTCAACAAATCTTGTTTACTTATGTTTTATCTTAGAAAAGATTTTGTTCAGTGTAATATTAACTAGTATTTAGTATTATTAGAAATGACCTTCCTGAAGACATTTGAAATAATTGTGACAAAAAAGAGACCAAGCCCAGGATGAGTAAATTCTCTTTAAGACATTTCAAATTAACTTGATTACTTTGGATTTTTTTCAACCTTATATATTTGAATTTTTCATCATAGTCTCATTAATTTTGATAATTATAGACCGTTCTTAAGTCATTCCGAACCAAATAACTTGAAATAGGAAATGGTATAAGAAAGAAAGGCAGATGACATAATTTAGCTCACAAACTTAAACACCTTATTTTCCATTATTATAATAAAAGAGATAATGCCTTTAAGTTTGGGATGCATCAAATTATGAGTATTTGGGGTTAAACACTATGTCAGATAAAAATCATTTACTTTATGGCAGATCTCTTTTTTTATTCATATATGGGATTTTCACTATGTCAACAGTATTTCATTTATGTTGTGATACTCGGCTTATAGGGATGAAGGAAGACCCCCCCAAACAAGACTTAGCCAGGTAGAACCATTGGTGTTCCATTAGTGGACAAAGATAATACCTTTCATGAAAATCTGGCAGAACAATAACTAATGGGATCTTGGTACCTGGGTAATCAACCAGTACTAAAACTAGTAACATAAGTGAAATACTGTTCATACAAATGAAAACCTCATGTAGATAATAATTCTAGTTAAGTTTAAGAAACACACTTTATGATTTTTCCTTCATAGAATAAAACCTTGAATAAAACTTTTACTGCTGGTGTCTGATCTTCTATTAAAAAAAATGATTCAATCAAATATTTTTACATAAAAGTTGCTTTTTCACAGATTTAGTCCATTCATATAATTATATGACTATCAGAAACTCACAGGATATCAATGTCCTTTATGCGTGAAGACAGTCTTTATTCTTCACACGGTCAATTCAAGAAGGGTTTCTATCCTGACATACTCATCAATTGAGAAATATTGTGATAAAAATAGACTGAATCTCCCAGAGATTGATGATCACTTGCAGTTTTCATGAACCATGTGACCTATATTGAGAAACAAAATGGCCGACACATCTACATTGAACTAAGACAGTATTGAATGACTAAAGGATTATTTAATAGGGTAACTTAAGTTTTTGTCCATTTCTCATCATCTTTATCAATGTTTTTAGATCGGTAGCATCAAATCAATCTTAATATGTCCTTCTTTCAGGCAATATATCTTCTTTGGCCGACAAATGATATATTGTCGATGTGAAGAGTAGCCATGGGCAAGGTGAAAGACTTGATCATGTGACTTTATTTCAGCTGCAAACACAAAGATATAATGATTCTCTTTGAACCAAATTAGCTGTCGATACAGACTTTTCATTGTGCAGGAGTACGCCAATGCAGCAGTTGTTATGTTTTGTGATACTTTATATCAATTTATTTATTTCTATTTTCCATTTTCTCATCTGTGGAAAAGCAACTTTAGATCAACATTATAAGTAGCAATTAATTAAGTTGAATGTACTACTTGAAGAGTTCATGAAATGTTTGTCATTTGCTGAAAAAAAGAATCATACAACAAAACAGGCATCAATACAAATACAACAAGCACATCAATAAACAAACCCATTACTACATCATCCTAAGAAATGAGTTAAGTTCTTATTCAGATATATCTATGTTTGCAGAAAACCATGTGAACAAAGCCAGAAACTGTGCATTCTGAGCAATGACTGTCTTTTTACAAGGTTTCCAACAATTCTTATTCAATTCCTCTATAAAAAGTAAAGATTTTTGTATTTGACAAAACTTGAAAATGAAAGCAGACAACACTTAAAACAGGTTAGGGAAAATGAATCTTCCTAAATTGAGCAGACCCATTTGTCTCATATTTTTAAAACAAACTGTCTATTTGCTGCAGATGATATAAAATGACTTTCAAAGAAGTAAGGATCAATGTAACACATTAGTAAGACTTGATATAATCTAACCTATAAAATAAACATGGGATATCAGTTTGTATTGGGATGCCCAAAGCATGCAGACATAGTCCAGTCAATCTGAGGTTGAGTCTTTAACTAAATTTATGTGACAGAAAATGTTTGCATCTTTTTTTTTAATAAAAATGAATCCACTTAAAAGTATATCAAAGGTCAGATAAATCTTCGTATGGGAAAATAAGTTTGATGTTTTGGTAATTTGTGGATATTTTGGTAATTTGTGGTACTTGCAGGAATTGGTGAATCTATATCAAGGCCAGGAATAAATTTATTCATAGGTATTGAGGGTCACTGTTAAATCATAGTTAATTAATGATCATTTGTATTGTTAATCTCAAAATTTGTTTGGAAATTAGTTTTATATGATTAGTTATAATTCAAAGGAAAGTTTTGTTTTTCATATACTTCATTAAAGTTTATTCTATACTTTCAAAGTTGAAGCAAAATGTAGCTTCACATTGCTATTGATGGGTCTTTAAATTGTCTGCTATATTTTTTTGTTGTATGGTGTTTAACGCTGTGACAACAGTTTTTCAGTTATGTTACAGCTTTCCTGAATCCATCAGTACTAGGCTAGGGCTCTGAAGTGACTAGCCAAAGGCCACTCCAATGAAGCGAGAGGTATTGATGGAATGAATGAATGGTGTTTTAAGGCGCATTGACAGCTAAAGTCATTTAGCGCAAGAGGTATGTATTGATGGAATGAATGAATGGGGTTTTAAGGCGCATTGACAGCTAAAGTCATTTAGCGCAAGAGGTATGTATCGATGGAATGAATGAATGGGGTTTGAATGAAAGGCGCATCAACAGCTATGGTCATTAAGGTCATTTAGCGTGAGAGGTATCGATTGGGCTTAAACCTGCGGCCCCGAATTTCTTAGTCCGACATCTTAACCACAGGGCCATGCAAAACCCCGTCATCTTTAATACAATACATCTTCCTTAGCGACATTTTTATTGATTTTTCACATTAATAAATTACGCTGTTTTGAGAAAACGGTCGACAAACTACAAACTAACCAAATGAATGCATTCTTGAAAATAATGAAGAATTATTTTAAACTTGATTGGGATGAATAAACCTCAGAAAAAATAATAATATTATAAACAAATTGAAAGGTTCATACTAATGAGCTACTTGATCAAACCATTATGTATGTGAAAAGGATTTTTTATTGACAGAAGGTTTAAAACCTCACATGATTTCTCTTTCTGTTACTTAGCTATACATATTTCTAACACCATGCTATCATTCAATTGTTGTCGGTTAAAAAAACCTTTGCAAAAACTTTCATAACCTCACCAACTGATTAAGTATATAAATCTGTGTTTCTCAGTTTGTGTTGAAGGGTTTGGATAAACTGACAAAGCAAAAAAGTAAAATTTATGATTCTCTTGTCATCTACAATCATTATACAAACAAGAAGTTGCTATAAATATCTAATGATTAAATTCAATTAACTTTTGAAATAAAAATCTGTTTATCCATATGCTGAGATAAAGGAATTTTTGTGCTGTAAGATTTACATATTTCCATACTAAAACTTAGAGATAATTGTTTTCTTCTTTTTAACTTTTAAAGGGAAGATTTGTCTTCACTTTTTCACATGTTATCTTTAACATATTTATAGAGCATACTACAAATCAAATGATTTAAGATGCAATTACTTTTAGATTGTTTCTTGTATTGCCATAAATTGACTGGACTAATATCTGAGGATAGAGAACGATTAAGCTTGATAAGAAGTTATTTCTTAACCCTTATAGTGCTGAAACCAACTTCATGCTTATGCAAACAGGTTAGATCTAGGCCAGCCTCCAAGTAAATTGGCGGCTTGCCTGTGATCTGACCTGTTTGTTACTATGAGTATCTTTTATCATCAAACTGAATCAGTTTTTCAAGGTTTTTGAAAGCAGACAACACAAATCTATTTTCAGAAAATTACCAAGCATTTGATTGGTTAAAATCATCATACCGTTGATATAGTTGGTACAGGATAAAGGCCTAAGCCTGTGACTCCCGATCTGATCTTCTTTGAGAAACACTCATCGCAAATATTATTGAAGAAAATATTATGACAAAAGTAGAAAAGTATGCTACCAAGCAAACATGATCTTTAATGCCATAATAGATTCTTGGCTAAGGTTTGTTACAGTAAATATTTACAATATAATCTACAAACCTATTACACAAATTGGACTCATTAAACAATCACATGAAGAAAGTTACAGCAGATGATTGCAATAAGTTATGATTATAAATTGCTCCTTTGAAAAATTGCCTAATATTTTGACAATTACTGAAAAGAACAATTTCTCATTAATTTGGCATGTTTTCTATGATTGACTTCTGCACATGTGTTTCATATAGATTCAAACAGACTTCACAGCTTTAGATAAATAGACTTCCATAAATTATGTTGAAGTAGAATTCTTGTCTTTAAAGCATTCTGAGGGTTCAATGCAAGACTGTAGTAAGTCCTTCACAAGCATGAAGCACCTGCTATAATTTTTCACTGAACCCTTGGTGTACATGGAGAGTATCTATACAATATGATACATTAATTCATACCCTAAATTCATTTTTCAAACAGTCAAAATTGAGATCAACAGCAGACAATACTTGTAGTATTAAAAACAGATATATCCATGGTATTGAGAAGGAACAATGAATAAAATAGCAGAAATTGTATATAAAAAAGAAATTTCTTCTTTTGTCACAGTGCTTTATAAAATATTTGGGATGCATGTATATTAAAATGAGCTTACTGATACCAAAAAGTGTATACGAAAGAACACAAAGGTTCATTAAGAAATACCTCTTGAAACTCTTGATTGTGGGATAATACTGTTTTTGTTGATGTAGTAATGGGTAAAACAAAAATACATAAAAATAGAATTATTACATACAGTCATAGAAAACATTAAACAAAAATGTAACAAAAAGCAAGATTTCAACTTTAAAAAAAAGGTTTTCTTTTCAGGCTTTCTTTTAACCCTTATAGTGCTGGAACCGACTTCATGCTTACCCAAACAGGTTAGATCCAGGCCAAGTAAACTGGCAGCTGGCCCGTGATCTCACCTGTTTGCTACTCTGAGTACCTTTCCTCCTCAAAATTAAGCAGATATTTAATTTTGGAAAGCAGATAACACAAAATCTATTTTTAGAAAATTACCCGGCATTCTAAGGGTTAAAACCTTAAATATTAGCACTGGGACCATGCCAAGTCCCAATTCTTGCTTAAAACAAACAATTACACCTTTTGCTCGACTGGTTTTACAAAGCAAAAATATTATTCCATTTTTTATAAATGAAGCCAGCAAATGGTTTTAATTTGGACTGTAACAAACATAGAAAATAACCCTCTCAAAGACACAATCACATCCAATCAGGACAAAACACTGTCATCCACTAATCAGTTGTGTTGTCTATTTATATACCAGCTTGTTGTCTTTAATAATGTTTTAGGTTCTCAAATTGTCATAAATGTTTTGAGAATGTTTCATAAATCCCATCTCAAAAAGACTCGGCCCAAGACTTGGCCCTTGCGGATACATGGGAAAGGCACATTTAATATAAGAAGAAGTCCCCATCCCACCGCTGCCACCAATGTAACAAACCCAACCAATTAACGTCTCGAAAGACACAATCACATCCGATCAGTGGAAACACTGTTGTCCATTGATTGGTTATGTTGTATATTCATACACCAACATTTTCTCTATAACAATGTATTAGGTTCTCTATAATTAGCATCAACCATCGGAGAACATCAATGCATTCTCAACAAAAAATAAATCAATGCATTTCTACGATAAAACCAGTTATTTCATGTATACATGTATATACTTTTTTTAAGGACCAAAATCACGGAGTTCAAGAAACCATTATGACAAAAGGAGACATTGCTTACATCAAACAATTACACCTTTTGTAAGACTGGTTTCTACAAAACAATAATTTTATTCCAAACTTTATAAATGAGTCCATCACATGGTTTTAATTTGGACCAATCAGAAAACCCTGTTTGAAGGAAAAAAATATTGCAGACGAATTCTGCATCGCTTCCAACTTGAACCTATCAGACAAATAAACATGTTTGTGTATAAAAAATTCATTAATGTAGACAAATTCAGCAACCTCAGGTCTAATTATAATGATAACTAACTAAATATATATATTTATATCTGATGTTCAAATTGGAAGCTTTGTACAAAATGTGTTTATCTCTATTACTGCAAAAAGATATGTTTAATTGTTTCAAATTAAACACACTAACATATTTATTCATTCACAAATGTGGTTTTGTCCGTCAGGTCTTGGCCCTTTGGGAGATACTTGGGAAAGGCAACTCCAATAGAAGGAGAAGTCTTCATCCCATCGCTGCCACCAATGTAACAAACCAAGCAAAACAAACCTCTCAAAAGACACAATCTGAATAACATCCGATCAGTGAAAAAACAATGTCAGCCACTGATCGGTTGTGCTGTCTATTTACATACCTGCATGTTCTTCATAACAATGCATTTGGTTCCTAAATACACTTTCCTTGACCGTTAAAATCTGACACATCCCATTCAGCCATTCCTGTCATATCTTCCATTGGTGCTTCTTTATGTCTGAAAGATAAAAATAGATTTCTGTTATATCAAAGTTCTTGTTAAGCTTTTAAAATTGTTAAGTCTGCTCTTTAAACTTTCTTTTTTACAAATCTATTATCATTTAAGCTGTCAATTAATGTGCATGTATGCTATTTTTCATTTCACTCTTAAGTCTTATTCATCTTGAGCAATCCATAAAGAACAAACGGATGCTGCATTCAATTCTTTCAACAATGAAAACAATGAAAACAGAAAAGTGAAGATTCAAAATGTCTCAAAGACAAAGGAATACTCTCTGGATAGCCACATTTGAAATATATCAAGGTTTTATTTTTTTTACTTTTCTTCATTAAAGCTATACTTGCGCTCATTTAGACTTACATTGTGAAAGTACTAGAGTAATTGAAAATCATCTCAAAAGTACTTTAAATTCCCTTTTACAGAGGAATTGAGACTGCAGCATGTTCACATGATGCATTTAAAAGGGTGAAAACTTTAAGATTTATTTACAATTAGCGATAAAACAAGGTCAGCCAAGAAACATTGGGAACCATTAAAACCAAAAATATTCTCCATTTTGAATGTTCACATTGTTAATATTGGATAAATGACAGTATTTTAACGTGTTTTTTTTCACTTGATTTTTCTAACCAGGTGATCGCAAATCATTAAGCCGAGCGCTCCGTGCTATTTTAGATGTTACTCAAATGTAAACAATGAAGTTAAATTGGTGGGTACCAAATTTGTGAAAATAGCACTTCAATAAATAGATAATAAAAAGTGCAGGCGTTTTATTGTCATGATCTGTTTATTGTTTACTGTATATTACTAACCTGTTTGCTTAAGCATGAGATTGGTTCCAGCACTATAAGGATTAAAACAAATAGGTAATCCTGTCAACTTAATGATTTTATCATAAATCAAAACCTTGATTGATTACATATGGTGTCTAATCTCTTTGGTATTTATTGATCTTTTTTTAATAAGTAATTGCAATCAAAAACAAATTGTAAGAAGCTGCTAATACAGAATTGAATTGAAGGTACTACTTGAAGAGTTCATGCAATGTTTGTCATTTGCTGAAAAACAAAAACATCATACTATAAACAGACATTAAAACAAATACATGTACATGTAAAACAATAGGTTCAATAAATAAATCCATATCTACAACCTAAATATTGTTGTTTTTCAGTCATATTCGAACATGTTTCCAGAAAACAATGCAACAAAAAAGAAGAGATACAAACATATAGTTCACTGTCTGTCTTTTCATTTGCATTGTTTATAGGTGCTTGTTTAAAAAAGAGAAAATTAAAAAGTCAAAATAAAATGCTTTTGAGTTAATACATTTTTGTAATGTTGCTTGATAAAACTTAAAATAAGCTGCTGAAAACATAATCAATTTAGGAAACTTCAATTTAACAAGGTATGTACAGTTTATATGCAGTAGATCTTAGAAGCAATGTCACACTTTAAGATTAAAAGACATGTCAAATCAGTGTATAAACACTTAAAAAGTTTAAAATTATCTACTATTGCTTCGAATGATTATTCTCCAGTGCGTATCATATACCAATACAGCTATTGCGCAGTTTTAATGAGATTGTTTTCAACATCCAAATATACTCAAAACTGTGAACGAGCACCTTCGAAGCTTTGTAATACATAACATAAAAATAATTGACCCTGTACACCATTAAACCATAATACCATGAAGCCATTATCAAAGATCAAAAATCATGCACTCAGCACTATGATAGACACAGACTTTTAACCCTTTACCAAATGCCAAATTTTCAACTGTCCCAAATTGGAAGAGTTTGCAGATAACATTTCAAAATGTAATGAAATCGAAAAGAAATCTTCTGATAGGGCAGAAAACATTGTGGGAAAAGGAAAAATTGATTGTTAAGAGCAATATCTCCTTACCCACAATGTTTTCGAGAGTCGTCTGCAACAAACTGGTCAAATGCCATTATTGTTTGGTAATGGGGTGAACTATACAGTTTCTCGTCAAACAAACATCTGTTTGTAGAATAACAATAGCAAGAAAAAGTAATCAAATTAAACACTTTAGTAAGGTTTCATGTGATCATTCAGACATCTTAGCATTCCCTCAACAGAGTAGCCGTTTTCAATGTTTAGAAGTAAAAGTTTCTATAACGAAAGCAAAGAAACCCAGCAGTTAACAGTGCATCTTAAGATGCACCCATTGCATTGGTAGGGTGCTAACGGGCGACTTTCAATCTATACTGTTGGACTGTACACTACAACATTGTCAAAAAACCTATTTTTCATAAGAATTATGCATATTGACATGGTAATTTAATATCACCCAAAATTATTAGCATTGAAACTTGTTAGAGACACAATTTATAGAAACAATCATTTACATTAGCAAATACCCTTGGCGGCTTCCAGAATAGTTCAGATGCCTCCGTGCATACAGAAGACGATCTAGCGCCATCGCTTTTCAAAAACATGCTGTCGGACGCCCAATCCTCTCCAAACCAAACATCACCCTTCACAGTCTATCTGAAATGACAGGAACCATTTTGTTGTATTTTAAACGGTCTAGGGCTGCAAGAAAAAGAGTAAAAAAAGACATTTACAATAAAATTTATAGTTCACTGCAGCCTCATTATAATGGGGTTGTCCGGAGCTATGATGATTGACCCACGTTAAAAGTGGGGTGGAAAAATATAACGTGGGGTCACTTTACACCCTATATGCCAGACCATAACCACTTAAATCAAATCAATCCAAAACAAGAACTAGTCAATTCATATTGATTTATTGATTCATGAAATGTTAAAGAAATTGGTCAAAGTTAACAGGTCCGGACAAAGTCATATTTGGACTCAAGTGCGTCAGCATGTTAGTCCACTAATTTCAATCTCTCTTGTCATTAGACAGCATTTCTATTACCAGAACAACTTGTCGGTTTAATATCGAAAGAAATTTTGTTCCTATGAAAATCGGTCAAAGTTTGCAGGTTTGTGCCTGTGAGAAATGAGCCAAAATGACAAAGTCCAATTTTTCCTTTTAACACACTAATTTCAACCTCTCTAGTCACTCTAGTCACCAGATAGAATTTTCATCACCAGAACAACTTGTCAGATGAATATGAAAAGAAATTTTTGTCCTAAGAAAATTGGTCAAAGTTTGCAGGTTCGGGTCTTAGAGAAATGAGCCAAATGATAAAGTCCAATTTTTCCTCAAAACACACTAATTTCAATCTCTCTTGTCATTAGATAGCATAATTATCACTAGAACAACTTGTCGGTTGAATATGGAAACAAATTTTGGTCTTATGATTCAGTTAAAGTTTGCAGGTCAAGACCTGGGAGAAATGAGCCAAAATGATAAAGTCCAATTTTTCCTTATAACACACTGATTTCAATCGCTCTTGTCATCAGATAGCATTATTATCACCAGAACAGCTTGTGGGTTGAATAAGGAAAAACATTTTGGTCCTAAGAAAATCGTTCAAAGTTTGCAGGTCCGGACCTGAGAGAAATGGGCCAAATGATGAAGTCCAATTTTTTCATTTGATACACTAATTTCAAATTCTCTGGTCATTGTATAGCATTATTATCACCACGAGGTACAGTCAAAAAGTTCCCGGATTGCTTCTGTTTTTTTAATGTGGTATGGGATAGCGCCTTAAAATATATATGTCATTGATAAGAAATCATTTACCTATACAATGATACAACATGAGGCAGTGTAAATAACATACTGAAAAATATATTACATTTTAAACCAGCACAACTTATACCATATGGAGCACATTGACGTTAAAATGTTACGTTATACACAGATCTGATGTCAATTTTGATCACTTAAATCATTACTGTTTTTCAAAGTATTCCCCATTGAGTCGAATACACTTTTCATGGCATTTCACCCAGCTGTGATAAATTTTATCACTCTT
Organism: Cerastoderma edule; assembly: GCA_947846245.1. Taxonomy (NCBI): domain Eukaryota; kingdom Metazoa; phylum Mollusca; class Bivalvia; order Cardiida; family Cardiidae; genus Cerastoderma; species Cerastoderma edule. The sequence goes on along the minus strand of OX401420.1, from coordinate 9,873,109 downwards.
TTTGGAAGCTGTGTACTGCCAATCTCACAGAGGATTTTAGTTCCTCTTCGGATTCGAAACTGCGGCCTCGAAGCTCAGCTGACTCTTTATTCACTGTCTGACCACTGGGTACGACATGTTGGAGGAGCATCCCTTGACTGTCCATGAAGAAAATATACATGATTTTTCTCAAAGACTTCACGGTATTGTCCTTCTTTGTTTCCTGATCAAAAATTAATTAGAGTTTCATCGGTTGTTTCATCAGGCGCTTCAATCCTGGCATGCATATTATCCGCGGATAATAGCCGAGGGACCCATCGTGCACATACCTTACTCATTCCTAGGTCTTGAGATGATATTCTATGGACAGTTCCATGACTTAGCTCCACTGTATCCGAAATATCCTCTATGGACTTTCATCTATCCTTCATTATAACACTATGGATGAGTGATTTCCCGCTGTCTGTCTTTGGTCTCCCCATACGTGGATTATCGGTTATATCATCTCTACCCTTTTTAAAACGCTTATGCCAGTTAAACACGAGAGTCCTGGATACTTTCTTTGAGCATTGCTTCTTGTTCATGAATTTCAAAGTGTTCATCGGTGTCATATCCGCCCTTAAACAGAATTTAATGACTGTCCGCTGCTCCGTATACTCAAATGACATCGGCCTTTTTTCTCCACTATTTTTATCCATTTCTCTTTAAAACTCTGATTAAATGCGTTCTTCAGGGCGATATTGTTGATTTCAGAAAAATGTTTTGAGATAATGTGGAAATGAGTTCATGTGAAGTTTCATCTCAATTTGGCCCCATTTAAGGAATGATTTTTGTGTTTCACAACTGAATGAAAATGCGCCGTTCTAATGTTTCCAATGTGCTCCGTAACTTTACCTGTCAATCGTTTTAAACATATTAATGAAAGAAAATAATAGTCGTACAATTAAAAAATTATACATGTCCACAGAAATTGAATAGCTACTGCATTGTGGCAAATTTTAGATCAATCGGACGTCAAGTTTACTTGAAGCAAAGGCAGTCTTGGAACCTTTTGACTGCACCTCGTAGAACAACTTGTCGGTTGAATATGGAGAGAAATTTTGGTCCTATGAAAATTGGACAAAGTTTGCAGGTCCGGACCTGTGAGAAATGAGCCAAAATGACAAAGTCCAGTCTTTCCTTAAAACACACTAATTTCAATCTCTCTGGTCATTGTATAGCATCATCATGACTAGCACAACTTGTCGGTTGAATATGGAGCAAAATTTTAGACCTCGGAAAATGGGTCAATTTCCCAGGTCCGGACCTGTGAGAAATGAGCCAAAATGACAAAGTCCAGTTTTTCCTTAAAACACACTAATTTCAATCTCTCTGGTCATTGTATAGCATCATGATGACTAGAACAACTTGTCGGTTGAATATGGAGCAAAATTTTAGACCATGGAAAAGGAGTCAATTTCCCAGGTCCGGACCTGTGAGAAATGGGCCAAAATGACAAAGTCCAGTTTTGCCTTAAAACACACTAATTTCAATCTCTCTGGTCATTGTATAGCATCGTCATGACAAGAACAACTTGTCGGTTGAATATGGAGCAAAATTTTAGACCTCGGAATAAGGGTCAAATTCCCATGTCCGACCCTGTGAGAAATGGGCCAAAATGACAAAGTCCAGTTTTTCCTTAAACACACTAATTTCAAACTCTCTGGTCATTGTATAGCATCATCATGACTAAAACAACTTGTCGGTTGAATATGGAGCAAAATTTTAGACCTCGGAAAAAGGGTCAATTTCCCAGGTCCGGACATGCGAGAAATGGGCCAAAATGACAAAGTCCAGTTTTTCCTTAAAACACACTAATTTCAATCACTCTGGTCATTGTATAGCATCATCATGACTAAAACAACTTGTCGGTTGAATATGGAGCAAAATTTTAGACCTCGGAAAATGAGTCAATTTCCCAGGTCCAGACATGCGAGAAATGGGCCAAAATGACAAAGTCCAGTTTTTCCTTAAAACACACTAATTTCAATCTCTCTGGTCAATGTATAGCATCATCATGACTAGAACAACTTGTCGGTTGAATATGGAGCAAAATTTTAGACCTCGGAAAATGGGTCAATTTCCCAGGTCCGGACCTGCGAGAAATGGGCCAAAATGACAAAGTCCAGTTTTTCCTTAAAACACACTAATTTCAATCTCTCTGGTCATTGTATAGCATCATCATGACTAGAACAACTTGTCGGTTGAATATGGAGCAAAGTTTTTAGACCTCGGAAAATGGGTCAATTTCCCAGGTCCGGACCTGTGAGAAATGGGCCAAAATGACAAAGTCCAGTTTTTCCTTAAAACACACTAATTTCAATCTCTCTGGTCATTGTATAGCATCATCATGACTAGAACAACTTGTCGGTTGAATATGGAGCAAATTTTAGACCTCGGAAAATGGGTCAATTTCCCAGGTCCGGACCTGTGAGAAATGGGCCAAAATGACAAAGTCCAGTTTTTCCTTAAAACACACTAATTTCAATCTCTCTGGTCATTATATAGCATCATCATGACTAGAACAACTTGTCGGTTGAATATGGAGCAAAATATTAGACCTCAGAAAATGGGTCAATTTCCCAGGTCCGGACATGCGAGAAATGGGCCAAAATGACAAAGTCCAGTTTTTCCTTAAAACACACTAATTTCAATCTCTCTGGTCATTGTATAGCATCATCATGACTAGAACAACTTGTCGGTTGAATATGGAGCAAAATTTTAGACCTGGGAAAATGGGTCAATTTCCCAGGTCCGGACATGCGAGAAATGGGCCAAAATGACAAAGTCCAGTTGTTCCTTAAAACACACTAATTTCAATCTCTCTGGTAATTGTATAGCATCATCATGACTAGAACAACTTGTCGGTTGAATATGGAGCAAAATTTTAGACCTCGGAAAATGGGTCAATTTCCCAGGTCCGGACCTGCGAGAAATGGGCCAAAATGACAAAGTCCAGTTTTTCCTTAAAACACACTAATTTCAATCTCTCTGGTCATTGTATAGCATCATCATGACTAGCACAACTTGTCGGTTGAATATGGAGCAAAATTTTAGACCTCAGAAAATGGGTCAATTTCCCAGGTCCAGACATGCGAGAAATGGGCCAATTTGACAAAGTCCAGTTTTTCCTTAAAACACACTAATTTCAATCTCTCAGGTCATTGTATAGCATTATCATCACTAGAACAACTTGTCGGTTGAATATGGAGCAAAATATTAGACCTCGGTAAATGGGTCAATTTCCCAGGTCCGGACCTGTAAGAAATGGGCCAAAATGACAAAGTCCAGTTTTTCCTTAAAACACACTAATTTCAATCTCTCTGGTGATTGTATAGCATCATCATGACTAGAACAACTTGTCGGTTGAATATGGAGCAAATTTTAGACCTCGAAAATGGGTCAATTTCCCAGGTCCGACCTGTAGAAATGGGCCAAAATGACAAAGTCCAGTTTTTCCTTAAAACACACTAATTTCAATCTCTCTGGTCATTGTATAGCATTATCATGACTAGAACAACTTGTCGGTTGAATATGGAGCAAAATTTTAGACCTCGGAAAATGGGTCAATTTCCCAGGTCCGGACATGCGAGAAATGGGCCAAAATGACAAAGTCCAGTTTTTCCTTAAAACACACTAATTTCAATCTCTCTGGTCATTGTATAGCATCATCATGACTAGAACAACTTGTCGGTTGAATATGGAGCAAAATTTTAGACCTCGGAAAATGGGTCAATTTCCCAGGTCCGGACCTGCGAGAAATGGGCCAAAATGACAAAGTCCAGTTTTTCCTTAAAACACACTAATTTCAATCTCTCTGGTCATTGTATAGCATCATCATGACTAGAACAACTTGTCGGTTGAATATGGAGCAAAATTTTTAGACCTCGGAAAATGGGTCAATTTCCCAGGTCCGGACCTGCGAGAAATGGGCCAAAATGACAAAGTCCAGTTTTTCCTTAAAACACACTAATTTCAATCTCTCTGGTCATTGTATAGCATCATCATGACTAGAACAACTTGTCGGTTGAATATGGAGCAAAATTTTAGACCTCGGAAAATGGGTCAATTTCCCAGGTCCGGACCTGTGAGAAATGGGCCAAAATGACAAAGTCCAGTTTTTCCTTAAAACACACTAATTTCAATCTCTCTGGTCATTGTATAGCATCATCATGACTAGAACAACTTGTCGGTTGAATATGGAGCAAAATTTTAGACCTCGGAAAATGGGTCAATTTCCCAGGTCCGGACCTGTGAGAAATGGGCCAAAATGACAAAGTCCAGTTTTTCCTTAAAACACACTAATTTCAATCTCTCTGGTCATTGTATAGCATCATCATGACTAGAACAACTTGTCGGTTGAATATGGAGCAAAGTTTTTAGACCTCGGAAAATGGGTCAATTTCCCAGGTCCGGACCTGTGAGAAATGGGCCAAAATGACAAAGTCCAGTTTTTCCTTAAAACACACTAATTTCAATCTCTCTGGTCATTGTATAGCATCATCATGACTAGAACAACTTGTCGGTTGAATATGGAGCAAAATTTTAGACCTCAGAAAATGGGTCAATATCCCAGGTCCGGACCTGTGAGAAATGGGCCAAAATGACAAAGTCCAGTTTTTCCTTAAACACACTAATTTCAATCTCTCTGGTCATTGTATAGCATCATCATGACTAGAACAACTTGTCGGTTGAATATGAAGCGAAATTTTAGACCTCAGAAAATGGGTCAATTTCCCAGGTCCGGACCTGCGAGAAATGGGCCAAAATGACAAAGTCCAGTTTTTCCTTAAAACACTAATTTCAATCTCTCTGGTCATTGTATAGCATCATCATGACTAGAACAACTTGTCGGTTGAATATGGAGCAAAATTTTAGACCTGGAAAATGGGTCAATTTCCCAGGTCCGGACCTGCGAGAAATGGGCCAAAATGACAAAGTCCAGTTTTTCCTTAAAACACACTAATTTCAATCTCTCTGGTCATTGTATAGCATCATCATGACTAGAACAACTTGTGGGTTGAATATGAAGAAATTTTAGACCTCAGAAAATGGGTCAATTTCCCAGGTCGGACATGCGAGAAATGGGCCAAAATGACAAAGTCCAGTTTTTCCTTAAAACACACTAATTTCAATCTCTCTGGTCATTGTATAGCATTATCATCACTAGAACAACTTGTCGGTTGAATATGGAGCAAAATTTTAGGCCTGGGAAAATGGGTCAATTTCCCAGGTCCGGACATGCGAGAAATGGGCCAAAATGACAAAGTCCAGTTTTTCCTTAAAACACACTAATTTCAATCTCTCTGGTCATTGTATAGCATCATCATGACTAGAACAACTTGTGGTTGAATATGGAGCAAAATTTTAGACCTCGGAAAATGGGTCAATTTCCCAGGTCCGGACATGCGAGAAATGGGCCAAAATGACAAAGTCCAGTTTTTCCTTAAAACACACTAATTTCAATCTCTCTGGTCATTGTATAGCATCATCATGACTAGAACAACTTGTCGGTTGAATATGGAGCAAAATTTTAGACCTCGGAAAATGGGTCAATTTCCCAGGTCCAGACATGCGAGAAATGGGCCAAAATGACAAAGTCCAGTTTTTCCTTAAAACACACTAATTTCAATCTCTCTGGTCATTGTATAGCATCATCATGACTAGAACAACTTGTCGGTTGAATATGGAGCAAAATTTTAGACCTCGGAAAATGGGTCAATTTCCCAGGTCCGGACCTGCGAGAAATGGGCCAAAATGACAAAGTCCAGTTTTTCCTTAAAACACACTAATTTCAATCTCTCTGGTCATTGTATAGCATCATCATGACTAGAACAACTTGTCGGTTGAATATGGAGCAAAATTTTAGACCTCGGAAAATGGGTCAATTTCCCAGGTCCGGACCTGTATGGGCCAAAATGACAAGTCCAGTTTTTCCTTAAAACACACTAATTTCAATCTCTCTGGTCATTGTATAGCATCATCATGACTAGAACAACTTGTCAGTTGAATATGGAGCAAATTTTAGACCTCGGAAAATGGGTCAATTTCCCAGGTCCGACCTGTGAGAAATGGGCCAAAATGACAAAGTCCAGTTTTTCCTTAAAACACACTAATTTCAATCTCTCTGGTCATTGTATAGCATTATCATCACTAGAACAATTTGTCGGTTGAATATGGAGCAAAATATTAGACCTCGGAAAATGGGTCAATTTCCCAGGTCCGGACCTGTGAGAAATGGGCCAAAATGACAAAGTCCAGTTTTTCCTTAAAACACACTAATTTCAATCTCTCTGGTCATTGTATAGCATCATCATGACTAGAACAACTTGTCGGTTGAATATGGAGCAAAATTTTAGACCTCGGAAAATGGGTCAATTTCCCAGGTCCGGACCTGTGAGAAATGGGCCAAAATGACAAAGTCCAGTTTTTCCTTAAAACACACTAATTTCAATCTCTCTGGTCATTGTATAGAATCATCATGACTAGAACAACTTGTCGGTTGAATATGGAGCAAAATTTTAGACCTCGGAAAATGGGTCAATTTCCCAGGTCCGGACTTGTGAGAAATGGGCCAAAATGACAAAGTCCAGTTTTTCCTTAAAACACACTAATTTCAATCTCTCTGGTCATTGTATAGCATCATCATGACTAGAACAACTTGTCGGTTGAATATGAAGCAAAATTTTAGACCTCAGAAAATGGGTCAATTTCCCAGGTCCGGACATGCGAGAAATGGGCCAAAATGACAAAGTCCAGTTTTTCCTTAAAACACACTAATTTCAATCTCTCTGGTCATTGTATAGCATTATCATGACTAGAACAACTTGTCGGTTGAATATGGAGCAAAATTTTAGACCTGGGAAAATGGGTCAATTTCCCAGGTCCGACCATGCGAGAAATGGGCCAAAATGACAAAGTCCAGTTTTTCCTTAAAACACACTAATTTCAATCTCTCTGGTCATTGTATAGCATCATCATGATTAGAACAACTTGTGGGTTGAATATGGAGAATAATTTTAGACCTCAGAAAATGGGTCAATTTCCCAGGTCCGGACATGCGAGAAATGGGCCAAAATGACAAAGTCCAGTTTTTCCTTAAAACACACTAATATCAATCTCTCTGGTCATTGTATAGCATCATCATGACTAGAACAACTTGTCGGTTGAATATGAAGCGAAATTTTGGACCTAGGAAAATGGGTCAATTTCCCAGGTCCGTACCTGGGAGAAATGGGCCAAAATGACAAAGTCCAGTTTTTCCTTAAAACACACTAATTTCAATCTCTCTGGTCATTGTATAGCATCATCATGACTAGAACAACTTGTGGGTTGAATATGGAGCAAAATTTTAGACCTCGGAAAATGGGTCAATTTTCCCAGGTCCGGACCTGCGAGAAATGGGCCAAAATGACAAAGTCCAGTTTTTCCTTAAAACACACTAATTTCAATCTCTCTGGTCATTGTATAGCATCATCATGACTAGAACAACTTGTCGGTTGAATATGGAGCAAAATTTTAGACCTCGGAAAATGGGTCAATTTCCCAGGTCCAGACATGCGAGAAATGGGCCAATTTGACGAAGTCCAGTTTTTCCTTAAAACACACTAATTTCAATCTCTCTGGTCATTGTATAGCATTATCATCACTAGAACACCTTGTCGGTTGAATATGGAGCAAAATATTAGACCTCGGTAAATGGGTCAATTTCCCAGGTCCGGACATGCGAGAAATGGGCCAAAATGACAGAGTCCAGTTTTTCCTTAAAACACACTAATTTCAATCTCTCTGGTGATTGTATAGCATCATCATGACTAGAACAACTTGTCGGTTGAATATGGAGCAAAATTTGAGACCTCGGAAAATGGGTCAATTTCCCAGGTCCGGACCTGCGAGAAATGGGCCAAAATGACAAAGTCCAGTTTTTCCTTAAAACACACTAATTTCAATCTCTATGGTCATTGTATAGCATCATCATGACTAGAACAACTTGTCGGTTGAATATGGAGCAAAATTTTAGACCTTGGAAAATGGGTCAATTTCCCAGGTCGGGACCTGCGAGTAATGGGCCAAAATGACAAAGTCCAGTTTTTCCTTAAAACACACTAATTTCAATCTCTCTGGTCATTGTATAGCATCATCATGACTAGAACAACTTGTCGGTTGAATATGGAGCAAAGTTTTTAGACCTCGGAAAATGGGTCAATTTCCCAGGTCCGGACATGCGAGAAATGGGCCAAAATGACAAAGTCCAGTTTTTCCTTAAAACACACTAATTTCAATCTCTCTGGTCATTGTATAGCATCATCATGACTAGAACAACTTGTCGGTTGAATATGGAGCAAAATTTTAGACCTCGGAAAATGGGTCAATTTCCCAGGTCCGGACCTGCGAGAAATGGGCCAAAATGACAAAGTCAGTTTTCCCTTAAAACACACTAATTTCAATCTCTCTGGTCATTGTATAGCATCATCATGACTAGAACAACTTGTCGGTTGAATATGGAGCAAAATTTTTAGACCTCGGAAAATGGGTCAATTTCCCAGGTCCGGACCTGTGAGAAATGGGCCAAAATGACAAAGTCCAGTTTTTCCTTAAAACACACTAATTTCAATCTCTCTGGTAATTGTATAGCATCATCATGACTAAAACAACTTGTCGGTTGAATATGGAGCAAAATATTAGACCTCAGAAAATGGGTCAATATCCCAGGTCCGGACCTGTGAGAAATGGGCCAAAATGACAAAGTCCAGTTTTTCCTTAAAACACACTAATTTCAATCTCTCTGGTCATTGTATAGCATCATCATGACTAGAACAACTTGTCGGTTGAATATGGAGCAAAATTTTAGACCTCGGAAAATGGGTCAATATCCCAGGTCCGCACCTGTGAGAAATGGGCCAAAATGACAAAGTCCAGTTTTTCCTTAAAACACACTAATTTCAATCTCTCTGGTCATTGTATAGCATCATCATGACTAGAACAACTTGTCTGTTGAATATGGAGCAAAATTTTAGACCTCGGAAAATGGGTCAATTTCCCAGGTCCGGACATGCGAGAAATGGGCCAAAATGACAAAGTCCAGTTTTTCCTTAAAACACACTAATTTCAATCTCTCTGGTCATTGTATAGCATCATCATGACTAGAACAACTTGTCGGTTGAATATGGAGCAAATTTTAGACCTCGGAAAATGGGTCAATTTCCCAGGTCCGGACCTGTGAGAAATGGGCCAAAATGACAAAGTCCAGTTTTTCCTTAAAACACACTAATATCAATCTCTCTGGTCATTGTATAGAATCATCATGACTAGAACAACTTGTCGGTTGAATATGGAGCAAAATTTTAGACCTCGGAAAATGGGTCAATTTCCCAGGTTCGGACCTGTGAGAAATGGGCCAAAATGACAAAGTCCAGTTTTTCCTTAAAACACACTAATTTCAATCTCTCTGGTCATTGTATAGCATCATCATGACTAGAACAACTTGTCGGTTGAATATGGAGCAAACATTTTAGACCTCGGAAAATGGGTCAATTTCCCAGGTCCGGACCTGTGAGAAATGGGCCAAAATGACAAAGTCCAGTTTTTCCTTAAAACACACTAATTTCAATCTCTCTGGTCATTGTATAGAATCATCTGACTAGAACAACTTGTCGGTTGAATATGGAGCAAAATTTTAGACCTCGGAAAATGGGTCAATTTCCCAGGTCCGAACCTGTGAGAAATGGGCAAAATGACAAAGTCCAGTTTTTCCTCAAAACACACTAATTTCAAATTCTCTGGTCATTGTATAGCATCATCATAACTAGAACAACTTGTTGGTTGAATATGGAGCAAAATTTTAGACCTCGGAAAATGGGTCAATTTCCCAGGTCCAGCCCTGCGAGAAATGGGCCAAAATGACAAAGTCCAGTTTTTCCTTAAAACACAATAATTTCAATCTCTCTGGTCATTGTATAGCATCATCATGACTAGAACAACTTGTCGGTTGAATATGGAGCAAAATTTTAGACCTCGGAAAATGGGTCAATTTCCCAGGTCCGGACCTGCGCGAAATGGGCCAAAATGACAAAGTCCAGTTTTTCCTTAAAACACACTAATTTCAATCTCTCTGGTCATTGTATGGCATCATCATGACTAGAACAACTTGTCGGTTGAATATGGAGCAAAATTTTAGACCTCGGAAAATGGGTCAATTTCCCAGGTCCGACCTGTGAGAAATGGGCCAAAATGACAAAGTCCAGTTTTTCCTTAAAACACACTAATTTCAATCTCTCTTTTCATTGTATGGCATCATCATGACTAGAACAACTTGTCGGTTGAATATGGAGCAAAATTTTAGACCTCGGAAAATGAGTCAATTTCCCAGGTCCGGACCTGCGAGAAATGGGCCAAAATGACAAAGTCCAGTTTTTCCTTAAAACACACTAATTTCAATCTCTTTGGTCATTGTATAGCATCATCATGACTAGAACAACTTGTCGGTTGAATATGGAGCAAAATTTTAGACCTCGGAAAATGGGTCAATTTCCCAAGGTCGGACCTGCGAGAAATGGGCCAAAATGACAAAGTCCAGTTTTTCCTTAAAACACACTAATTTCAATCTCTCTGGTCATTGTATAGCATTATCATCACTAAAACAACTTGTCGGTTGAATGTGGAGCAAAATTTTAGACCTCGGAAAATGAGTCAATTTCCAAGGTCCGGACCTGCGAGAAATGGGCCAAAATGACAAAGTCCAGTTTTTCCTTAAAACATACTTATTTCAATCTCTCTGGTCATTGTATAGCATCATCATGACTAGAACAACTTGTCGGTTGAATATGGAGCAAAATTTTAGACCTCGGAAAATGGGTCATTTTCCCAGGTCCGGACCTGTGAGAAATGGGCCAAAATGACAAAGTCCAGTTTTTCCTTAAAACACACTAATTTCAATCTCTCTTGTCATTGTATGGCATCATCATGACTAGAACAACTTGTCGGTTGAATATGGAGCAAAAATTTAGACCTCGGAAAATGGGTCAATTTCCCAGGTCCGGACATGCGAGAAATGGGCCAAAATGACAAAGTCCAGTTTTTCCTAAAAACACACTAATTTCAATCTCTCTGGTCATTGTATAGCATCATCATGACTAGAACAACTTGTCGGTTGAATATGGAGCGAAATTTTGGACCTCGGCAAACGGGTCAATTTCCCAGGTCCGGACCTGGGAGAAATGGGCCAAAATGACAAAGTCCAGTTTTTCCTTATAACACACTAATTTCAATCTCTCTGGTCATTGTATAGCATCATCATGACTAGAACAACTTGTCGGTTGAATATGGAGCAAAATTTAGCACCTCGGAAAATGGGTCAATTTCCCAGGTCCGAACCTGGGAAAAATGGGCCAAAATGACAAAAGTCCAGTTTTTCCTTAAAACACACTAATTTCAATCCCTCTGGTCATTGTATAGCGTCATCATGACTAGAACAACTTATCAGTTCAATATGGAGCAAAATTAAGAACCTCGGAAAATGGGTCAATTTCCCAGGTCCGGACCTGGCAGAAATGGGCCAAAATGACAAAGTCCAGTTTTTCCTTAAAACACACTAATTTCAATCTCTCTGGTCATTGTATAGCATCATCATGACTAGAACAACTTGTCGGTTGAATATGGAGCAAAATTTTAGACCTCGGAAAATGGGTCAATTTCCCAGGTCCGGACCTGTGAGAAATGGGCCAAAATGACAAAGTCCAGTTTTTCCTTAAAACACACTAATTTCAATCTCTCTGGTCATTGTATAGCATCATCATGACTAGAACAACTTGTCGGTTGAATATGGAGCAAAATTTTAGACCTCGGAAAATGGGTCAATTTCCCAGGTCCGGACCTGGAGAAATGGGCCAAAATGACAAAGTCCAGTTTTTCCTTAAAACACACTAATTTCAATCTCTCTGGTCATTGTATAGCATCATCATGACTAGAACAACTTGTCGGTTGAATATGGAGCAAAATTTTAGACCTCGGAAAATGGGTCAATTTCCCAGGTCCGGACCTGCGAGAAATGGGCCAAAATGACAAAGTCCAGTTTTTCCTTAAAACACACTAATTTCAATCTCTCTGGTCATTGTATAGCATCATCATGACTAGAACAACTTGTCGGTTGAATATGGAGCAAAATTTTAGACCTCGGAAAATGGGTCAATTTCCCAGGTCCGGACATGCGAGAAATGGGCCAAAATGACAAAGTCCAGTTTTTCCTTAAAACACACTAATTTCAATCTCTCTGGTCATTGTATAACATCATCATGACTAGAACAATTTGTCGGTTCAATATGAAGCGAATTTTTGGACCTCGGAAAATGGGTCAATTTCCCAGGTCCTGACCTGGGAGAAATGGGCCAAAATTACAAAGTCCAGTTTTTCCTTAAAACACACTAATTTCAATCTCTCTGATCATTGTATAGCATCATCATGACTAGCACAACTTGTCGGTTGAAAATGGAGCAAAATTTTAGGCCTCGGAAAATGAGTCAATTTCCCAGGTCCGGACCTGCGAGAAATGGGCCAAAATGACAAAGTCAAGTTTCTCCTTAAAACACACCACTCTAATCTCTGGTCATTGTATAGCACATTAATAATACCAACAACTTGTCGGTGAATATGGAGCAAAATTTTAGACCTCGGAAAATGAGTCAATTTCCAGGTCCGGACCTGCGAGAAATGGCCCAAAAATGACAAAGTCCAGTTTTTCCTTAAAACACACTAATTTCAATCTCTCTGGTCATTGTATAGCATCATCATCACTAGAACAACTTGTCGGTTGAATATGGAGCAAAATTTTAGACCTCGGAAAATGGGTCAATTTCCCAGGTCCGGACCTGAGAGAAATGGGCCAAAATGACAAAGTCCAGTTTTTCCTTAAAACACACTAATTTCAATCTCTCTGGTCATTGTATAGCATCATCATGACTAGAAAAACTTGTCGGTTGAATATGGAGCAAAATTTTAGACCTCGGAAAATGGGTCAATTTCCCAGGTCCGGACCTGTGAGAAATGGCCCAAAATGACAAAGTCCAGTTTTTCCTTAAAACACACTAATTTCAATCTCTCTGGTCATTGTATAGCATCATCATGACTAGAACAACTTGTCGGTTGAATATGGAGTGAAATTTTAGACCTCGGAAAATGGGTCAATTTCCCAGGTCCGAACCTGTGAGAAATGGGCCAAAATGACAAAGTCCAGTTTTTCCTTAAAACACACTAATTTCAATCTCTCTGGTCATTGTATAGCAGCATCATGACTAGAACAACTTGTCGGTTGAATATGGAGCAAAATTTTAGACCTCGGAAAATGGGTCAATTTCCCAGGTCCGGACATGCGAGAAATGGTTCAAAATGACAAAGTCCAGTTTTTCCTTAAAACACACTAATTTCAATCTCTCTGGTCATTGTATAGCATCATCATAACTAGAACAACTTGTCGGTTGAATATGGAGCAAAATTTTAGACCTCGGAAAATGGGTCAATTTCCCAGGTCCGGACCTGCCAGAAATGGGCCAAAATGACAAAGTCCAGTTTTTCCTTAAAACACACTAATTTCAATCTCTCTGGTCATTGTATAGCATCATCATGACTAGAACAACTTGTCGGTTGAATATGGAGTGAAATTTTAGACCTCGGAAAATGGGTCAATATCCCAAGTTCGTACCTGGGAGAAATGGGCCAAAATGACTAAGTCCAGTTTTTCCTTAAAACACACTAATTTCAATCTCTCTGGTGATTGTATAGCATCATCATGACTAGCACAACTTGTCGGTTGAATATGGAGCAAAATTTTAGACCTCGGAAAATGAGTCAATTTCACAGGTCCGGACCTGTGAAAAATGGGCCAAAATGACAAAGTCCAGTTTTTCCTTAAAACACACTAATTTCAATCTCTCTGGCGATTGTATAGCATCATCATGACTAGAACAACTTGTCGGTTAAATATGGAGCAAAATTTTAGACCTCGGAAAATGGGTCAATTTCCCAGGTCCGAACCTGTGAGAAATGGGCAAAATGACAAAGTCCAGTTTTTCCTCAAAACACACTAATTTCAAATTCTCTGGTCATTGTATAGCATTATCATGACTAGAACAACTTGTCGGTTGAATAGGAGCAAAATTTTAGACCTCGGAAAATGAGTCAATTTCCCAGGTCCGGACCTGTAAGAAATGGGCCAAAATGACAAAGTCCAGTTTTTCCTTAAAACACACTAATTTCAATCTCTCTGGTCATTGTATAGCATCATCATGACTAGAACAACTGGTCGGTTGAATATGGAGCAAAATTTTAGACCTCGGAAAATGGGTCAATTTCCCAGGTCCGGACCTGCGAGAAATGGGCCAAAAATGACAAAGTCCAGTTTTTCCTTAAAACACACTAATTTCAATCTCTCGGGTCATTGTATAGCATCATCATGACTAGAACAACTTGTCGGTTGAATATGGAGCAAAATTTTAGACCTCGAAAAATGGGTCAATTTCCCAGGTCCGGACCTGTGAGAAATGGGCCAAAATGACAAAGTCCAGTTTTTCCTTAAAACACACTAATTTCAATCTCTCTGGTCATTGTATAGCATCATCATGAATAGCACAACTTGTCGGTTGAATATGGAGCAAAATTTTAGACCTCGGAAAATGGGTCAATTTCCCAGGTCCGGACATGGGAGAAATGGGCCAAAATGACAAAGTCCAGTTTTTCCTTAAAACACACTAATTTCAATCTCTCTGGTCATTGTACAGCATCATCATGACTAGAACAACTTGTCGGTTGAATATGGAGCAAAATTTTAGACCTCGGAAAATGGGTCAATTTCCCAGGTCCAGACCTGCGAGAAATGGGCCAAAATGACAAAGTCCAGTTTTTCCTTAAAACACACTAATTTCAATCTCTCTGGTCATTGTATAGCATCATCATGACTAGAACAACTTGTCGGGTGAATATGGAGCAAAATTTTAGACCTCGGAAAATGGGTCAATTTCCCAGGTCCGGACATGCGAGAAATGGGCCAAAATGACAAAGTCCAGTTTTGCCTTAAAACACACTAATTTCAATCTCTCTGGTCATTGTATAGCATCATCATGACTAGAACAACTTGTCGGTTGAATATGGAGCGAAATTTTAGACCTAGGAAAATGGGTCAATTTCCCAGGTCCGGACCTGTAAGAAATGGGCCAAAATGACAAAGTCCAGTTTTTCCTTAAAACACACTAATTTCAATCTCTCTGGTCATTGTGTAGCATCATCATGACTAGAACAACTTGTCGGTTGAATATGGAATGAAATTTTAGACCTCGAAAAATGAGTCAATTTCCCAGGTCCGGACCTGCGAGAAATGGGCCAAAATGACAAAGTCCAGTTTTTCCTTAAAACACACTAATTTCAATCTCTCTGGTCATTGTATAGCATCATCATCACTAGAACAGCTTGTCGGTTGAATGTGGAAACAAATTTTGGTCCTAAGAAAATGGGTCAAAGTTCCCAGGTCCGGACCTGGGAGAAATGAGCCAAAATGATAAAGTCCAATTTTCCTTAAAGCACACTAATTTCAATCTCTCTTGTCACCAGATAGCATTTTCTTCATCAGAACAACTCGTCGGTTGAATACGGAAAGAAATGTTGGTCCTATGAAAATTGATCAGTTTGCAGCCTTAGAGATATGAGCCAAAATGATAAAGTCCAATTTTTCCTTATAACACACTGATTCAATCTCTCTTGTCATTAGATAGCATTATTATCACTAGAACGACTTGTCGGTTGAATATGGAGAGAAATTTTGGTCCTAAGAAAATCGGTCAAAGTCTGAAGGTCTGGACCTGGGAGAAATGAGACTAAATGATAATGTCCAATTTTCCTTATAACACACTAATTTCAATATCTGATTGCCTTTAACCGATGCTCCCTGTGGAGGATTCAAGAACTGTATTCATTAACTTCATGATCAGACATGAACGAGAAATGAACACAAAGTTGTTTTTGACCATGCTCATGATTTTGAGAGCATGATCATAAATGTATTCATGGAATGAATGAATGAATGGTGTTTTAAGGCGCATGGACAGCTAAGGTCATTTAGCGCTAAATGTATTCATGAACATGAACACATTTAGCGCTAAATGTATTCATGGACATGAACATGTCCATGAATACATTTATGAACATATTCTTGATACTCATGACCTTGCTAAAGAACAACTTTGTGTTCATGAATGGCCATTTTTCCATGACAAAGTTCATGAATACAATTCTTGAATCCTTGCCTCTGAACTATATGGCTGATCTGGCCAAGGAGTCTTTAGAACACTACCTGTATACTTGATGAAACTAACATCTACACTACCAAACAACTAAACTACATTACATAGAAACAGGCTCCATATGTTGCCTTATAAAACATTTTTGTGGCAATTGACAAGCAAAGAAGAGCTGTTCAATATAACTCAGAGCTACAAAGAGCTTCAAATTGACCTGGCCCATTCTTATTACATGGGTTCAATTGTTTCAAATGACCGTTTCTGAAACAAACACATGTCAGCAAATTAGATAAGTTAACATAGGCGTAGGAGCGTTTTCAACATTGGGGGGGCCAACTTCAGATGAGGACCGGTCTAAGAATAAATGTTCCTAAACTTTTTCATGACTATTCATGCATGTACAAATTCAATAACATTAAAAGAATTAAAAGAAAGCGTATGAAAACATGTATCTTTAATAAAAAAAATAATAAAAAAAAAAAGGATATGCCAGGTCTCGATCTCACGTGGACATCAATTGTGTTGAACTAAACAAAAAGTGGCAGCGACCAGACTGTTACAGCCACGGATCCAACTATTTGAGATCGTCAAACAATTATATTATTCTTTAAGCTTTAGCTAACAGTTGAAGACAATATAGAGTCTGACACCTTTTAAAGAACATGTTTTACACCACTGTTTCCGTCGATCAAAACTTCCCGGGTATTTTAGTGAGCTGAGTTTTCATTGGATAAACCCGATGTGTTCGGATTGCCATTTGCGATGATGACGTCAAAAAGATTTTGGTTATTGTTCGTAAAAAAAGGCGAATTGGTATTACATAGAGCACAAAAATACACATTTATTTTTATTCTGCTGTTAAATTCGTTTCTTTCATTTTTCTATACAAATATCTTCATTTGCCACTGTGAATATTGGGGGGGCCAAAGTATACCCTGGCCCCCCCAGTCTGGATATTGGGGGGGCCGGGCCCCCCCTGGCCCCCCCTACTCCTACGCCTATGGTTAATAACTTAAAGGTGATCATATGATTACCCCACCCACATTTTCAAAACAATGTTTCACTGTTGAGCGTTTTGTAAATAATGTAGACTTAGTCATAAATTGTATTTTAACAACTGATTTTGTGTTATAATTTGTAATGATGGGTGGTCAGCATTCATTGAACCTTACCTTTCAATAAACTTTGCAGAGTTGATAACGTGTTTACAATCTGAATCCGCCACCACTCTCTCAAAGCTAGCAGCTATTATTTTCGTATTCTGTTTATATGAAATTTGCATTATGTTCTCATATAAAGCCTAGCGTAGTGAGACTATGTATACGATTTCTAGATATATAGTTCTGTTTTGGGTCAGTTAGATAACGAATAATGAGCGACTAATGTGGATTTAACATTAAATTCGAACATTTCATGTAAAATAACGCTGCATGATTACTTCCCTTTGCTAATCTGCAGGAACTACATACTGAAAAGGGAGATCACTGCGTAGGAAAACATCAATGTTTTAGGATAAAATGACTACTTATGCCTCACATTTCCCAAGGTGTAAATTAGAATCAAAGCAACCGTAACGCATTCATTTCAATTAGATTATGAATTTCTATATATTTCGTTACACAATCAATGCAAACATTCCATAGAGTAATTTAAAATCCAAAAGGAATTTCTAAATCAATTCTATATCTATTTCTTGGGACCAGTTATCGAATATGCATCGGTTTTGTGGGATACTTGTACTTTTTATAAAAAAGATTCTATTGAAAGAATACAACGCGAGGCTGCGAATATAGTAACTGGTCATACAGGGTCCGTTTCTCTTCAAAATGTGTACACTGAAATAGGTCGCTTATCACTTGCTGATAGACGAAAATACTCATCACTAGTTTTGACATACACATTTCAAATCTTTATAGCAATTCACTATATTATTGTTCTTTCCTCTTTCTCATTTCATAGAAACAAATTATAGGCTTTATTGTGAACCATCTCAGATTTATTGTGGGGTAAAATAAATAAATAAAACAATCGAAATACATTCATGTTAACTTTACTATGAATAACCCTGTTTTCTTTACAGAATCAATACAAACATTTCAACAACTAGGGAAAGAATCAAAAGTTTGCCTGTTTGCCCTTCGCAGGTCCTATTAACTCGGGTATTTCAAGCTGTAACTGTGTGAAATGAAATATATACGTCTAGATTATTCGGACTGTATATCCAAACTCGAATTCCACGAGCGTTCGCGGAGAAATTGTCGTAAAATTTTACAATTTACGATAATTCGCAAACGTTTTCCTTATTGAACGCAAGACGGTTCCTTGTCCCAATCACAAGGGTCTATTAATATCCGTGGGTCAGTACTATGTAAGAAAATAATAATGAATATCATATTACATAGTACTGAACCCAGGATAAGTGGTCCGAATGATCCAGACGTAGATATAGAGAATAGATGATTGGTGTCTGAATCGGAAACGTTATCGGACAACGCGTAGGAATATTATCCGGTGAGCCGTAGTAGAATCGGATCATAATCCGAAACCGAGCCCGATAACATTTCCTATTCAAAGACACCAACCATCTTTTCTATTTATCCTGTTACCTATATGGATTAAAAAAATAAAAATAAAACAAGTAAATAGTGAAACAAAACAGAAGATCAATACTGACAGGTGCGCGCAGCGATCATGTGATTTAGTGACGGATATCAAAAATGTTATATGACACCCTGTTATCGGTCTGTAAACTGCCCTGGTGACAGGATAAATTATATTCTACGAACAGTTACAGATTGGGCTACTTAATTTATTCCTTAAAAACAAGTGTATGATTTGCTAAAGACAGAGATTCGCCAGCTCAGACAACCCCGCTTCCAGAGTTCGGCCAACATACTTTCTGACGTTGAATGAAGTCACTGCAACATGATTATTTAGTCTTTCAGTACCAACCAATTAAGTTCATGTGAGAAAGCAATCAGCGACTTGGGGCATTATTGTACAGTACTCCAATCGTATCTACTCGGCAATCCCCGTAACAAGTCGGTAGATATACCTCGTAGGCAGTACATGAATACACCAGAAATCCTGAGGTAATTTGCCTTATTTCCGGCGGATAACGCAAAATGCATACAGGCACTAAATATATATTTAAATACACACGAATTGGTTATATATCACAATTGAATGCGTTTTTGTACCCTTTTCATTAAAGATGATCATATCAACACATCTTTGTTTCATATTTTGTCAATCAGCTCATTTCGGCAATCCCCGGCTTGTGACGGGGATTGCCGAGTTGATACGATTGGCCTTTCGTTGCTGACCTACTTTCAAAAATGGCTCCCCATTACCTCCGATGTTATTTTAAGAAATGGCCGAGGTGTTCCGAATGACAGTACTCATATGTAAATACCAGGAGCATGGTAGGTACGCGGTCTGTCGCGATATGACTGTAGAAATACGGTTGAAAACAGTATGCAAACGGTTCACTCTAATTTACACTCTAAACTTTGTTCTTACTTATGCAAAAGACTGCTACAAGTATTGTCTTTACGTATTTTGATCAGCTTTTACATTATGGCAGATGGTATTTTCTGAATGCTTGTGAAATGCATCAATATGTTAGACCGGTTTACACTGTCCTCATTTGTTCAGATCAAATTCAAGATGAGTTGTCATGCGGCTTTTTGAATTCCCCTTAATATTGAACCGTTTATAGCAGTCTGTACAGTCTAAATTCCATTCAACACTTTGTCCTTTCTTATACTGACAAAATTTAAGATGGCATATAACATTTAAAAATTTACGTAGAACCTTTCATTGCAGATGATCTCTAAATGCTGCTCTACAGTCTGTCCTTACTCATTCATATTAAATTAAAGATGGATGACCATGTGGCATTTAAAATTCCCCTAAACGGTGAACCGTTTATTGCAGATGGTTAACTCAAAATGCTGCTCTACACTTAGTCCTTACTTATTCAGACCACATTTAAAATGGGTTGCCATGTGGTTTTTTAAATTCCCTTTGCTTTGAACCGTTTATGCTAGATGGCACATTCTAGATTTCTCATCTACACTTTGTCCTTACTTGTTTACATCAAATTTATAATGAGTTGCCATGTAACTTTTAAAATTCCTTTTACGTTGAACCGTTTATGGCAGATGGTTTCTTAAATTCTTCTCAACAGTCTGTACTTACTTATTGAGATCAAATTTAAGAAGGGCGGTATTACGTTTTTTAAAATTCCCCTTAACGTTGAACAATTAATGGCAAACGGTACACTCTAAATGCTGCTCTTCACGTTGTCCTTTTTGCGAACCGACTTTGAGATTAGTTCCACATGGCCTTTCGCATTACCCTTAACAATGAACACTTTCATGACAGATGGTACACTCTAAATACTGATCTACAGTCTGTCCTTACTTATTTACATCAAATTTGAGATGGGTGGCCATGTATCTTTTTAAATTCCCCTTAACGTTGAATCGTTCATGGCAGATGGTATCCTTAGTTCTTCTCTGCAGTCTGTCTTACTTATTGACATCGAATTTAAGAAGGGTGGCCATGTGGCTTTTTAAATTCCCCTTAACGTCGAACCGTTCATGGCAGATGATATAATTAATTCTTCTCTTCAATCTGTCCTTACTTAGTCAGGCCAATTCAAATATGGGTGGCCATTAGACCTTTCAAATTTCCCTTTATGTTGAACCGTTCATGGCAGATGATTACATTAATTCTTCTCTACAGTCTGTTCTTAATTATTTACATCGAATTTGAGATGGGTGGCCATGTGGCTTTTCAAATTTCCCTTCACGTTGAACCGTTTATGGCAGACGGTACACTCAAAAGGCTGTTCGCCTGTGTGGATTCGCATATGATTTTCAAGATGAAGCTTCCGCTGCAAACATTTACCACAAATATGGCAGGTGAATTCTGCCATCTCTCCAGTACCCGGATATTGACGTAGCGCCGCCCCCGAGAAGTCACGTGATGGCTGGGAGCGAGGCGGTCCGATACATTGTTGTTGTTGTTGGATTGAATTGGCGGAGGGCGGATACACACTGTTTGCTTGTTGGTACTGATCGGTTTTCTTGGAGGAATCACGTGGTATAGATCGATCTGAAATCAAAGGAAAAGGCATGTACTTTTTAGGTGCGACAGACACCACCACTTCTTAAACCATTTTTGAGGGCGTTGTTTCATAAGAAGTAGTCCTTGAAAATTTAAAACGCTGTATTGTATTCTAAGCATTGGCTAATACACGATGTCTCATCGGCGATTTTCTTATATCTGTTTGGATGTAAGCCATGGGTTTCTTTGTTTTCTTTGTTGATTACTTCCAAACTACTTGCTCTAGAGAATAAGGGAAATGGCAGTGAACTAACTGCTCTTCATTTCGGTAAGCGAAAATAGATGATGGTAGAAGGAATATGCCGACCGAAAAACATCACATTAATCATGCCCTGGTTTCTTTAGTGTTTAAGGATTGAACATGCGTTTGTAGAGAAATAGGGACAAATACTGTATCTGGATGCAGCATGTTTTAATCGTCTCTTCACACAGTTTGTTTGCTTTCAGTGTACATTAAGCATCGTACGTTACGGTACTAGATCCGTGGACATGTATCCACTTGTATTGACCGTTTGGTTGCTTTCAGTGAAGCATCATACTGCAAACTCTTATAAGTTCTATTGCGGCGTCAAGAGTTGGTTATCCTATATTTTCTCGGCACATGATTCGATGTCACAACTGTTTTATCAAACTACACTATACAGAAATTAATGTCTATATTTCTAATCTATCCATTTTGGTAGACAATACAATGACAAAGGTCTCGAGCAACGCGTTTTCAGATATTAACTATGAAGTATGTACTTCGAAACTTAAAAGGCCGTGTCATGAAATGCATTAATTGGTCCGATCAGTTGTTACAAAATTTGAAAAAGACGCCAAAAGGAACAGTCCATTTAAGGACAAAATGAATTGCAGGTTAGATGAATACATACAAATGAATACAGGTCTTACAAATAAATATAGGTATTAACGACATACAGGGACACAAACACTGTTTAATTCGGGTTTTTTTATTTCAGTAAGTCAGTCATATACATGTACACAACAAACAATCTAAGTAGGTAGACCAGAACAAACCAACTTATACATACGCAGTTCAGAACAGTGGGACACGGATACAATGTTAACACAAACGAGTCCAAAAACAATGATTAATCCATGTCAACAGGGTTTTCAGAACGAGTTTTTAGGGAGCTTGGTTATGCATTGAGTTAGCAGAATTGGTTATTATATTACGAAATGTTATACCTTGCTTAACAATCAAATAAAAGGCAATATGTTTAAACTGCAAACATTTACAGCTTATTTGAGCAATTATGAACAAAAATCAACAACTTTTCAATGAATATACAAAAGTCGAATTAAAAAACATAACATAATGTAAAAAAACAAAGCAATTTCTTTTACTCCTGTTTCAACATTTACCATGTACAAACACTTTAAATATATATATATAACAAAAAAAGAAAGAAAAAAATATAAATACGAGTTTAGATAAACAATTAAATATCCTTTCCAAATATAAGTAACCCATAGTAGCATATTTTCTATTAGCCAATAAAAAACCTTGTTGGAAACTGAAATATCACACAATATATTTCTAACCCTCATAGTACTGGAACAGACTTCATTATTATGCAAACAGGTTAGATCAAGGCCAGCCGCCAAGTAAATTGGCGGCTGGCCTGTGATTTGACCTGTTGCTACTTTGAGTATCTTTCCTCAACACAGTTAACCAGATATTTAAGGTTCTGGAAAGCAGGCGACTAAAAGAAACATACGTCAATTTGACATGGAATACACCAAATTCAGTTTAATCAGAACAAAAAATCTAAAATGCATCGACAAAGAATCTTCAAGTTGTGCGTTAGAATACCGATTATCCGCCATTTTGAAACGTATTCTTTCGTACTCGACAACATTCACCGGTCGGGGCCGGAATTATTTGGTGAAATAAGAATAGTTTCGGCTCATGCGACACTTTAAGTGACGCAAATTTACCAGATAAATGTACTTCAATTTGACATTGAATACACCAAATTCAGTTTTATTAAAATAAAACTAATGAATTTATTGTCATGTGACACTTAAAGTTGTGTTTATTAACAGACAAATATAGATCAATTTGATGTTAATACACCAACTTCAGTTTGATCAGAACATAAATTTTAAATGTAACGCTATGTGATACTTTAAGCAATGCTCTTTTAGTTACATATGTGCGTCAAATTGACAATGACTAACTTTTATCAGAAATTATCCTTGGTATCGTCATGGTAAACTTTAAGAGGTGCTTAATACGCAAGACAGATATACGTACATTCGGCACCCGAAATTATATTTTACAGTAACATAATGTTTAAAATTGCCGATTTGACATTAAATACACGAAAGTCAGTTTTTATCAGAACAGAGCCTTCATATGTATGGCCATGTGACACTTCAAGTGATGCTTCAACGTGAAACATTTACCGCAAACTTCACACCCAAATTCCTTAACACCCGTGTGAATCTTTACATGCCTTTTCAGGTGACTTGTGGAGTGGAATGACTTTTTGCACGTCGGACACGTGAATCCGGGCTTGGTGTCGTGGTCCGAACTAATGGTGCCTTGAATGTCTAACATACCGGGTACATCGGTAACTGAAAGACAAACAAAGCTTTTGTCAGTTATATATTGTAACTGAGAGACAGACCAAGCTTTTGTCAGTTATGTAAGGTTAATTAACTAAAAGACAGCTTTTGTTAGTTATTGCAACTGACAAACGCTTTGTTTGTCTTTGAGTAAACTGACCATACGTAACAAACAAAAGCTTTGTTTGTCTTTTAGCTACCAAACATAACTTATGTGTAGTAACTAAAAGACAAACAAAGCTTTTGTCAGTTATGTATGGTAACTGAATGACAGACAAAGCTTTTGTCAGTTATGTATGGTAACTGAATGACAAACAAAGCTTTAGGCAGTAATGTTTTGTAACTGAGACAAACAAAGCTTTTGTCAGTTATGAATTGTAAATGAAAGACAAATAATGCTTTTGTCGGTTATGTATGGTAATTGAATGACAGACAAAACATTTGTCAATTATCATGTTAGCTAACCATGCATAACTGACAAAAGCTTTGTTTGTCTTTTAGTTAACTATACATTGGTAACCGAAGAAAAAGAACGCTTTTAGTTATGTATGGTAAAAGAACAAGACACACAAAGCTTTAGTAAGTTATCTACGGTAACTGAAAGACAACAAAGCTTTTGTCAATAATGTATATTAACAGAAAAACAAACAAAGCTTTTGCCAGGTATCTATGGTTTATTAACTGAAAGACAAACAAAGCTTGTGTCAGTTATATATGGTAACTGAAAGACAAACAAAGCTTTTGTCAGTTATAATGGTTATTGAAAGACAAACAAAGCTTTTGTCAATTATGTATGGTAACTGAATGACAGACAAAGCTTTTGTCATTTATGTATGGTAACTACAAGACAAACAAAGCCTCTGACAGTAATGTATGGTAGCTGAAAGAAAAACAAAGCTTTTGTCGTTTATCGATCTGTGATTGGTCCCTCTCTAACGTATCTACTGACAAATTCTAAAATCGACACTATGAAGACAAGTCCATGCATTGATTATGTTTTCCTTAAGGTGTCTGTCCTCATAATGTAATGTTGCAAAAGAAGGTATCAGTCATTTCGCGATCCATCAAGTATCATGCTCCTGACAACAATCTCTTACTTCGCTGTATCGATCCATGGAATTTAAAAATGTTTTTTGTTTTGTATTTTAAGTCTTTACCAGATATAACATTTAATTTAGTTAACATGTCTTCTTGTGTTGATTTCTGACAAGTGGATTTAAAACCTTTTTCGGTTTTCTTTACAAATAAAGTACGAATGTATATTTGTTGGTGTCTCCGCCATCTTTAAACGCCATTTCCGTATCTAAGCAGATGGTCATGTGACATTCATGGTGGCAGTGATCAATCCCAGAAAGGGAGATAACTGTGAGAAGTTTGCCCTGGTATGTCGATCACGAAGGTTGAGCCCGAATGCTATTTAAACACAATGCAAGGTATATCGATAAAGATAAGTATGTTAGGATTTTCCTGAATAAAGTACAATTAGCAAAACCAACATTCAACTTTGAAAATAAGCGTAAGTTGCAAACAATTTATAACAATTATCACATGTCTCACAGCTGCGTCTGTTAACAAGAGATGTCCATGAGACAGCATGCTCGACTATTCAATAATGTTGGAGAGGGGTAAAGGTCAATAAAAAAAAATTTGTTTCCCCAAAAATAAGGATGCATACAATAGTTCCTTAAAACAATTTTTGAGTCTACAAACTTGCAAGCAAAACTTTAACCAAGTACAGAAAGCTGCATAAATTGCTTAAATTCAAAACAAGAGATATGAAATTTGGGACCTTAGATTATGACCCTGAACACATGTGTGAAGTATCAACCCATTACATACATTAGTTAATGAGATACATACTTGCATGAAGAAACCTAACCAAGGTGTGGCGCCAACGGCGACGACACCCAGTTGAGAAGTACAGCTCTCCCTATTCTTCGAAAATTCAAGCTAAAAATGTGTTGTTCAATTTCTGAACTTTTTAAAGTGACAATGCTGTATGCCGACCTTTTACGGTATATCATGACAGAAATAGAAAGAAAGATAATAAGATAGCTTTATTGACTTAAAGTACGTTTCTTCGCCATAGAACGATATAAACAACACAAACATTGATATAGTATCCAGTTCATGACTCACACATGCATATTAACAAACACACAACCCATATTATACCGATGGTTCAGTGCAAGACTATAGTAAGTGCTTCATGTTTATGAAGCACTTACTATAGTCTTGCATTGAACCATCGATACATCCTCACATGTTTGTACACACAAACACGCCCTTGCATTCCTAGACTTTACAAGTACACATACACATTCGAATAAATAATCGAAAATATCAAAAATACAAAAATAGTTTTTTCATAGATATTAACAAACACACAACCCATATAATACCGATGGTTCAGTGCAAGACTATAGTAAGTGCTTCATGTTTATGAAGCACTTACTATAGTCTTGCATTGAACCCTCGATACATCCTCACATGTTTGTACACACAAACACGCCCTTGCATTCGTAGACTTTACAAGTACACATACACATTCTAATAAATAATCAAAAATATTAAAAATACAAAAATAGTTTTTTCATAGATATTAACAAACACACAACCCATATAATACCGATTGTTCAGTGCAAGGCTATAGTAAGTGCTTCATGTTTATGAAGCACTTACTATAGTCTTGCATTGAACCATCGATACATCCGCACATGTCTGTGCACACAAACACGCCCTTGCATTCCTAGACTTTACAAGTACACATACACATTAGAATAAATAATCGAAAACATCAAAAATACAAAAATAGTTTTTTTTCAAAGATATTATCAAATTCCAATTCTGTTTGCTATCACTAAAACTAACTATAGAAAAAAATAATATACTATTATACAGCAGGGGTTGCTAAATCAAGTGTCCGTATTGCCCAGCTTGTCCAACAAACCAAAAGAACAATTCAAATTGTGTTGAATTAAAATTATACGGACAAGTGCAGGGAAATATCCCACATTTACGGACATGTAAATTAAAATCGGATTTCGCCACCCCTGAATACGAGATTGGTTACGTAGAGATGCAAGTCCGCCAACTAACCCACGGAACAAAAAGTAAGTTCAATCGCTACAGTTGTATGCCACCAAACATTGCCATAAAGTTTGATAAAGATTGGATGAAAGTCGTTTGAAATAACTTTTTTAACAAAATTGTGTGATAGACCTGCAGGTAGAAAGGGCTATAATGAAGACATCAATATTTCTATTTTCGCGGCTATCTGAGTCATCATAAATTCCGTTGCCACTGTAACTCACGAATCTGAACTCATTGGGTATATTAAAGACATAATAAATTATCTTTTAGGTTTATTAGGTATTTTGTTTTATCCAAATGAAACACCTCTGAAGTTATATGGAAGCCGCTATACTGTTTCTCGCGAGACTTTTTTAATTGTAGTTTCGTTTTCAAATATAGATCTTAAATGTGACATCTAAATAGGCATTAAACTTGATTAAGGAAACAGTTATTCATCACAACTTATAATTTCGTAACTATGTATGAGTTATCGATCAAAGATAATGATTAAAACTGATGTTCAACACCTCCATTTGCATTGAACTACTCAACGTGGACGAACATAGGAAATGTGTTATTAGCCGGGAACGATTAACCCGACATTTGTATTCCTACACTTATATCCGAGGTGTATTTCTCAGGTCACGGAAATACCCGAGTATTTACGACTATGTAATTCGCTACAAAAACGATCACTCCAAAATCTGTAACTCACTTAACTTTCCCAAACAATGACGACATTTGACCACTTTGTTGCAGACGACTTAAGAGAACATTGTGGGAAAAGGAAAGAAATTGCTCGTTACGAGCAATTTCTCCATTTCGCACAAGGTTTTCTGCTCTATCTGAAGAATATTTTATAAGTTCATCACATTTTGAAATGTCGTCCGCAAACTCTTTCAATATGGGACAGTCGAAAATTTGTTGTTTAGGAAAGTGTTAAACAATAATCACTTCGATTTTTTATAATGAACGAACGAATGGCTCTTAAGGTGATGTTTAAGAGTGAAACTTTTTCCACAAATTTCACAGTTGTATTTCTTTTCTCCGGTGTGAATTTTCAAATGTCGTCTGTAATTTGCGTAATCCGTGAAGGTCTTGTCACAATACAGACACATGTTCACCTTCGGGGTTTTTATTTTTCGTTTTGCCTTTGCCCTTTGGAACATTGAATAGATATCTGAAACGAGACAGAGATTTTTAGATTAAAAATGTTTCAGATGGTTTAACTCTTGGCTTATTCAATCCAACACACAATTTGGAATTTTCTGTCATGTGACGCAGACCAATATAGAAAACCAAAGTGACATAGGAAATAATTTAAAGGTTTATTAAAGTAAACGGACACTCTAGAGTCCTATGTGACGAGACCAACATAGGAAACCGCAATGACAAACAAACCCATTTTGTGGCAAATTCAGTTTGACACAAGATATTGAATTTTTTCTATGACGAGACCATATAGGAAAACCACCGCGACAAAGGAAACTATTTCGTGGCTAATTCATGCTAACAAACAACATGAAATTCTATGTAGCGTAACCTACATAGAAAACCGGTTACCGCAATGTCGTAGAAAATTATTTCGTGGCTAATTAGAGTAAACACACAACTTTGAATTCTATGTAGCGTAACCTACATAGTAAGCCGGTTACTGCAATGACACAGGAAACTATTTCGTGGCTTATTCTAATTAACACAGTATATGGAATTCTCTGTGACGTGACTAATACAAAAAATCATCGTTGAAGAGGACACTATTTTTTTGGCTAGTTCAAGTGAACACACATTTTGGAATTTCCTGTGACGTAGCGAATATAGAAAACCACCGTGACATAGGAAACCATTTCGTGTCTAATTTAAGTAAACACACAATTCTTAATTCCCTGTGACGTAACGCAGACTAATATAGAAAACCAAAAAGATAAAGGAAATGATTTAAAGGTTAATTGAAATGAACAGACAGTCTGAAATCATCTTTGACGTGACTTATATAGAAAACCAGTAACATAGAAAACCAAGTTGTGCCTAATTCCAGTTACCGCACAATTTGGAATTCTCTGTGACGTGACGCAGACCATATAGAAAACCATAGTGAAATATGAAACATTTCATGCCTACTTCAAATTCTGGAATTTTCTGTGACGTGACCAATAAAGGAAACCACAATGAAATATGAAACAAACTTGAGGCTTATTCAGGTTATCGCAAAATATTGAATTCTCTTTCTATATACTTAACCATTATGACAAAGGAAACTATAAAATGGCTAACTTAAGTTTACATACAATATGGACTTCTTTGTGACGTCATCAATGTAGGAAACCACTGTGTCATAGGAACCTATTACGTGGCTTGTTCAATGTTTCACACAATATAATATTCTCTGTGACGTCAACAATATGGGAAACTGCTGTGTTATAGGAACCTATTACGTGGCTTGTTCAATGTTTCACACAATATAATATTCTCTGTGACGTCAACAATATGGGAAACTGCTGTGTTATAGGAACCTATTACGTGGCTTGTTCAATGTTTCACACAATATAATATTCTCTGTGAAGTCAACAATATGGGAAACCGCTGTGTTATAGGAACCTATTACGTGGCTTGTTCAATGTTTCACACAATATAATATTCTCTGTGACGTCACCAATATGGGAAACCGCTGTGTTATAGGAACCTATTACGTGGCTCGTTCAATGTTTCACACAATATAATATTCTCTGAGATGTCACCAATATAGGAAACTGCTGTGTCATAGGAACCTATTACGTGGCTTGTTCAATGTTTCACACGATATAATATTCTCTGTGACGTCACCAATATAGGAAACTGCTGTGTCATAGGAACCTATTACGTGGCTCGTTCAATGTTTCACACAATATAATATTCTCTGTGACGTCACCAATATGGGAAACTGCTGTGTCATAGGAACCTATTACGTGGCTTGTTCGATGTTTCACACAATATAATATTCTCTGTGACGTCACCAATATGGGAAACCTGTCACAACCCATTTTGAAATAAAATCGCAAATTGAAATAAACTTATCAAGCGTTATATCATATATCAAGATATCGACTCCAAGCTTACACATGTGATGTCTGAAGCTAGTTTAAGGTTTTTTCCACAGTCACGGTCAATGACCCATTCTGAACACTGATGGCCATGACAGACTAACATAGAATATTGGTGTTCAAACGTCACCTTTGATCCGTTGTATTCAACCTGTTTGTATCTGAATAATGCCAAAAACGGACTTCCTTGTAAATGAAAAGAATTTAAACTTTATCACGAAAAATATCAAAACTGAAATAAACTTATCAAACATGCATAATTTATTCAGATATCGACTCCAAGAGGGAACATGTGCTGACTGAAGCTAGTGTTACGTATTTTCGACATGTTCAATTGTAAAGAATCAAGAAACTCACTAACAAACCAGTGCAGCAAGTTCAAATTAGTTATCTATTTCCTATCTGTTTGTTATTGTTTAATGTGTGTGCATGTGGGGGTCCTTTAAAGCCCAAAGGTTAAGATGGGACTTTTAAGGCCCAATAGTTAAGGTGTTGCGACCAAGTGGTTAAGTTGGCGGTCCATTAACGCCAAATGGTTAAGTTGGCGGTCCATTAATGCCAAATGGTTAAGTTGGCGGTCCATTATTGCCAAATGGTTAAGTTGGCGGTCCATTAATGCCAAATGGTTAAGTTGGCGATCCATTAATGCCAAATGGTTAAGTTGGCGGTCCATTATTGCCAAATGGTTAAGTTGGCGGTCCATTAATTCCAAATGGTTGAGTTGGCGGTCCATTAATGCCAAATGGTTAAGTTGGCGGTCCATTAATGCCAAATGGATAAGTTGGCGGTTCATTAATGCCAAATGGTTAAGGTGGCAGTCCATTAAGGTCCAACGGTTAATTGTAATGTTTTTTTTAAAGGCACATCAAATGAGAGGAGTACAATTAAATAACTAAAAAAATATGTGGAGTTCTTTTATTATGTTCATAAAAGTCATGAGAATTAGTTTAGAAATGCATCGAGACCCTATCAAATACAGTCAAACTTGTGTTAAGAGGCCAGCCTATGGGACAGAGTAAATTGGCTTTAATTGGTTTAAGACAGGTTGGCTGCTTAACACAAATTGAATTACACTATAAATCTAACAATGGGACATTCTGTAGTGGCTGTTTAAGGCATGTTGGCTGCTAAAAAGGGTGGCTGCTTAACACAAGTTAGACTGTAGACTAAATTAAAATAAGTTATTTTTTGCTTGAAATATAGTTGTCTCCAATTCAATCATGTTTATCAACAACCTGTTTGTTTACCTAAACAAAATAACGAATTCTGATTGGTCAGTTCAAAAATGTGTGTATAAACTGTCAAGGTCAGAGGTGAAAATTCAGGAAAACTAAATTATAAAACTTGCTAATCTGGGTTATTTCTAGCTTACTTTCAC
This sequence comes from Cerastoderma edule, assembly GCA_947846245.1. Classification (NCBI taxonomy): domain Eukaryota; kingdom Metazoa; phylum Mollusca; class Bivalvia; order Cardiida; family Cardiidae; genus Cerastoderma; species Cerastoderma edule. The sequence goes on along the minus strand of OX401420.1, from coordinate 9,841,565 downwards.
ATTTAAGTTGTGCTGATGACGTTTTCTGGTGTTAACTATTTGAATCTGTCCAACAGTTTATCAAATAATATAGATTGATAAAGCACTTATCTTCTTTTATGGGCCTTTAAGACTCAATGGTTAAGGTGGTGGTCCTTTAAGGCCCAATGATTAAGGTGGCGGTGTTTTAAAGTCCAATGCATAAGGGGGCAGTCCTTTAAAGTCAAATGGTCCTATAAAGCCCAATGGTTAAGGTGACAGTTATTTAAGACCCAATGGTTGAGGTGGCGTACTGGTAACTTGGGCTTCCCTGGTTTGATCCCCACCAGCGTCCTTGCCTTCGGTGGAATGTCAATTGACGGCAAAACCATATGTATCCCATAAAATCCGTAATATAACTAAAATAAATTGTTGACTTGGCTTTGAAACCCATTTAAAAATTCCAGCATTCTATATTTTGAGTATGAAGTTATGTGGGGTGGCGAACGTTATCAAAACATGGACATTGCACCTTGATGTCATTTGTTTATGTCATTTGTGGACAGTTGTTTGATATTTCATCAATTCGAAGGATATGGAGGAATGAAACAAAAAGATAGTTTTCAATAGTTTTAATTGCACAAACATACAGCTATACGAAGTTAATAAAAACGAATATTTGAATAGTATTTCAATTTTCGAATATTCGTACCTAAATATTCGAGTATTTGGTTATTTGTTCCAGTCCCTAATATTAATTCTTTCAGCATCAAGCACCAATTTTAAAAAAAGATTAGCAGTTTCTTTCCCACGTTTATTTCTAAAACATATATTTACTTGTTGAAATGCTCATAAGTAAACAATTTAAGCCAGTCAAAAACCGCTCTTCGAAAAGCATATATTTGCCAAACGAAGATTCTGAAAGTTACTTTGTTGTTTAAATGTTGTTTAATTTGTTAAATATCTAATTTTGAACAAATATCATTCTTAAAAAAGGTTCTTTGTCTGTCATTCGATAATCGGATAGGTACACAATCGATTAAATCATCCCCTTTTTCATTCAACAGCTTAATGTGTGTGGTTTGCAAGTTTGATAATGGTTTGTATGCCATGCCTAAACATGTTCATTCATTTGGTGTGTGTCAAACTTCCTTTCTTAATCAACAAATCGAAATGAATCGCCATGTGTTCCGTTAGATGCTGTTTCAGTATGAACGCTTTACTGCAGATGTTGCAAACAAAGTCTCGTTCCCTTGTGTGCGTTTTCATGTGTCGTATTATACCGGACTTATATCGGAAGTATTTTGAGCAGTGCGAGCAATTGAACTTCTTGTGTAGATTCAAGCTACGGTCACCCCCTTCCTGCACTTGCATGTGAATATCTGTAATATAAGAACATGAGGGATTTATATGTCTTTTCATATGTTTGTATTTTTCTAATTGAATACCAACTTTCTAGATGGATATTTTGATATCTGCGTTTGTCAACTATTTTTTCTTAATTTAATAAATCGTGTGACTATCTGTTATATGAGAACATGTGGGAGTTGTATGTCTTTTGTTGGTAATAATTTACTTTTTTTTTCTTTTATATTGAACTTTATATACAGATATGTTGATATCTTCGTTCATCAATAACACCTCATCTTATGAATAGTGGCTTTTTGTGTTATATGGGTTTTGTATGTCTTCGTTTATTATAAATCTTTTTTTTCTTTAATTGAAAACGATCTCTAGAGGCAGATATTTTGATATTTTCTTTCTTCAAAAATACATTTATCCACTTTATAAATCTTTTAACCTTCTATAATATAAGAGTAAAAGGGAAACTTTTTTGTAGTTCTATTTTCACTTTTTCAATATCTAATCCCAATTTTTTTATAGATGAATATTTCGATATCCATGTTCATCAATTATAATTTGCTTAATCTTATGAATCATATGACTATATGTAACATAAGAACTTGTTGGATGTGAATGACTTGTTTATATTTAAATATAAACTTATATTTTTAAATTGATGACTAACTTTAAAAACGGATATCTTGTTTACATAACCCTTTTATTTATTACTTAACTACTTTTCAATCACATATTGTCCTTAGTCTGTTTTCTGATAAATCTGAAAACTTTTCTCCCTTTCAAAAGGAGTAACTACCTTCACAAAACAGTATTAAGATATGGGCTTATAAAGTCATGTTTTTTCATTAATACATTATAGTTAATGTTTTGTTTAGCCTTCAAAGATGATAGAATTATATACAGTAGTCTCTAGAACTTTAAATCCAAGGAATGTCATGAAAATGTTCCACAGAAAGAGAGTTTGACATTTAGATGTCTGGAATACAAAGACATCGAAAAAAAGAACACATAATTTGGGACACATCTTTTATTTGAGGAATAGAAGAGTTCAACAATAACATGTATTGTACATATGACTATTCTTGTGATTTCAACATTCATACTCTAACCACTGTGACCTAAAGCTGGTCTTTCTTGTAGTAATGCCATGCCCACTTAAATGCACATAAAAGGAGATGATACCAATTAATTATTAAAAAAATATATGGAGTTCTTTTATTATGTTCATAAAAGTCATGAGAATAATTTTCCGAATGCATTGAGACCCTATGAAAAAGACTCCTTTAACATAAGTTATTTTGTGCTTGAAATATAGTTGTCTCCGATTCAATCATGTTTATCAACAACCTGTTTGTTTACATATTCAAAATAACGCATTCTGATTGGTTGGTTCAAACATTTTTGTATCAACTGTCAAGGTCAGGGGTGAAGAATCACATAATCTGAATTATTAAACTGGTTAATCTGGGTTACTTCTTGTTGGCTTTCACGTTTAAGTTGTTCTGAAGGAAGTTTTGGAACTCCACCCCTTCAACTACTTCAAGATAGATTTCAAACTTTATCCCTTCGACAATTTCAACAAAACAACTTTGGACAAACCATCCGATTTAAATAAACAAAGAAAAAAAAAGATTAATTAACAAAACTTTTCATTTGTACTTAGAATAAAATAACTTCATTGAAGACTGCTTTTTATGTGCCCATTTTAGCCCATTTCCCTTAAAGATTGAGTCTCAAATTTTATTTTAAAACACTTTTAAATTGAGAGCAAGAGCATAGACAATGCTTTTATGAAAAAGTAACATTTCCTGTATGAGATATGGTAGAAATCATTCTGTGATAAGCGTACATATTCCAGTAGAAGAAACGTTTGTACTCTTCTTACAATGGTTTTGTTTCAACCCAATATTTTCAAGTTCAAAGCAACAGTATGTGGTTGATTCAAGGGCATTGTGTCATATGGAATATTCTTTAAATATGGCTGAACTCTTTTTTTTTTAAGTTACAAGAAAGCTTTAGACTAAAGGAAATCATCTAACCTGAGCGGCCTTTGTTTATTGAATTTACTAAACAAGTAATCTAAATAATGCATCGTTATCTTCATTTTGATAACGAGTTTTTAAATTCAAAACGAGTTCAATAAATTCAAAACAAAACAACCACAACCACAAATATGGAATTCTACTCATGGCATGAAAAAACGTTGCAAGAAAATACTCATCAACTTTGACCAACCTGTTGTGCATTCCTCAAAGGCGATTGCCATTGCAGTCGTTCACTTTGAACTCTTGATCATAAAATGCAGTTCAAATGTATGACCTTGCCTTCCATGAGAAAGATCGAAGCTTGACTTGGTGTAAAAGAGGATATTTCATTTATTGTTTCAGTCATAAATGTCTTTTTGATAAATTAAACACAACAAACAAAAGCACCATCTTTGATATCATGGTGTCACAGGAGATGAAGTCAAACTGTGTACATTTCTCTTAGAGTTTGTTTACTAAAAACCTATAAAAGATATATCACGTGAAACAATAATTGGCTATAAATTCAGACAATTAAATCCAGGGTTCAACGTAGGTAGTACTTTAGTAAGGTGTTTGTGAAGCACTTACTATAGTCTTGCATTGAATCTTCCAAATCAAATTTGGCCCAAAAACTTCATTTTCATAGTAATGTAACAATTGATATAAATACGATGTAAAAAACAAAATCCACCATGATGTTATAATATAAATTCATTCTCAAAGCTTAGATCATGGTATAAAATGTTTTTTATAAAGGCTCAATTTCCAAGCATAAAATTATATTTTATATAATAATTATGAAAATCTTCGCTTCGTCATAATGCTTTCTCTAAAAAAAAAAAAAACATCTCCCCATTCTTTACACTATCGCAAATATCAAATGAGAGGTTTTGCCCAGCTTGTCCAATAGCCTATACAGACTGGTGATTGTTTTACTGAATTTTAACATATAACCATTATACGGACAAGTGCAGACAAAGTTTTGACAATTACAGTCAGGTAAATCAAAAGAAAATGTCTGGTATAGTTTCAGATAATTATTCTGACGATTTTCTCAGAATACAAACCCTAAATAGAGACTTCTTGTATATTTTCAAATATAACATAAGGTTTCTTTGGGAAAAAAGGGAATTTCTTGTGTATTTTCAGATAATCATGCATTAGGTTTCCTCGGGGTTATTTATCCCATACAGTGCTGGAACCGACTTCATGCTTATGCAAGTAGGTTAGATCCAAGCCAGCCGCCAAGTAAATTGGCAGCTGACCTGTGATCTAACCTGATTGGTACCCTAAGTATCTTTCCTCATCAAAATTAAGCAGATATTTAAGTTTTTGTAAAGCAGAAGACACAAAAATCTCTTTGAAGAAAATTACCCAGCAATCTAAGGGTTGTGCTCAGGAAAATTGATTTCGCCACCCCTGCCCTTCAGTGCATCAATGTTTTGATGGTGTGCATGAGTAGTTAAATGACGTTTTAGATGGTGTTTCAATATGAAGCCCTTCCCGCATATTCCACAGCCAAAGCTCTTTTCCTGCGTGTGAGATTTCAGATGTCGCTTCAAGTAATAAGGCTGCGTGAAAGTTCGCTCACAGTATGGACATGGGCGGGACATGGCAGATTTTCCATTGAAAACCTTAGGCGTATCTGAAAGTATACGAGAAATCTCTGTTTATCTTCTTTTTTTTACTGAGAAAACTTTAGGCTTATCGGAAAGTATATGAGGAATGTTTTGGGTTTTTTTATCTCTTTTTCACTGGAAGCATATGTTCAAAGCTCCAATTATCTTCTCTTTCTTACTGAGAAAACTATAAGCTTATTGGAAAGTATATGATGACTCTCTTTTACCTTGTTTATACTTGAAGTATATGAGGGATCTTTTTATCTTTTTTATACTGAAAGTATATGAGATATTCTCCATTTATCATTTTCTTTACTGAGAAAACCTTATTGGAAAGTATATGAGGAATCTTTATTTTTCTTATTAATAATGAAAAAAAAAACAATGTGAGCAATTCTGAAAATATATCAGTAATCTCTATTCATCTTTTTTTTTAAATTTTACTGAGCAGACCATAAGCATATATGAAAGTAATAGATAATAGAGAAATCTTAAGTTATTCTTTTTCAGTGAGAAAACCATGAGCTTATCTGATAGTATATGAGCTTATCTGATAGTATATGAGCTTATCTGATAGTATATGAGCTTATCTGATAGTATATGAGCTTATCTGATAGTATATGAGCTTATCTGATAGTATATGAGCTTATCTGATAGTATATGAGCTTATCTGATAGTATATGAGCTTATCTGATAGTATATGAGCTTATCTGATAGTATATGAGCTTATCTGATAGTATATGAGCTATCTCCATTATCTTCTTTCTTTAACTGAGAAAGCTATATGCATATTTGAAAATATACAAGAAATCTCTTTTATCTTTTTTAGAGAAAGCCATAAGCTTATCTGAAAGTAAATCAGAAATCTCTAGTTGTCCTTTTAACAGAGAAAACCATATATATCTGAAAGCAAATGAGCAATCTCTATTTATCGTTTTTAAATGAGATAACCATAAGCTGATCTGGAAAGTATGAGATATCTTGATTTACTTTTTTCTCCTGCGAAAACCTTTTCTAAAGTTTTTCTAAAGGTTTAGGGAAACTTGTATTAAGGAGTTTTTCAACAAAAAATTACGGCTTATCAAAATGTATATGCGAAATCTTTATTTAGTTTTTTTAACATCTGAGTGTAAATAAAATATCCTTATATATTTTTGTCCTAAGAAAATCTAATATCAAAACAAAAAATATCTTTTCAGTTTTTCCTGAGAACGCGTATTTGAAAGTATACAAGAATTCCCTTTCACTTTTCTTGAGCAAAAATAACCCCGGGAAAACATTATGCATGATTATCTGAAAATAAATAAGAAATCCCATCGGCATAATTACCTGAAAGTATACCACTCTGACATCCTTATTTAGTTTGTCTCCCTAAAGAAACCCGTAAGGTATTTGAAAGTTTTAGTAAATCAATTTTAAGTTTATTTTCAAAGAAAACTCTGTACATATCTGAAAGTATATGAGAAATTTAAATTTTTCTGAGAAACCATAAGCTTATCTGAAATTAAGCAAAGACCCTCTATTTGTTTTTTATTTTAATAAAAAACCGTAAGAATATTTTAAAGTTTACAGAAATCAATCTTCATTTACCTTTTTTGTGCCAAGAAAACTTGAGACACATTCAAAAGTAAATTTAAATCTCAATTCTTTTCTGAAAAACCTATATATTTTTTCATTCAATGAAAATCCTTGGCTTTACTGACAGTATGCCGAAAATCTCCAACTTATTATTTTTCCAAAGACAACTTAAGGCAAATCTCAAAGTAGACACACACAAAACTCGTTATGTGTTTCCAAAAATCTTTGTCATATTGATAGTAAAAAAGGACATCTTCATCTTGTTTTTCAAAAGAGGCTCAGCTGAAGCCATATTTATTTATTTATACACTTGTCACCACCTTTCATTATTATGTGGAAGAGATATTTCATAAATCAAATCTTGTGTTCAATCCTTATCAACAATCTAAGATTGCCTTTTATGCTATATGTTTCTACCGCATGTAGTAGTATTCTAAATACTTAAACAATCACACCTGCTATTGCTTCCAACTGACTAACGTCAATCATCCCTTGAGATTCAGTTATTGTACCATTAGAGGCTTCCTCAGTTGCATAATGTGGACTTTGATGTCCAACAGTTATGTTGGCCTTGTTAGGTCACAGTTCAGTGAGAATGGCAACGGAAAAAGTAATCCAACAAGAAAATTGCTTATCAATACATGTTGACAAGTCCAGATCAGTACACTTTATGAACCATCCATTTGTGTTGACCAATTTGATATTTTCGACTGAATGCCTTCCCACAAATGTCACATGTGTACGGCTTTTCACCCGTATGTATCATTATATGCCTAGCAAGGTCTGATTTCTTAGTAAAGCTCTTGGTACAATGGGGACATTGGTGTGGTCGTGCAAAGGATCTCGAGTAAAAATTTTCAGAATCATAATTCGTCTTCTGCGACTGACTCTGTGATTGATTCTCCGCCATCAAATCTTGGCCTTTACTGTGACATTGATCTGAAATATAAACGGAGGTCCTAATCACCATTTTTCTTCAGATAATTTGACGCAACTACAGCTGAAGACATGTGTAACCATTTGGCAAATCTAAATTGTGGACTTCCCTGATTTAATTGTCTGTTAGAATCAACAATCATGCCGATATTATTTCTGTTATTTTTTTGAGAGCAACGACCCTTTAAAAAGCGCAAACATCTCATAGTTTAGGTTTTTTTGCACTTTGAAATACACAAACATTCCGTGTTTTAGTGCAGTTGCAATTTAAAACGCATGAATATCTCATATTTTAGGGTAAGGGCCTAATAAACTACACAAACATCTTTTGTTTTAGTGCAATGACCATTTTTACTGCACATAACTCATTTTTATTGCAATAGTCCTTTAGAATACACAAACATATAATGATTTAGTGAAAAAGGCCTTTACATTACACCAATGTCTAATGTTTTAATAAAATGGCCATTTCAAATCACATAATCATGCATTTAAGCCATGGTCGTTTAAGATGCACATACATCTTGAATTTTAGAGTAATTGACAAACAAAATATGCCCTTCTCTTATTTTAGGGTAAAGGTCCTTAAACATAAAATCTTTTTTTATGTAATGCAGCTTTAAGGGAGTATGGGGCAGTTAAACTGACTTTTTCCGAACTATATTATTTTCAAAACATGCATGCAAGCACAACATCGTTACTTAGTGAAAAATCGTAAAAAAAAAAACAATCCAGAGTCACCGGCGTCACGTTTTACAAGTATTTTATTATAGATCTATGTCTATTTGCGTCAAAAGCCACATTTTGAAATTCAACATACAAACAAGAATGGCTATAAAATGATTAAAATAAATGTAAAGTATTGATAAATACATATAAAGATGTTTGACACATTCGATGTTTCAAATAATACAAGTTGATGAGACTTCATTAAATGATCACTCAACATGTACTTTATATGAGACACTAAAACACATAGATCACCAAACTTTTAGTTCAGTGACAGTAACAAAACTACCACAACCACACAAATAATTTCACTTAAATTACCATTGATCAATACATACCAATTCTGTTTGTTAAACAAATTTGTTTGTATTTATAGGGTTTAATGTCGAAATATTCCAGTCATGCTAAAGACTTCCTATATTTACCATGCCTAGACTAGGGCTCTGACATGTCTTCAGTTTCATAGACCCCAACCCAAAATAATCATCTTGGTACAAAAAATATTAGGTAGGCATCCATTCAATCTGAACTTATTGGTTTATCCAATGAACACACATCTGAAGGAATATGGAAGGCACCATATTATTTCTCGCGAGACTTCTTTCATTGTACTTCTTTTATTGTACTTTCGTTTTCAAATATAGATCTTAAATGTGAAATCTAAATGGTCATTTAATTTGATCAGACAAACAGATATATATCACAATTTGTAACTTCACAACTATGTATGAGTTACTGAACAAAGATAATGGTTTTAAAATGATGTTAAACATATCCGTATACATTGAACTACTCAATATGGACGTTCATAAGAAATGTGCAGTTTTCCGGGGACAATTCACTCGAAATGTGTAACCCTACACGTATGCACGAGGTGTATTTCTCAGATCACAGAAATACCTAAGAAATAAAGATTGGCATCCATTCTGTGATAATGGCGGAGAAAGACAGATACCAGAATGGGGAAACATGAAGTTGACAAATGATGTCAAGTTTAGGTCAGTAAATCTTATGCACCATCCCTTTATGATTGATAAAGTGGTGTTTAAGCCTGAATGCTTTCCCACAGATGTCACACTTGTACGGTTTTTCACCAGTGTGTATCATTGTATGCCTAGTCAGATCAGTTTTACTAGAAAAGTGTTTGCTACAAAGGGGGCACTGGTGTGGTAGTGAAAAGGATCTCGAGTCAAAATATTCTGAGTCATTAATCGCCTGCTGGAACTGACTCTCCGACATCAAATCTTGTCCTTTACTCCGACATTGATCTGAAATATAAACGGAGGTGATTTTGTCCTTTACTGCGACATTGATCTGACATTGATCTGAAATATAAACGGAGGTCCTTATCACCATTTTCCTTCAGACGTTTTGACGCAACTAAGCTGTCTGTAATTTAGTAGTTTTTTGTTAGTTTTAACTTGTAAGGTTGCCTCTAAAAGACAATCCTAATTTGCTAATAGAAGGCTAATACACATACAGAAGGGAGATTTTGGAGGAGGGATAAAATAAGAAAGCACGAAAGATATGGCTTTAAAGTCATCTGCACACTTCTTGCTTAGGGAACTATCATTTCATGAGGACATCTTTTCTTATATTAGTATATCAATAATCTTGCCGACAGTATTTCCATTACATTGCAAACGATGGAGACCCCTAAGCTTAACTGCTCATAGCGTTAAGCTATATAAAGGAATAAGCTTTCTGTTAGTCAGCCAGGAGGCAATCTCTCATGATAATCCATCATTCCAAATCTCCAGCTTCGGTGATTTGAACCCATCATACAGGGAGCATGATCTGTTCAATTGATGTACCCTCACTTAGCATTAGGCCATGCTAGCCCATTTTATTTTACTACAACAATCTGTAATTTAGACTTATCTTATCAACTGTAGCTTTAAGTGTCATCATTTACAAAATCCATCATGGAAATTGGTTTGTGGACAAGTCACTGTTGTTTTGTACACTATCTCTTGGTTATACTTTAGAAGGTCCTTATTAGCTTGATGTCAAACCTCAGGGTCATTAATGTTAAAGAAAAGTTTGGGGTCTATGTTAAAGTTTTAATAGGAACTATGGTCTAAACAGGATTTTCTCTTGACCCCCTTGCTTTATGCTTATTTGGGGGACTTTTGACTTCTTATATATGGAATTATGAATGGAAAACATTGATCTTTAGGGGTCATATCCAGGAAATGAAGGTCATTTACTATATGAATTGGGGATCAAGGAAAATCCTGCCTTTAACCAGACTTCGTATCAGGAAGAAAAGATTTTTGTTGTCAAAAAATGTTTGTCTGACTTTATTGTTGCACTCATATTATAGTTATCAAAATGACCATAAGAACTACAATTACATCTCATGTTTCAGTTCACAGATTCTTGGCTAATAAATATATACATATACATGTTGTAGTTCAACCCCGTTATCAGTTACATTCAAAAACACTAAGTAAAGTGCAATGGCCCTTTATCATACACTTACATTTCATATTTCAAGATAAAAGCCTCTTAAAATGCACATATTTTATGTTTCAGATTATATTCCTTTCATGTACACGAACATATCAGATCATAGGTAGATGACCCTTTAAAATGCACAAACATCTTATAAGTTAGGTAAATGGTCCTTTAAAATGCACAAATATCTTACAATTTAGTCAAATGGCCCTTTGAAATGCACAAATATCTTATAATTTAGGTAAATGGCCCTATCAAATGCACAAATATCTTATAATTTAGGTAAACAGCCCTTTAAAATGCACAAATATCCTATACTTTAGGTAAACGGCCATTTAGAATGCAAAAACATCTCACATCTTGGGTCAATGGCCATTAAAATGCACAAACATCTCACATTTTAGGTAAAAATGGCCCTTTAAAGTGCAAGCATCTTGTAATTGAGGTAAATGGTCCTTTAAAATGCACAAACATCTTATATTTAGTTGAATGGCCCTTTAAAATGCACAAACATCTTATATTTAGTTGAATGGCCCTTTAAAATGCACAAACATCTTATATTTAGTTGAATGGCCCTTTAAAATGCACAGACATCTTATAATTTAGGTAAAATGGCCCTTTAAAATGCACAAACATCTTATATTTAGTTGAATGGCCCTTTAAAATGCACAAACATCTTATATTTAGTTGAATGGCCCTTTAAAATGCACAGACATCTTATAATTTAGGTAAAATGGTCCTTTAAAATGCACAAACATCTTATATTTAGTTGAATGGCCCTTTAAAATGCACAAACATCTTATATTTAGTTGAATGGCCCTTTTAAATGCACAGACATCTTATAATTTAGGTAAAATGGCCCTTTAAAATGCACAAACATCTTATATTTAGTTGAATGGCCCTTTAAAATGTACAAACATCTTATATTTAGTTGAATGGCCCTTTAAAATGCACAAACATCTTATATTTAGTTGAATGGCCCTTTAAAATGTACAAACATCTTATATTTAGTTGAATGACCCTTTAAAATGCACAAACATCTTATATTTAGTTGAATGGCCCTTTAATATGCACAGACATCTTATAATTTAGGTAAAATGGCCCATTAAAATTCACAAACATCCTATAATTTAGGTAAATGACCCTTTTAAATGGACAGACATCTTATAATTTCGTTAAATGGCACTTTAAATGGCCCTTTAAGATAAAAAAACATTATGCTTAAGATCAATTATCCTTTTATTGGACAGACCACCTCATGTTTTTTTTTTTTATATGGGTTTTACATCACATCAACATTATCTCAGTTATGTAGCGATGCCCGACTCTTAATGATGGAGGAAGACCCCATACTCAACTGCCCACAAGGGCTGGTCAAGGCGGGTAGAACCATCGGCATTCCGTAAGTCAGTCGGGAGACTGCCTCTCATGAAAATCCAAACCCCTCTCAGGATTTGAACCCATGCGGAGAGGGGCCATGTGATTTCAAGTTCTGTACTCTAACCACTAGGCCACGGAGGCCCCCTCATGTTTTATTGCAATGGTCCTTCATGATACACGAATAACTAATTTGTGAAAAAATGTCCTTTTTATAACACCAATGTCTTAGGTTTTCGTACAGTGGCCCTTAAAATACATATCTTGTTGTGTTTTAAAACAATGCTCCTTTAAGATGCATGGACATTTTATGTTTTAGAGCAATAACTCTTTAATGGGGTTATGCCTGCAGTTAAACTGATTTCCCCCACCCCCCAAAAAAAAATCATTTTAAAAAGTTGCATGCAAGAAATACATTGTAAAATTTAGTGAATTCTGAAACAAGCAAAGCTAGTGTTAACAGCCTTTTTAAAGTTTTAAAAATATTTCATCTTATGCCTATATGTGTCAAAAAGAGAATACCTTTATACAGTGTGTTTGGCTGTACATACAAGAATTGCAATATAATGACTATGGGAGGATTGATTTTTTTTTTTTTTTTTTTTATATGGGTTTTACATCACATCAACATTATTTCAGTTATGTAGCGATGCCCGACTCTTAATGATGGAGGAAGACCCCATACTCAACTGCCCACAAGGGCTGGTCAAGGCGGGTAGAACCATCGGCATTCCGTAAGTCAGTCGGGAGACTGCCTCTCATGAAAATCCATATCCCTCTCAGGATTTGAACCCAGGCGGAGAGGGGCCATGTGATTTCAAGTTCTGTACTCTAACCACTAGGCCACGGAGGCCCCTCGGGAGGATTGATAATTGCTTATAAATCTATAAGATGTATTAAAAAAAGTAGCATGAAAATGTGCACAAAAAATATATCAATTCAAAGTTTTCTGAATTCTAGCTTAAATATTTCAAGAGAAAACAGGTCCATATGAGACATTTCAAGTTTCACTTCATAGAATTTGATGCAACTTCATAAATTGGTCAATCCATATGTTCTTTCTATGAGAAACAACATAAAGACTAGGTCACAGCACTTAAAGTTGAGCAACAGAAATAAAACTATCCCAACCACACAAGTAAGTTCACTAAAGATGCCATGGTTTCATACACTTTACATAATGATTTTGCTTTTAACAAGGTTGATATCTTAATTTGGGGTTTACCCCCGTCAAAAACTATTTCAATTATATTACAGCTTTCAAGAATTCACCAGTTCTAGGCTAAGGCTCTGAAAAATATTGCCAAAGAAAACTTCCACGAAAACAGAGGTACCTGTGGGGCTCTAAACTGCAACCCTCTTCCACCATATGAATCTCGGCACCAATAAAAAATGCCCAAGCCAGTTTAAAGAAAGAAACCAATATTGGCAGGTCTCCAGATTTACACCGGCAAGGGCAACTAACCCACAACTCTAAACATATGGGCCACGTCACGGGAAAAGGGGCACTCGGACATAGCAAACAGTGTAGCCCCAGACCAGCCGCCACGTCACTGACGTGGCGGCTGGTCTGGGGTTACACTGTTTGCCATCTTAGAGGACATCAAGTTCTACCTTTAAATAAATACAAATGATAACTGTCGTGACTAGATGCTGGAATAGTAGCGCTAAAAAAGAGCCAAGTCAGCGGTTTTTATTTATGTCCGAGTGCCCCTTTTCGCTTGACGCGGCCCATATAACTCACTATTTTCTATGCAATCGGGCAAGGTGGGGGCGGGTGAATCAATTTTAATATAGAACATCACCAAAAAAATCACCTCTAAGCTTAAGTTTTCTTTCTATGTCCAGTGCAAAAACAACAAAGACCTGAGTGTATATTGAATTGATTCCCCTGTCTACAAACTTAAAGGTTCAATACCCATAATCTTCCATTATGCAACTCATCCTGTTGTTACTTCGGCTGTTTTGGTTTAATGCAACTAGTTCCAGCCCTGACCGATGTATTCCAAGAACGACCCAAGTATTCCCACCTTAACTAAACATGTACCAAGTTAGATGTATTAAAAATTCTATGGCTTTCCAAAATTAACAATGCAGAAAAATCATTCAAATGTCCATACTAAAAGGGTTACTATGGTACATATTTGGGTCGTTCGTTTTAGACATTGACCCAATGTTTTTTTGCACTGTCGGCAGATAAGACCCTCCTTTTCTATAATGGAATCTCAAACTCCGTCTTAGGGAACACATAATAGATAATTGATGCCAAGTTCAAGTCAGAAAACATTATGCACCATTACTTTATGGTTGATAATGTGATGTTTGAGCCTGAATGCTTTCCCACAAATGTCACACTTGTACGGTTTTTCACCCGTATGTATCATTAGATGCCTAGTCATGTTTGATTTCTGGGCAAAGCTCCTGTTACAATGAGGGCATTGGTGTGATTGTGCCAAGGATCTCGAGTCAAAATATTCTGAATCATTGACCGTCTTCTGCGACTGACTCTCCGCCATCAAATCTTGTCCTTTGCTTCGACATTGATCTGAAATATAAACGGAGGCCCTGATCACCATTTTCCCTTGGATGGTTTCGAGGCAACTACATTTGAAGACATGTGAAACCATTTGCCAAAATGAGTGTGAACATTTTCTCCATTTGTTTGTCTGTTAAGATTTCAACAATCAGATTAACAGTACCTCAGTTATACTGCAATGCCAATCCCATGATAAATTGAGGATGGCTTGAAGCTTTATTGCCAACTTGTGGAGGACAGTGGTCAAGGGGTATTGAATGGGCCTCAGGACACGAGGGTCGTGGGTTCGATTTTATATTAGTGTGATCCACCTTGCAATCTTTCAACATTTGAGGTGAGTACCAGACTACCGGTTATGATCAAGAAAGCAGAACCAAATGTGATTAATCTAAGTAGTCTGAACATAGTTTCACAATTGATTTAAAATAAATTCGTTTAATCTAACAGCCAATAAGGGCTTTTCAGATCATGTAGAACAATCTGTACTCTGTACTTTAGCAAGAACACCACTTTTCAAGAAAATCAAACAACCAAATCTGACAGTACGTGTACTGTGATTTGGACTCATGACTGTGGAGAGAGGCAATGTGATATCAAGTTCTGCACTCCGACCAGCTTGTCCAAAAGCCTTAACAGACAAGTGAAATTTTACTTAAACTTATTATATTACCATTGTAAGGACAAGTGCAAAAGAAATTAAAACAGACAAAAATAATGTTTTATTGCCACGGTCATTTACAGGGACTAACTCAGATATTTGTGCTCTGGGAGTAATAATGTTTAAAGGTTTGATATGTAGTATCATTGTTACTATACCAAAGACTATTTTCAATTTCATTACTTTAAAGTTGCCGTTGTTCCATGTTTTTCAAACAATGTGAAGTGAGCTCTTCAGCGCTTCTATGGGAAAGCCAGTTTATGAATAGCCGCAGTAATTCTTCCTCAAATACCTTGATATCCTCGTGTGACAAGAGCAGTTTAACATGTCCTAAGACCACCTTTTAAGTTTGGATCATTGCTTGGAAAAAAATTTGTTTATACAGTTTGCAATATCTGCAATAAAGATGATTTATATCTTTTCTCAATGGTTATGAATGGTATTGGAAAGCTGTCAATAATGTAGTCTTATGTTATTTTACAAATCTATGTTGTCATTTTACCTGTAGAAAACCAGTCACATTAAGTCTTAGAATCCTGGGTAATTTTCTAAAAAAAAAATTTGTGTCATCTTCTTTCCAAAACTATAATATCTGTTTAATTTTGATGAGGAAGGATACAAAGAGTAGCAAACAGGTTAGATGTCAGGCCAGCTGCCAATTAATTTGGCGTCTGGCCTGAATCTAACTTGTTTGCATAAGCATGAAGTCAGTTCCAGCAGTATAAGGGTTAAAAAGTAAAAATCCCAATCAGTAAGAGAGTCATTTTAAAGCACACAAACATGATGTTTAGTGTAACAACCCCTTAAAGGCACATACAAGGAGATGCTATATCAAACTATTTTATTTGGTAAACTTTTGATCAGATTCAATTAGTTATCACCAAAAAAAAACATCCGCAAAACTTGAACGAGAAAGTCAACCAGAAAATAACCCAGATTAGCAAGTTTAATAATTCAGATTGCCTCATTCTTCACCTCTGACTTTGACAGTTAATACACAAATATTTGAACCGACCAATCAGAATTCATTATTTTGAATATGTAAACAAACAGGTTGTTGATAAACATGATTGAATTGGAGACAACTATATTTCAAGCACAAATAACTTATGTTAAAGGAGTCTCTTTAATAGGGTCTAAATGCATTTGTAAATTGATTCTCATGACTTTAATGAACATAATAAAAGAACTCCATATATTTTTCAGTAATTTATTTGTACTTATCTCCTTTTATGTGCCTTTAAGATGTACAAGCATCTTACGTTTAAGTGCAACGGGGTCATTTAAAAAGACGATCATCATGATAAATTGCAAAAGCCCTTTAACCCATTACCAAACAATAACGACATTCAACCAGTTTGTAGCAGACGACTTTGGAAAACGTTGTGGGAAAAGGAGAAATTGCTCTTAACAATGTTTTCTGCCCTATCAGAGGGTTGTTTTTTAATTTCATCACATTTTGAAACTGTCGTCTGCAAAGGCTTTGAATATGGAACAGTAAACAATTCGACGTTTGGTAAAGGGTTAAGTGAACAAACATCCTGAATTTGTTTAAGTGCAAAGACCCTGCAATAACAAGGCCCCAATGCATCACAACCCTTTCGTACCCCACATATCACAAAGTAAATGATGCATTCGTCATTCACCAATTAATCCTGGTTCATAACCTATTCAATAAATCTTTTTTTGTAGGTTCTCATGAAAAACACTTATTTAACTCTTTTGCTGCCCATTTTCTCATACTTATCAGTACCACATAATTTTCATAAAAACACTGTGTAAACAAAATGCCGTCTAGAAACTTGTAAAGTTTGAATATTGTATCATTATTGTCTCATACAGTCAAACTTGTGTCAAGAGGCCAGCCTATGGGACAGAGTAAATTGGCTGTTTAAGACAGGTTGGCTGCTTAACACAAATTGATTTACACTATAAATCTAACAATGGGACTTTCTGTAGTGGTTGTTTAAGGCAGGTTGGCTGCTTAAAAGGGTGGCTGCTTAACACAAGTTGGACTGTATATCCACCAGTAGTATCTGAAAATTATAATACAACGCTCTGTGTTTTGCTTAGCCGATGGATCTTATCCTTAGCTTAACTCATCTTATCCTTTATCTTAACTTATACGTCATTGTGGGTAACTGAATATCCGTTAGGCAAGACTGGGATTCTTCCAAGCGCTCGCCAAATGGCAAGAGCGGCAGCAAAAGAGATAAGTTGCTTCTAATAGAAAATAAGTGGGCGACATTGGTGCAGTTGGAGAGCGACGGCTTCTTGTACGGAGGGTTCCGGTTTCAATCCCCATTAGGAGAGGTGAAAATTACCAGGACTATTTATTGGGGCGAATACTGGTTTAGTATCCAGAAACTAACTCTATCGATAGTGAATTTAGTAAGCTTTAAGCTTCCATGACAATCGATGTAAAATAATATTTTTAAACAATTAGAAAGTTAAACCTTTTTCCTTGTATTATACCATTTTACTTTAGCAGATGGTTTAAGAAACAATTGTGATAAAAGAAGAAATTGCTCAATAATGAGCAATTTCTCCTTTTGTCACAATGGTTTCTACCAAACATCAGAAAAGAAGTGTTATTTAACTTACTTTATGAGTGTTTCCTGCTGGTGCTTTCAATTTGGACCAATTCCAAGATATCATTGAGGAGAACGGATTTAAACCTTTCGCAAACAACAATTTTTTCACTGTCCCAAATTGAAAGAGTTTGCAGACGACATTTCAAAAAGGTCATGAAATTGGGAAATAAACTTCTGATAGGGCAGAAAACATTGTGGGAAAATTTCTCCTTTTCCCACAATGTTTTCTAAAGTCGTCTGCAACAAAGTGATCAAATGTATATATCGTTTGGGAAAGGGTTAAAAAGCGCATGCAAAGCCCCAAAATAGAAGTTGCAACAAATCAAACATGAACAAAATAAGTCCACAACATGGCTGGGATAGTAAAAATCAGGGTATATATGCAATAATTATCAGTTTCAAAAAGTCTCATTGTCATAATAGAAAGAAGTTTTTCATTGTTCAACAAGATACCAGTGTTCAGGGCTTTTTTGCTTTATATAACAGACTCCCATCAAAGGCACCTTCCCAATTGGAAATTTCTTTAAAATCATGCAGTTTTCCCAAAAACTCAGTCATACCAGCTTTTAGGCTTCCCAAATCAGCAATTTCAACGAGAGAATTTTCCATAGGCTTGGGCCTCTTCCAAACTAAATGAAAAAAGCCCTGGTGTTAAAATGTTGTCATCCAATCTCAGTTGTTTCGTGATCAATGTAAAATAAATAATTTTAAAAAAAAATAACCATCTATCCCTTATAATACAACTTGTGGTTGTGCGAAATTGAAAACATAACGGCTGGTCAAGCTGGGAAGAACCAACGGCATTACATCAGTCAGCTGGGCGTTTTCCTCTAAAGGAAATATGAATCTAAGGCTTCTGTGATTTCAAACTACACTGAGAGAGACCACGACCTAAAGACTTATTGCCGACAAGGGCTGGTCAAGCTGGGAAGAACCATCGGCATTACGTCAGTCAGCTGAGTGTTTTCCTCTAAAGGAAATTTTAATCTAAGGCTTCTGTGATTTGAACCTACACTGAGAGAGACCATGACCTAACGACTTATTGCCCACAAGGGCTGGTCAAGCTGGGAAGAACCATCGGCATTACGTCAGTCAGCTGAGTGTTTTCCTCTAAAGGAAATTTGAATCTAAGGCTTCTGTGATTTGAACCTACACTGAGAGAGACCATGACCTAACGACTTATTGCCCACAAGGGCTGGTCAAGCTGGGAAGAACCATCGGCATTACGTCAGTCAGCTGAGTGCTTTCCTCTAAAGGAAATTTGAATCATCGCTACTGTGATTTGAACCCACATGGAGAGGGACCAATAACCAAAGACTTATTGCCCCCCAAAAATTTATCAAGCTTGGAAGAACCATCATTATTTCATTAGTCAGCTGGCATTTTAAATTTATCCTGTCACTAGTGTCATTTTGGGACCGATAACTGAGTGCCGTATAACATTTGTGATATCCGGCACTAACCATATAACACTTACACGTGACGAATCATGATGTCATAAGAAAGCCATGACGTCATGTTTACATCATTCTCTACATATTTTTTCCTTTTTTCTCGTGTTTTATTTACATCTTGTTTGTTTGAAAGAATACATAAAGGTAACAGGATAAATAGACTAGATGGTTGGTGTCTTTGAATGGGAAAAGTTATCGGGCTCGGCTTCTAATAATATTCCTAAGCCTTGCCCGATAACATTTCCGATTCACAACACCAACCATCTATTCTCTATTTATCACTACTGTGACTTGAACCCACATTGAGAGGGACAATGGCCCATAAGGGCTGGTCAAGCTGGGAAGAGCCATTGACATTCCATTTGGGCCGCGTCACGCGAAAAGGGGCACTCGGACATAAATAAAAACCACTGACTCAGCTCTTTCTTAGCGCTATTACTCCAGCATCTAGTCACGACAGCTGTCATTTGTATTTATTTAAAGGTAGAACTTGATGTCATCTAAGATGGCAAACAGTGTAACCCCAGACCAGCCGCCACGTCAGTGACGTGGCGGCTGGTCTGGGGCTACACTGTTTGCTATGTCCGAGTGCCCCTTTTCCCGTGACGTGGCCCATTTGTCAGCTGGGATTTTATCTCTAATGAGGATTTAAATCTTCCTCTTTTTTATTTGAA
Source organism: Cerastoderma edule (assembly GCA_947846245.1). NCBI lineage: Eukaryota > Metazoa > Mollusca > Bivalvia > Cardiida > Cardiidae > Cerastoderma > Cerastoderma edule. Next base: position 9,821,603 of record OX401420.1, on the reverse strand, counting down.
CCCACACAGAGAGGGACCATGTGATTTCAGTTTGAATGTCAAGAGTATAAGTAATTTTCCAACATTTCTTGTTTTTCGGCATTACTAGGGAGGGCTTTGCAGGGTCTTGCCAAAGGATACTCCCACAAAGGCCTAAAGTAAAACTAAGTTTGTTTGGCTTTTACCTACCGACCCACTTTTTACCCCCCCCCCACTCAAAATATTTAATTGCAATTTCTAAAAACGTTTTTTTCTTCTTTTTTGCCCACTGTTTTGAATATTCATAGACAATATGTGTACTAGAAAAATAATTCCCCAATAAAATAAATTAAAATCTAAAAATCTAGGGTCGGTAAAGGGCAAACCACCAATATTTAAGTATGGCCTGAGAAACATTTTTCATTGCAGTGGACAACAGTAAGAATCCTCTTAACCCATTTCCAAACAATAACGACATTTGACCACTTTGTTGCAGACGACTTTAGAAAACATTGTGGGAAAAGGAGAAATTGCTCGTAACGAGCAATTTTTCCTTTTCCCACAATGTTTTCTGCCCTATCAGAGGATTATTTTCCAATTTCATCTCATTTTGAAATGTCGTCTGCAAACTCTTTCAATTTAGGACAGTCAAAAATTTGTTGTTTGGGAAAGGGTTAAATACCAACAAAATAGGGTTCAAACAATAGTTTATTAGAAATTCTATATAATGCCTGAACATATATTTTTTTCAATTTTAGAAATCATAAGACTTTCTACATACTCAGCATTGTACTAAAATTTTGTGGTAAACACCTGCAGCTTAAAATTCACAAAATGTTTGACACCAATCTATGATGTAACAAAAAAGTGCTGGACGGAAAAATCAGCTCATGTAATGCGCAGCGCTCTTTAGAGTTATCAAACAGGGACCCATAAAAGGCACATTTTCATTAGAAAATGTCTTTGAAATCATGCAGTTTTTTCCAAAAATTTAAAGTCATACCAACTTTCTGGTTTCCCAAATCAGCAATTTCATTCATAGAATTTCCCAAAATTAACAGGCCTAGGCCTCATCCTGTTTAGGTTAATTAGAGAGCCAGATAACAGGGGTATTCCCCTTACTAACTTTTTCATTGGTTCTGAAAACCCTACATAGTGGGTACTCAGAGGTCCAGACAAAAGATGTATTTCCCTAGCTAACTTCTTTATTGCTTCTCACAACCCTATAGTGTTGGTACTTAGAGGTCCAGACAAAAGGTGCAACAGACATATTTCCCAATCTACATTCTTTATTAATTTTCCAAACCCTATATTGTGTGTACTCATTAAAACCATCTTGATGAAACAATTTAAATATTTAAAGTTATGTTAAAATGATATTTGTCATTTAGTTTTTCAACCCTTATAGTCCTGAAACCGACTTTATGCATATAAATGCAAACAGGTTGGATCCAGGCCAGCCGCCAAGTCAATTGGCGGCTGGCCTGTGATCTAACCAGTTTGCTACTCTGAGTATCTTTCCTCATCAAAATAAAGCAGTTATTTAAGGTTTTGGAAAGAAGACGAGACAATAAACTATTTTTAGAAAATTTCCAAGTATTATTCGAGTTTAAATAAATGGGTGAAAATGACCAAAACACACTTTATGTATGGACTAGATGGATAGAACCATATCTTGAAAGCTTTAACCTAAGGCTTCCTAAATTTGGACCTTAGCTGGACAGGGCTTCAGCATTTCAAGTTTAGAATGCTTACCACTAAGCCACAAAAGCTCCCATAAAATGAACAGGGTTTCCTTGACTTCCCCCCAATTAAATAGTAAATAGTATATCAATGATCAAAGGAAAACCCTGAAAGAATGAAAGTCAGCTTCAAGATCTATGAGAGGGAGTATAGTATGCCATTGCATCCAAAATTTCCAAAACCATTAACCACTCAACTAAAGACCTCAAAATGAATATTCATAACAGCTTAACCAATGAAATTGTTTACGAATCTCCGACACATGTGCATATTGCTTTGAAAAGCTCTTATTTACTTATTGTGAAGAAGATTGGGGAATGAGAATGACATCATTTCAGGGCTGGCAAAATCAATTGTCCATGTTGCCCAGCTTGTCCAAAAGCCTTAATGGACAGGTAAATGTTTACTGCCCTTACGGACAGGTGAATGTTTACTGCCCTTACGGACAGGTGAATGTTTACTGCCATTACGGACAGGTGAATGTTTACTGCCCTCACGGACAGGTGAATGTTTACTGCTCTTACGGACAGGTGAATGTTTACTGCCCTTACGGACAGGTGAATGTTTACTGCCCTTCGGACAGGTGAATGTTTACTGCCCTTACGGATAGGTGAATGTTTACTGCCCTTACGGACAGGTGAATGTTTACTGCCCTTACGGACAGGTGAATGTTTACTGCCCTTACGGACAGGTGAATGTTTACTGCCCTTACGGACAGGTGAATGTTTACTGCCCTTATGGACAGGTGAATGTTTACTGCCCTTACAGACAGGTGAATGTTTACTGCCCTTACGGACAGGTGAATGTTTACTGCCCTTACGGACAGGTGTATGTTTACTGCCCTTACAGACAAGTGAATGTTTACTGCCCTTACGGACAGGTGAATGTTTGCTGCCCTTACGGACAGGTGTATGTTTACTGCCCTTACGGACAGGTGAATGTTTACTGCCCTTACGGACAGGTGAATGTTTACTGAAATCTACTATATAGCCATGTTACTGAAAACTGCAGAAAAGGATTTAGCATTTATTTTACTGACAAGTAAATCAAAATCAGATTCTGTCACCCCTGGATGGGAATTTGTTGAATGGTTGGTTCAATTAAAAAGCTCTGCTTTGATAATAGTTTTAAATATCATAAAGGAAAATTTTTTTGAGTACACACAACAAAGACTTAAGAAAAAAGAAAAAAAGATATAGGTATAGGAAATATGCGTAATTTAACTAAAAAAAATTAACACTTACTGTATCCCTGCATATCGGACGCTCCTTCAGAATACTCCGGCCATTCCTGTTCCTGAGACGTGTCATGACCCCAAACAGCATCCTGGGACGCGGAGGAGTCCAACGATCCATGAACACCCATAATGCCCAACTCATCGTTGGGACCTGCGATCCCTTCAATTTTCACAATGGGACCCACAGAGTCCTGCACACTTGAACCATCTTTGTTGTTATTTCGCACGAAAATCCGCGGCGAGCTTGAAATTTCGGACGGCAACGAGAGCCCCCCACCAGAGTCAAGAATGTCATTCAGTCCGTCTAAATTCCCGCCTCCGGACGTTTCCTCCGTAAAAGATTTCGATAAGCTGGTCCCTGGCTGAACATCGTTACCAAACTGCCCGTCGGCCATATTGGATTCACCATCTTCAATCTCAATTGGTTCCACCTTTATAATCTGTTCCATTGGACTAACACTACTGATGTTCTGAGAAGTTGGCGTATTGTTCAAGCCGCCGGTTCCCTTCCTTCCCTGCCTAACTTGATATGGCTGATGGCGCTTTACAGTCTGCCTTTGCCGTGGTAATACGTGGGGCGTGGCATACTGTGGGGCCGACATGTCGTTTCTCCGTACTGGGGGACCGATGGGGTGTGGTCTTGTGCCCTGCATCTGCTGCGCTAGCAGGATGTCCTCTTTCTCCCGTTCCTTCGTTAGTTTTTTCTCATGGAATCCTGCAAAGATTAGTTTTATTTTGAACTCATATACAACTTGTTCTTATATATCGAGGGTTCAATGCAAATCTATAGTAAGTGTTTCATGTTTATGAAGCACTTACTATAGTATTGCATTGAACCCTTGATATTTCACATCAATCAAGATTCTACAAAATTTGTTTAGTTCAACCTGATACATATTACATCACTCAGGTTTCTGAAAAAAATTGTTTTAGTTTAACCCGATTTAGTTTACATCAATAAGGGTTCTGCAAAGATTTGTTTTAGTTTATAAACTTATGAATTTCACATCAATCAGACTTCTGAAAAATTTGTTTTAGTTTAACCTGATACATTTTACATCAATCAGGTTTCTGAAAAAATTTGTATTAAGTTAAACTGATATATTTTACATCAATCAAAGGTGGCAAAATATGATTTTCATTCCTTTGTCTAACAATGCCAAATATTTTTCTGCTCTTGTCCTTTTAATGATTATAAAGTAAATTTCATTAAAACACTCACTTGTCTGTTTTAATAGGACTTTGGAAAAGCTAGGCAATACTGTCAATCAATTTTGCTACCTGTCAAATGAGTAACGCATTCTTGTAACTACTATCAATCACTTTAGACTCTGCTTCCTGGATGCATGAAAAATGCGGTTTAATGGAAGGTCATTTAACCCTTTACTGAACGCTAAATTACCAAACGCTAAATTTTTTACTGTTCCAAATTGAAAGGGTTTGAAGATGACATTTCAAAATCATTTAAATGTGATGAAATTGAAAAATAATCTTCTGATAGGGCAGAATACATGGTGGGAAAAGGAGAAATTGCTCGTTAAGAGCAATTTCTCCTTTTCCCACCATGTTTTCCAGAGTCGTCTGCAACAAACCAGTCAAATGTTGTTTTTGTTTGGTAATGGGTTAAGGGCTTAGTCACCATCCAGCTCTCGTCTTTTAATCATACTCCAAACTGCTCCAGACTCAGGGTTGTCATTAATATTTGGAGTAAGAGGCCAATTTTTGATCTGAGGAGGCCAATGAAGCAAACATTAGGTGTTACTTATGACCACCTGTCATATTTTGTGTTATTTGAAGCGGTAAAATTGGCCCGCGTCTGGCTCTTAACCCTTTCCCAAACAATAATAACATTTGACCTCTTTGTTGCAGACGACTTTAGAAAACATTTTGGGAAAAGGAGAAATTGCTCGTGACAAGCAATCTTTCCTTTTCCCACAATGTTTTCTGCCCTATCAGAAGATTATTTTCCAATTTCATCACATTTTGAAATGTCGTCTGCAAACTCTTTCAAATTGGGACAGTTGAAAATTTGTTGTTTGGGAAAGGGTTAATGACAAACCTGCCGACAATACTTACTTTTCAGACAGAAGCCCAGGAAAGATGACTTGATCTCTTCGTGACCGTCGAGATAAACTTTTCCTGAGTCAGATCCCATGTGACACAAAGTTCCGTCTGAAACACTCGCCGTTAAAATGACAGTCTCTTCGTCTGTATGTGATGCTAATTGCTCAACCTAAAACGAGAACTTTTTTATTTATTTCCGGGTTTTTTACACACAGATTATGAGGCTTGTACTTCAATTAAAATGCAACAACAGACCACAAATTACTGATAAGTGGATTCAATGCAAGACTATATGAAGTGCTTCATGTTCCTGAAGGACTTACTACAGTCTTGCTTTGAACCATCAAAACGAAACATCATAACTCTGCTGTATAATTTAATGTAAATGTCATTACCACATATCTGAATTTGTTAATGCCAAGGGAGTAAATGTACTCTTGTAGCTTGAGAAGGGGAGGGGGTCTCTGGGTCCGAACCCCATCAGTGCCCCTGGTTTCGAGGGCTTGTCCTTTGGCTAAATACTTCAGAGCCCTAGCTTAGTACTTGTGAATCCCAGGAGAGCAGTAACATAACTGAAAATCTCCTGGCCTCTTCCCAATCAATTGAAAAAGGGCTCGGCAGATATGTCATACATATCTGGACAATTCAACTCACCAATTGCTGGATCTGAGACTTGAGGATGGCCTTCAGGATCACTTTGTATCCTGGAATCTCTTTGATCACGTCCATGTCGGGGGTGGCCATTGTTGGGTGTGGTTACTAATCAATCTTACTTGTAACGGTTAATTCACGCTGTCACTGTCAGTGGTAATCTGAGATAAAAAAAAATCAGTGATTGACATAGGCAAACAGACCTATTCACAATTAGAGGAAGGAATATACAATTTTTTTGTAGCATTAGTCCACCATTAAATGAATGGTTTGAAAGTTTGACATGATGGGAGATATAGCCCGATATCAGAGACATAGATAACAGAGATTGGCAACTCCGGAATTATCGCCAAACTCTCGCGTGCAGCGAGGTTCTGCGAGATAAGGAAAGTGCGTACCTGTTTATCCGTTGTCACGGGAGATGTCAAGCGAAATTGATACTTCTTTATTACAGTAAAATAGCTATGTTTTGGTTATCTGATTGGTTATCTGAAACAACTTCTGGACATTTTGTTTTATTTTGATTTTATCAAATTGATTTTATGTTAAAAAACAAAACAAAAAGTTCCAGTATGCCTCTTTTTCAATGACAGGCTTGATTACCATGCAATTCAGAATTGTACTTATAACGACAATGTCTTTCAAGCAAAGGTTTGAATAATATTTTGTAATAAATCAAGTACTCTATTTAGTTGCAGTTAATAACCAAAGCATGAACTTTCCACTAAGACAGGATAGTTTTCGTCAATATTAAAAGATTGGTTTCTCACTTCATTTCATTTATTCTGTGTCGTAAAACTGTTTACAGTGCTCATTTTGTCAAAACAAAACACACTTTTCATCATGACATTATTTCAAGCCAAATGTTTCAATTTAAGAAAATTAAAAGTATTTTATGATGTTAAAATGCATATGATGAGAATTTTTGTAAAAGTGGTTTTAGTAAACGAAAGGACACGTAAGAAAAAACTGACTTGCAAGGTTTTTCAATACACCTTTTACCGCAGATTCCTCTAATATTGATTGCAAATCAATAAGTACATAATTGTTCTTAAACACGTAAGGGTCTGGTCTTATCATGCTGCTGACCAAAATGATTTTAGAAAAAAGAAATGTGAGCTTTTTGAATGTTAAGCTAAAGCAAATAGTGTGTCTTGCACCTTCGTTTTTATTATCATTTCTCAACGAGAAATCAAATCAAAGCACACTACTTTTAAAACCAGACAGACGCTTTAAACAGAACAAATCCTCCCTATTTTGTTTTTAGGATCTTTATGTCATTAAATTTGAATGAGGTGTCAGAGAGTGGACACAGGGTTAGCGCCACACACTTCTTGTGTAATCGCCCTAGCATCAAAAGGTTTTATGACATCAAACTACATATTTTATGGGGTGGCAATTTACAATCATAGCCTGTATTGTCCACTACCGTGATTGACTCTATTATCACCCTTCGTTCTTAAAATGACACATTTCACTTGACATATTTGCAAGCGATCGGAATTAAGACTGAAATTATCAGACTGAAAATTTGGAAATCGACAAAATCATATTAACCCATTAAAGTGGACATAAATCCGAAATGTTTGAATAATCCTCTGTTAAAACATTTTACTTTGTACAAGTATGAAATATTTTGGTTGAAAATAAAATGGCCAAAATCATGATCATGCGTGTGTGGTTCAGTAAACCTGGTATAACTTCGTAATGGAAGCGAAGATTACTTTAAGAATGCGGGCAACCGTAAAACAAAAATAACACTTCAGGAAAATATTAAGTATGATATGACCCAGTGCATAGTCTTTTAGTTTTACTTGCTACAACTTTTGAAATATTTGGTTGGAAATCGAGATGGCTTAACTCAGTAAGGTGGTAAATGGGGAATATTGAGTACGCAATAACTGCTAAATGACAAAGAATATCAAACTGAAAATTTGGAAATCGACAAAATCATATTATCCCAATAAAATGGACATAAATCAGAAATGTTTGAATAAACCTCCATTAAAACATTTTACTTTGTACAAGTATGAAATATTTTGGTTGAAAATGAAATGGCCAAAATCACGATTATGCTTGTGCGGTTAAGTAAACCTGGTATAACTTCGTTATGGAAGCGAATATTACTTTAAAAATGCGGGCAACCATAAAACAAAAATAACACTTCAGGAAAATGTCAAGTATGATATGATCCAGTGCATAGTATTTTAGTTTTACTGTGCACAACTTTGTTAAATTTTGGTTGGAAACCAAGATGGCTGAACTCATTAAGGTAGTAAATGGGATATATTTAGTACGCAATAACTTCTATTTGACAAAGAATATCAGACTGAAAATTTGGAAATCGACAAAATCATATTAACCCATTAAAATGGACATAAATTAGAAATGTTTGAATAAACCTCCATTAAAACATTTTACTTTGTACAAGTATGAAATATTTTGGTTGAAAATGAAATGGCCGAAATCACGATTATGCTTGTGCGGTTAAGTAAACCTGGTATAACTTCGTTATGGAAGCGAATATTACTTTAAAAATGCGGGCAACCATAAAACAAAAATAACACTTCAGGAAAATGTCAAGTATGATATGATCCAGTGCATAGTTTTTTAGTTTTACTGTGCACAACTTTGTTAATTTTTGGTTGGAAATCAAGATGGCTGAACTCATTAAGGTAGTAAATGGGATATATTTAGTACGCAATAACTTCTATTTGACAAAGAATATCAGACTGAAAATTTGGAAATCGACAAAATCATATTAACCCATTAAAATGGACATAAATTAGAAATGTTTGAATAAACCTCCATTAAAACATTTTACTTTGTACAAGTATGAAATATTTTGGTTGAAAATAAAATGGCCGAAATCACGATCATGCTTGTGTGGTTAAGTAAACCTGGTATAACTTCGTTATGGAAGCGAAGATTACTTTAAAAATGCGGGCAACCATAAAACAAAAATAACACTTCAGGAAAATGTCAAGTATGATATGATCCAGTGCATAGTATTTTAGTTTTACTGTGCACAACTTTGTTAATTTTTGGTTGGAAATCAAGATGGCTGAACTCATTAAGGTAGTAAATGGGATATATTTAGTACGCAATAACTTCTATTTGACAAGGAATATCAAACTGAAAATTTGGAAATGTAGAAAAACAAACCCTCTCTTTAAAGTGGACTTGAATTGGAAATGTTTGAAAAACCCTCCTTTAGAACATTTTGAATCTAAAACTACTCAATTATCACGTTTATCGCACAAAACCACGAAATTGCGAACAATTCAATCAAGTTTGTCGCAGTTTGCCATGTTTATTTCTTTGATAATCGCTTGCTGATTGGTCTTGTTGGATGGAGAAACTTTCTAACAATAACAATATAGTAAATTGGTAAGAAAATAATTTAATCATGACTTAAAACACGCTTAAATGTGTGTTGCCTATTTCGCGTTTAGTTGAAAATAGCGTCGATAGACAGATCTCGAAAGGTCTCGCTAAATAACGCGTCATGCGAGATATCGCAGAAACCGCCTATAGGTAAAGAAGGAGTTGCCAATCTCTGTTATCTATGTCTCTGCCGATATAAATATTTCTCAATATTTTCTGATCACATCAAATTAGTTTGACTAAGGTGATATATTGCAGTGTGTGTCACGTCGCCTTGTATGCTAATATATAGTAATATGGTACATTTATTGGGACCTAATGCTCTCGAACTGATTTACTTTTCTTTAAACTTTATTACTATCCTCGATTTCATACACGTTCTACTAGTTTAACTTAAGTGCATTTATGTGTTACGAGCAAAGGTGACGCTGAAATGATTAAACTATTAAATTTCTGGTCATCAATTGTTCATTTCTAGTCTGAAATCAGTGTGGATATGATATTGATTAGTGTTTATAAAAAAAAAACTATCCTCTGCGATCGACTAATAAAATGTTCTAGTTTAGTTCAATGCTTGTTGATCAATCGATCTCATTCAATCTTAAATTCTTTAGATCCCCATAACAACTCACTGCTTTATTGTCCGTCGGTGTGTTGTAGTGTTTTTGTTTATAACTCGACTTATTTATCAAAATACACTCTGCGCATATTCCAATTTCTCCATCATGGCGTAGGTTGTTGTTGTTATTTTAATGGGTGATGTTAAAAGGGGCTCCAATGGGGATACAACAGTTGTAAATCTAAAGCACATCTGTGCTTATCGTGCGAGAAATAATATAGTATAATAGGGGAAAATCTAGCAAAATTATTTCAATAGATGGTCTGTTTATCTTGCAAACTGTTTTTAGCACGTGGTCTAAAATGGATTATTGGCAGTAAAAGCGGACCGGTCATATTAATATACAATCGTATCTACTCGGCAATCCCCGTAACAAGTCGGTAGATATACCTCGTAGGCAGTACCAATCGGAACTACTCGGGTATTTCCGTGAGCTGTGAAATACACCTCGGATATAAGTGTAGGGTTACAATTTTTCGGGTAAATCGGCATCCGCCGATTAACACCTTTTCTAAGCGTGCATGTTAAGTAGTTCAATATGTATGGAAGTGTTGGACATCCTTTTTAATCACTTTTGATCAGGTAACTCATACCAAATGGCGAACTTGTTGTTGTGACATGTATTCTTGTTTCCTCAATCAACTTTAACGACTTTTTGGATTTTACATTCAAGATCTATTTTTAGAAACGAAAGAAAGTGACGTCATTCTCGCGGGAAACAATATGGCGTCATCCCTATTATTTCAGAGGTGTTTTCTATTGGATAAACCCGATGTGTTCAGATTGAGGCAGTACATCAATCTGAACACATCGGGTTTATCCAATGAAAACACGGAAATACCCGAGTAGTTACGATTGGCAGTACATGAATACACCAAAAATCCTGGGGTAATTCGCCTTATTTCCGGCGGCTAACGCAAAATGCACACAGGCACTAAATATGTATTTAAATACACACAAATTGGTTATATATCACAATTGAATGTTTTTTTAACCTTTTCATTAAAGATGATCATATCAACACATCTTTGTATCATATTTTGTCAATCGGCTCTTTTCGGCAATCCCCGACTAGTGACGTGGATTGCCGAGTTGATACGATTGGCCCTTCGTTGCTGACCTACTTTCAAAAATGGCTCCCCATTATTTTAAGAAATGGCCGAGGTGTTCCGAATGATTAATATAGTCAAAAGGTAGCCTGGGGTCCTGGCCCGTTCGTATACCGCGAACTAGGGCCAGGTGTCAGAGAAAGTTTACCGAACACAATAGTGTTCGGTTATGCCGAGGTATTCCGAATGAAACAACATCGACTGCGCATGCGCGTCGATTTAGTCTGCAAGCTTATTCATGGGAAACTGTACCTATTTAGACATCCTACTTAGCGTTGGATCCTTTTGAGATGAAATAGTGACTCCGGTTTTTATTGTATTTTAAAGCGTTGTGTTTTGTAATGGAACACAAATGTAGTACACCGCGCAAGTCACCCAAACAGGGTTGTGTTTGTGACACAAGTATTGAAAAGTCAAGCTCTTTGCGTCGTGTTTTACCATATAACAAATCCGGAGTAGATCAAAGTAAACTTTATGGTGGAATGTCTGTAATAGATGGTGTCGTGTGCTTAAATTTGTTATAGAAAAGTACTTAATATTGACAAGATAGTTACAGAATTAAGGAAGGCGTGTCAATCTTCCAAAGTTAGAGTTAAACGTGGTTTTAAAAGACGAGATATGACGAGACAAGAATATATCTGAAAAATCGTTTGATAAGCAATATATGTTAGAATAGTATTAATTCTGATATCAAATTCTTGAGATCTAAATGTGTCCAAATCAGTTTATTCTTAGTTCATGCGTTTCCCCCCTTTTTGATGACTTCGTCAACTACAGGTTCTTATGTTAAATCAGACTTTCAAACAACACTAAATAAGCCTATTGCGATAATGTTTAATACTAATTATAATTGATTTTGTAGGCTTCATATGATTTTGTCAAAACGAAAAATAAAGGTGCTTAATTTGTCGAGAAGCTTGGCTTTTGATTATAATTTGGAAAAGAAAAATCACGTTCTTTTTTCCTTGTTTGTTATCTAACTTATAACTGCATAAAGGAATAAATACAGATGCCGTTGATATACTAAAACTCTTGTCGGTGGGATTCTTATCTTTATTGCCTGTTAATTGAATTCGTGATTGTTTAACCAGAGATACGTGAAACCCTTTACCCCTTCCTTTTATGTGTCGTTGGATTTGATTAAAAAGAACATGTTATGGGAAAGATAGAAGAAAATCCCAATTTTTTCACATTTTTATGTGGTCTTTCTTTCTTCAAAATCTCCTATTAACACTTCACAAGCCTCAAATTTAAGCATCGAAGGATTTAAGATGATATGTAATATTGATTGGTGGAGATATTTGTTTCCAATTTGTTTCCATTCAATATGTTTTGTGTGTGATTTAAAACTCATTTGAATATATAAACAATAGTTTTGGTAGAATTCATTCAGAGATAACTACTAAAGTAAAAAGTTTGATTCTTTTACAAAAGATATCAATTTAATCTGATATTTTGAATCCCAATATTTAAATCAAACAATAAATTAATAGAAAAATAAAATGAAATGAACAAAATCCATTTAAGTGCAATTAATTTATAAAAAAATGGAGTATTGTATGAAAATTGTAAAAGGTAAAGGCTACCCAGGCTGAATAAGGGTTGGAAAAGGGTAAAAATGATAAGGGTGAAAAAGGGTAAATGCACAATTCAAACGCCATCTTTTCATAATAAGGCGAGTCGCAATCCGTTAGCCAATCAGAAGAGACAATTCATTCTCTGACACCTGGCCCTAATGCGGGTTAGCATGGGCCAGGACCCCAGGCTAAGTCAAAAGGAAGTAACTCGTAAACTCTTTAGTTTGTTACATACATTAGTTACCTCCCATTGACCATTCAATGGTAACCGATATGATAAATAATTCTATGGGATTATTGTTTACAAGATTGTTCCTATAACACCTTCTTCTGATTAAACGTCGGCAAATCATCTGAGAAGGCTGACTTAGTGTATTTAATAACCAGGCAACGATGCACAAATAGACATAATGAAAATATAAGGGAAGGGGCAACAGTTTACCCCTCTTCAATTTCTAGAACCAGCTCTCCTAATAAGGTCGTATGAAAATAGTCAAAGGGAAGTAACTAGTGTACCCTTAAGTTGGTTTTTACACACTAGTTATCTCCCATTAACCATTCAATCGTAACACAACACCCGTATACCATTCAAAATCGCATTAAACCTTCGCCCACCAACTTAAATCTTGAATTTAACCCTTAGAATGCGGGGTGAATTTCTAACAACAGATTTTGTTTGTCATCTGCTCTCCATCACCTTAAATATATACTAATTTTGGTTTGGAAAGATACTCATAGAAGCATACAAGTAAGATCACAGGCCAGCAGGCAATTAACTTGGCTGCTGGTCTGGATCTAACCTGTTTGCATAAGCATGAAGTCGGTTCCAGCACTATAAGGGCTAGACAAACAGACAGACAGACAGACATACACTCAGAAACTCAGGCAGGCAGGCAGGCAGGCAGGCAGGCAGGCAGGCAGGCAGGCAGGCAGGCAGGCAGGCAGGCAGGCAGGCAGGCAGGCAGGCAGGCAGGCAGGCAGGCAGGCAGGCAGGCAGGCAGGCAGGCAGGCAGGCAGGCAGGCACGTTTTACCTTATCCGTTTCTTAGAATAAAGGACTTTTCAAGTCAAAGGAGTTGTATGATTGCTTTAAATGTGATGAGCTTTGGATGCTAGGACTGTACATTAAAAACAAACATGTGGAAGCCTGTCAAATTTTCATTTCTTTGTAAGTCACATATCTTTGGTGCCTTTATCACCACATCCATATCAAACGTGTGCGCTAGGTCTTTGCTAGAACTTTGATTATAGAAGATATGTTTTTCAAGTCGCTTCTTATGTACACCTCAACTATTTCTATTGTTGACGATAGCCTTTTCCCATATAAAATACTCTTTCAAACATTTCTTGTATACTAAATTTTGGGAGACCAATTTGGCCAAAATGAGAATTGTTTCAGATCAGACGATATATCGCATCGCCATGATGGTTTCTACTCAAGATCACAAGAAGAAACTTGTATCCATTTCCATGCAGAAAGAAGTGTCGTCTGGAACTGATTTTTACTTTAGGTTGCTCTCATTATTCTGTTTAGTTTAAGGTATTGAGAAGCACGTCACTTTTGATCAGAATATCCACGTACGACAACTATAAAATGTAAAAAAAAAAAATTAAAGATATATCGCAATGCCTCGATGTTTTCTACCCAAGACCACACCGTAGGTATGAGTTTCCGTGCAGAAGAAGTGTCGTCTGCAACCATTCTCAACGTTGGGCTCCTTTCAGTAGTATAAGCAAAGACCTAATAAACTGTTTCTTCGGTCTTTGGCATGAGGTATTGAATAACACATCCCTTTTGATCAGTGCATAACAACAGACCACGATAACAATAAAATGTAAAGAAAACGATGTAAAGTAAATATCGTGAAAAAAGTGCCGGTACTATCATATCCTTTACCTTATATGTAATAAAGAATGATAGGGAAAAAAACCCTGGAAAATCAATCGTGGAATTTCGACTTTAGCCAGTTGCAGGGTTCGAACCTATGATGGTAAAGCTACTAGTATCTTGTACAGCCATTTGGGAATACATACGTGCCTCTCTAGCCACTGCGCCAGTGGGTCATATCAAGTGTGGATGTGAAACTTGTGTTTGAATGAAGGATAAATATTCATTAAAGGGAGGTAAAATAGTTTATAAGCTTGAACAATCATAAACCAAAACGTGTAATTAAACTCAATGATTTTTATTCAGTTCTAATGATTAAATATTTTTAAAAAGTCGTATAGAATATAAAACGATGGTTTATGCCGAGGAATATGAATATGTGAATAAAGGGGGGAGGGAGGGAGGGAGGGAGGAGGGAGGAGGGAGGGAGGGAGGGAGGGAGGGAGGGAGGGAGGGAGGGAGGGAGGGAGGAGGAGGGAGGGAGGGAGGGGAGGGAGGGAGGGAGGGAGGAGGGAGGGAGGGAGGGAGGGAGGGAGGGAGGGAGGGAGGGAGGGAGGGAGGGAGGGAGAGGGAGGAGAGGAGGAGGAGGGAGGGAGGGAGGGAGGGAGGGAGGGAGGGAGGGAGGGAGGGAGGGAGAGGAGGGAGGGAGGGAGGGAGGGAGGGAGGGAGGGAGGGAGGGAGGGAGGGAGGGAGGGAGGGAGAGAGAGGGAGGGAGGGAGGGAGAGAGAGAGAGGGCGAGAGGGCGAGAGAGAGCGAGAGAGAGCCCCTTCCTTCCTTGTGATGGTTTTTACGGAAACACTGAGGTATTGGTTTCTCGGATAATCCAAGCAAGAAAGAAATATCTAGGTCTGGATCATTCTGACTAGGGTATTAGAGGACATACCCGTTAAAAAGCAAGACTTCCCGCATATTTTTGACATCTCTTTTCTGCAGAAGTATACGCACGAGACTATGTGTACATGTATTACATATACTGTAGGCAGGATCGCCCCGGGGTACATATTTTGTTCTCGTCTATAAGGGTTTTCAATTTGGTTCGAGCAGTTGCACAAACTCGTATGAGGAAATAGGTTAGTCTGAACATGCGCAACAGGGAAAACGATATTTTTTTTAGCAATAAGCATACAGTTATGTCCTAAATTTCTCATGGACATGATGCCGTTTTTGAGCAATAAGCCTACAGTTATATCCACCATTTCTCATGGACATGATGCCGCTTTTTAGAAATAAACCTACAGTTATATCCACCATTTTTAATGGACATGATGCCGTTTTTTAGAAATAAACCTACTGTTATATCCTCCATTTCTCATGGGCATGATGCTCTTTTTGAGCAATAAGCCTACTGTTATATCCTCCATTTCTCATGGGCATGATGCCGTTTTTGAGCAATAAGCCTACAGTTATATCCACCATTTCTCATGGACATGATGCCGTTTTTTAGAAATAAGCCTACTGTTATATCCTCCATTTCTCATGGGCATGATGCCGTTTTTGAGCAATAAGCCTACAGTTATATCCACCATTTCTCATGGACATGAAGCCTACTGTTATATCCACCATTTCTCATGGACATGATGCCGTTTTTGAGCAATAAGCATACAGTTATATTCACCATTTCTCATGGACATGATGCCGTTTTTGAGCAATAAGCATACAGTTATATTCACCATTTCTCATGGACATGATGCTGTTTTTGAGCAATAAACCTACAGTTATATCCACCATTTCTCATGGACATGATGCTGTTTTTGAGCAATAAACCTACACTTATATCCACCATTTCTCATGGACATGATGCTGTTTTTGAGCAATAAGCCTACAGTTACATCCTACATTTCTCATGGACATGGTGCCTTTTTAGGCAATAAACATACAGTTATATCCATCATTTCTCTAGTCTGAATGATCCAGACGTAGAGATTTCATTCAGTTACACAGTTATGGCTCGGGTCATATGAGTTTCTATTTCGTATGAACATAGTGCCTTTTTTGAGCAATAAGACTACAGCTAGATCTATTTTCATTTATAAAAAGGTTAACGTCCCAACCTGTGAAATAGTCCCCTAAATGTATGAATGTCGCTCATTCTTGAGCATTATAACAAGGCTACAGTTTCCCTGTGAAATTCACCCAAACTATGCTAGGCAAATGTGCCTTGATCGAGGACATGCAACAATGTATTGGGGAGTCGAATCAAGGCTTTCCGATATCAAGTACGATCATGACCTTAAGCAATACACCAACGTGGATCGTCATGTCTTTTTGTTTAACTCTTTAGACTTTACCAAACGTCAAATGTTAGACTGTCCTAAATTGAATAAGTCTGCAGACGATATTTCAAAATGTGATGGAATTGAACAATAATCTTCTGATATGGCAGAAAACATTGTTTGAAAGGGAGACATTGTTCGTCAAGAGCAATTTCTCCTTTTTCCTATGATGCTTTCCAGAGTCGTCTGCAACAAAGTGGTTAAATCTCGTTATTGTTTGGTAGTGGGTTGAACTTATCTACTCTACATCGATTGTGACAAAAGCTTTAAGCTTTTTAAATCGATCCACTCTCGATGACTGCTTCTGGGATATTAAGCTTTTTAAATCGATCCACTCTCGATGACTGCTTCTGGGATATTAAGCTTTTTAAATCGATCCACTCTCGATGACTGCTTCTTGGATATTAAACCAGTACTTGGGCCGATTTGAAGGCTAGTCCCGGCAATTTTCACCTCACCTAATGGGGATCGAATTCGTTATGTCTTTGGTGTGCTTGTTCAACTGAAAGGATAATAATTTGCATAAAAGTTCCACGAATGTTACAATGATGATGGTACTAATGATGAAAGTCACAATAATGATAGTACCAATGCGAATACTTATGATAATACAAGTCACAATATCAGAGACATAGATAACTCTGACAATACTAATAGATCTACTAATGGTTATAATTATGATAATAATGATGATGATAATAATGATGATGCTGATGATGCTGATGCTGATGATGATGATGCTGATGATGCTGATGCTGATGATGCTGATGATGATGCTGCTGATGATGATGCTGATGATGGTGATGCTGATACTGATGATGCTGATGCTGATGCTGATGCTGATGATGCTGATGATGCTGATGATGATGCTGATGATGATGATGATGCTGCTGCTGATGATGATGATGATGCTGATGATGCTGATGATGATGATGCTGATGATGATGATGCTGATACTGATGATGCTGATGCTGATGATGATGCTGATGATGATGATGCTGATGATGATGATGCTGATGATGCTGATGATGCTGATGATGATGATGCTGCTGATGATGATGCTGATGATGATGATGATGATGATGATGCTGCTGCTGATACTGATGATGCTGATGATAATGATGATGATAATGATGCTGCTGCTGCTGCTGCTGATGATGATGATGATGATGATGATGATGGTGATGATGATGATGATGATGATGATGATGATGATGATGATGATGGTGATGATGATGATGATGATGATGATGATGATGATGATGATGATGATGATGATGATGATGATGATGATGATGATGATGATGATGATGATGATGATGATGATGATGATGATGATGGTGGTGGTGGTGGTGGTGGTGGTGGTGGTGATGATGATGATGATGATGATGATGATGATGATGATGATGATGATGATGATGATGATGATGATGATGATGATGATGATGATGATGATGATGATGACGATGATGATGATGATGATGATGATGATGATGATGATGATGATGATGATGATGATGATGATGATGATGATGATGATGATGATGATGATGATGATGATGATGAAGTTGCAGATAATAATAATAGTAATTTTCATAAACAATAATGACAGTGATATAGTTTAAGCAATAAATGAATAATGATAATATTCAGTAATAAAAAAAGAAAGAATATCAGATCATCTCTCCAACAACTCGATTTTATGACCGCCTGAAAAGGAGGCAAAATGACCGGTTTACTATTTTTATCCCGTGGGGTACCCCTCATTGTTTATTGCGTGATAAATATTCCCGCATATTTTTCACTATTCCGCTACAACAACAACTAGATAATGGCGAAACCGCACGCGGGTTTATGAAAATCCACGCCAAGAAT
Organism: Cerastoderma edule; assembly: GCA_947846245.1. Taxonomy (NCBI): domain Eukaryota; kingdom Metazoa; phylum Mollusca; class Bivalvia; order Cardiida; family Cardiidae; genus Cerastoderma; species Cerastoderma edule. The sequence continues at coordinate 9,803,223 of OX401420.1, read as the reverse complement.
CCCGCGTTGTACCGATTTTACAACCGTATTATTGTTCCAGTAACGCACAGTAAGTTTTTAGATTACATTACCTTTTGCGATACCGACGTACCAAGCTCTGTAGCAGGCCGATCGCTTCGGAAACGGGTGACTAGGGTGAAAGAAAAGTACATCACTTGAGTTAAAATGTCGGATCCGCCGCCATTCAAAGGATAGTTTTGAAATCTAGACGTTTTATTTGTGACACTCAGGGTTTGACAGTATTTGTTTCTGGATCTGGATCTGGATCTGGATTGTTACACTGCAGGACCTTTCGGTATACACGCAGCGGGAGAGAGAGATGGGATAAGTTAGTTAGTCCCGATATTGGAGGGCTGCTCTAAAACCCTGTACTGTCTCTGCACGCACAACTTCGCTACTAAGGTTATTCCAGTCAATAATAGTTCTGGGAAAAAAGGAGTTTCTATAGAGGTCACTGCTACAGTCTATTTGTTTAAAGCACTTGTTATGGTTAAGGCCTTGCCTTTTAATGATATTGTCACTAACACAGTCACTAAACTTTTTGGGTCTGATAAGTCTCTTACCACTAATGGGGGTCAGATAGGCATGACATGGCATTGCTGGGACCAGCCCCTCGACCACCTTGAAGAAGTATGTTAGTCTGGCGTTCTTCCTTCGATCTTGTAGGGGAGGCAGTTGAAGGTTCCGCAGCATTCTGCTTACACATCCTTGATCTCGTGAGGAATAGTCGCCCGAGATGAACCTGGCTGAGCGTCGTTGGACTCTTTCCAGCTTGTCTATGTCCTTCTGGAGATAGGGGTCCCAGACAGCTGCACTATATTCCAGTGTGGAGCGGATCAAGGATAGGTATGCGGTCTTTCTGCATGATAGTGGGCAGTGCTTCAGGTTGCGCCTCAGAAATCCAAGTGTAGAGTTGGCCTTGTTGGTGATCTTATTTATATGGCTATCAAATTTCAAGTTATCAGCAAATGTAATGCCAAGATATGGGTTTTCGTCTACCTGTTGGAGAATGTGGCTATTAAGCTCGTAGAAATGGTTGAGCTTGCTGTTGATACTCATGACATAGCATTTCTTTGCATTAAAGCGCATACCCCATGTTGTTGCCCAGTTTTCAAGTGCTTTCAGGTCCTCCTGTAGTTGAATTTGATCTTGTATGGTCTTGATATTTCTGTAAAGCAGGCAATCATCGGCGAAAAGGCGGACTGTGGATTTCACACAATCAGGAAGGTCGTTGATGTGGCAGAGAAAGGCAAGTGGCCCAAGGACTGTGCCCTGAGGGACGCCCGAGTCGACGGTCACAGGTTCTGAAGTTTCGCCATCCACAACAACCCTCATGGTTCTGTTTGTCAGGAAGTCCCGAAGCCAGTTGTTTATATTTCCGTCTATGCCATATAGTTTCATCTTGTGGAGAAGGCTATCATGTGGTACGGTGTCGAAGGCTTTAGAGAAGTCAAGTATTATCACGTCAATTTGGGATCGAGAGTCATTGTGTTGAAGTAGGTCGTGGGTGGTGCTTAGCAGCTGTGATTCACATGAGTAGCCACGTCTAAATCCATGGTTTAGGGAGGTAAGGATGGAGTTTTTCTCAAGATGGTCTAGAATATGTTTACAAATGATGTGCTCCAGAAGTTTGCCTGAAACGCAAGTAAGGGATACAGGGCGATAATTTTCTGCCAAGTGTGAGTCGCCTTTCTTGTATACTGGAGTTACATTCGCACTGCGCCAGTCAGATGGAAGTTTACCAGTGTTTATCGATGCTTGGAATATGTGTCGCAGTCCAGGTGCTATTTGCTTCGGGCAGGTCTTCAGTATGATGTTTGGTATATCATCTGGTCCACGGGCTTTGCTGATGTTGATGTTGTTAAGAAGTTTTTCTACTCCCTTTGTAGTGATTTTCAGTGTCGGTATAGGTTCCTTGGGTCTTTTAGATGTGTCTAGGAGTAATGTTGAGGTTCCATGTTTGGTGAAAACTGATTTGAATTGGTCCACAAGTATTTGAGCTTTGTCTTTACCGCTGTTGAAGAGATGTCCCATCTTTTTTAATGGTTGAACGCCGATATTATCTTGCCTTCTTGATTTCACATGTCGCCAAAATGGTTTGCTGTTGTTTTCTTCTAGGCCTTTCTGGATTGTGTTGTTAATGTGTTCTATTTCAGCTTTTTTGAACGATACCTTGCATTCCCGCTGGAAGGTTTTGAATGGTGCCCAGTTTCCTGACTGTTTAGCATGGTTGTACAGACGTGACTTCCGCTTTATCATTCTTTTGAGATTTTTGTTAAACCAGGGTAGTGATTTCCTCTTCTTGCTCATCTTAGACGGTACATTTCTTTTTACTGATTCTGTTATCTTACTTTTGAAGAATTTCCACATTGACTCGATGTCGGTTTCAGGGAGGGTAGATACTTCACTTGACAGTTTGTTCATATCTGAGTTGATGTTGTCCCATTCTGCTTTAGGGAACTGATAATACTTTCTTGGTATCTGGCGGACATAGTGTGGTATGATGTCAATGTCTGTGACGACCATTGCATGATCACTGATACCTGGTATAGATGTGGATGATTTTACTAGGGAGGGGTTGGTAGCAAATACAAGATCCAGGAGGTTATTGTCCAGGGTCTTCCCCAGCCCCGTAAAGCGCCGCGGCTCCGCTGCGCTTGACTTTCAAAATAAGCACTCCCGCGGCGCCTTAGCTGACTCGCGCGGCGCTCTAAATGTGTCCGCAGCGCTTTAAATTGACCCCAAATGGAGTCAACGTCAATGGCAGTATATTCTAGATAAACCGCCAGTCTATAAAGTAGTAACTAACAGCTGATAAAAAAGTCGATAGGCGTTTACACACTCGGTTTATGCGACGTCGTCATAGGTACAGACATGAGCGTGTGTATTGGCGTTATGGCACGTGCTTTGTCCTAAAAGGAAAGATCTATGATGCGTGTTAAAAGATCGCACTTGGAGTGAGAAATAGACTTTACTTAATTGACATGGCTTCTGTCACTTTCTATGATACTATAGACGGGAGTTTTATGTAAAAACACCCGATTCAGACATCCATCTCCACATCGCCGATTTCCTTGGTTTGTCATGGTAAGTTATTAGACAAATATGACGTGATCGGGAAATATTGAGAAAGTTTTGCATCCGGCAATATCTTTCTTCACATCGAATTATTTTGACCGGTAAGTTATAAAATTCTTTTCCTCGGCAACTTAGTTTCACTATAAATATGCCCAAAACCGGTTTTGTAGTATCTGTATACATAAACTGCTGAGATGAAATGATCATCTGGTGGGCTCAGGCATAACGTAATTTTTTTTTAATTAATTTTTTTAATTAATTTTTTTAAAATACTTGTTGAGCTCAATGTGACAAATACACCAAGTGAACCTAAGCAAGCTCCTCATTTCTGGAATTTCTTACGAACAATTTTATAATATGAGGACTATGTGTTAAGTGCCTCTTGTATGCAAAAATGTCTACAGGTATTGACACTGCAGCTATAGTCATGTTCACTTTGTTAAACAATGAACAAACCTCCAAGTGGTTAAGGTGAAGGAATTGTAACTTGGAGTTTTGGTTTGATCCTGCAGGCAAGACATGACAAAGCCCTTGTCTCGTACTGTGAATCCCAGGAAACCCGTATACAATACATAAAATACTGTTGACAGAGAGTCAAATGTTGCATACAAAATAATAATTTGTGACACCATGATTATCTATGAACTTGTCTTTTTTTAATGAATAGACTAGTGAGAAATAATTTAACAAATTCCTAGTGATGCCCCATTGTAAAAGGCATTTCGGGTAGACATGCAGATTGCTATGTATTTGGCTAGTCATGACTATGTTACCTGACATGAAAAGACGCAAGCACAAAGAAGCAAAAAGACTTTGACCAGCCTCCAGACATAGGAATCCTGTATCAAAGTTCAAATTAGCTTGATCCTCCAAGCCGTATGGCTGCCTTCAGGAATCTTCACTGGTTGATGAAGAAAACTCACTCAAACCATTAGTTGCATGCCACTTATGGATTTGTGTGAGTTGTTTAAAAAGAACATTTCTGTTTAAGTAAGGCTGTAATAATAGTACTGATGGAGAATTTTCACTTGCAAGCCATCAGATGATATTCGATAAAGGATAAAAACTGGCTGCAATACTCAATACTTAAATAATATACATGTAGTATGGTGTTATGGTTCTTTAGAATTAACAACTGACATGAAGTAACACAGGATGTCAGAAAAAAGTTTGTTATAAACTTTAACGAAGGAAAACATCTAGCTTGTCATGGAAACATTCTTAATTTTGTAAAATAGTTGGATGCTTCTATGATTGATCTAGTTTTTCATAATTTTGTTTTGCTTTGCACCTATGAAAACACTGTTCATTTTGATGTAGTCTTCTTGCAACCTTCACAGTACTCTGACATGAAGAATACGATAAATAATAAATCATGTTTGTGATTTAATTTATATGTCAACAAAGATCTATGCTGAATGGGGACAATGGTTCTCGAGAGCCCATACGCTCTTTGCTATGAGAATCACATTGGTACTCCATATTGACCAGATGGATACATGTCCTTGAATAAATCTATTAAATGTGAGGGGGAGGCTGTGACACCAATTGGACATATTTTGTTTAAATGGGATGTTGCTCAACACTTCTATATACTTCTGATTCAAGATGTGTCTGAAAGATAATAATAATAGAGGTTCACATTTCCATTTCAGACTGTTAAAGGGATTCAGCATGCATGTCCTCTAGACTTACAGAATTTCCAATTTAAAAAAGCTCAGGATGAATGGTTCAAAGCAAAACCAATGAGAAGTAGAGTATTCAAAATAGAAATGCACATTGAAGTACTGTATATGGAGTTTTGAAAATTTAATTTTGTAGACTATCACTCATTTTTTTTGTCTAGCAAATGTGTTGATTTAAATATATTATGGGACACTTTCTTTTGTCTTTTATTTTCACAACATACCTTAAAACTCACCATTTTGGTACACATATATAAAAAAATCGAAAAGGGAGGGGGTTGACCCCCTCCCTTCACCCTCCCCCATCCTCCCCAGCGCCTGAAAAAAATCCTGGGGAAGACCCTGTTGTCTCTTGTTGGTTGCCGGTGCACTTGGGTTAGGCCGTGTTCTGTTGCAAAATCCACTAGCGCTTGCTGAACTTCTCGGTCTGGTGCTCCCCTCTCTACTGTAATGGTGTCCCAATCGATGTTTGGGCAGTTGAAATCACCTGCAATGATCATGTGTTTCTCTTTGGGGGACTCTGTCAGTTGTTGTACAGATTCTTTGAGTTTTGCAATGCAGTCGAGTTTTCGGTGGGGCATGTAGTAGGAGCAAAGGTAGGTATCTACTTTGTTTCGTGTGCGTATCTTGGACCAGACGATTTCGCAGTCGGTGGTGAGATGAGGTTGGGCATCCGAGGCCAAGTTATCACTTGCTGCGACGAAAACACCTCCACCCATCCCAACAGACCGGTCATTTCGGTGAACTGTGAGTGTGTCAGGGAAGACTTCGCTGGTCTTTATCGCGTTCTTCTCTGGGTCCTTACCAGGTTTCACTCCTTTAAGCCATGACTCTGTTCCGCAGATAATATCCGGTTTAATGTAGTCGAGGGCTGAATGTAGTTCTGCTCGGTTGGTACGGATACCGCAACAGTTGACAGTTAGGAGGCGGAGGTTAGCCGTCTTGGTTGGGCAGGTGGGCACACTTTTGTTGTGAGATCTAAGGTGGGAGGGCGGTGTGTTGGATACTAGTGACCTACTTCTGGACCGGCCGGTCGATGTACTGGGGCTGCTTGTATGTATCGGGCTAAAACAGGAAGATGTTATCGATTCGAGAGTGCTATCTAGGTCTGCGATTGGCATGTAGAAATTTGATGTGAGTAGCTCGTAGCTATTGAATGTAAAACTGTCAATGTTTATGCTCTCACACTTACAACAATGCCAAACGACGCTGGATCTGTTTAGGTAGGACATATTCTTGCTAATATCTTCGCAGCTCTTGTGGTACCATACACTGCAGTTGTTACAACACACTCCTTCCTGGGACCAAGTCACTGGCACATCACAGCAGCCGCATGGGAAGATTGATGCATTCCTAGGGCCGGGGTTCAGTTGTATGTCCCCCGAGAGGAGAATGATGAGCAAGGCAATGCCTGGTTTTGCTTTAGTTGAGCAGGGAGTGGGTATGTAGATCCCGAAGCTAGCAGATTTCGTGGAGTGAAGTCTCTTGGGAACGGATGACCTGAAGATAACTGAAAACAGGGTGGAGTAGTTCTGGTGTTGGCCGTATGAGTAGATTATCAGGCAAACAATGGTGCAAGTTAACAATGTCTGTAGTAGGACGGGGGATCGCTGTTGTTGTTTCTTTAATGTTTTGGTAGCCATCTTGGTTCAGGGGGAGCAACTCGTGGGCAGACTAGGTGGTCGAGGGCGTTTACCAGCTACTTGTGCCAATTACAAAGCCATACTGACAGTGGTGGTAGGGACAGATAACATTTATATACACTTACAACCTTTTTACACTGTAGAAAACGATCTGAAAATGATGGAATAAATTTATTTTCCTTTTGGAAATTTAGCTCTAGAATGTTTGTATTTGTTTTGTTTTGTTTTACATCGATTGTGAAGGAAGCTAATTAAAGCTTGTTCAAAGCCCCTCTTGATGACTGCTTCCTGGATACTAAACCAGTAATCGCGCCGGTTTGTGGGTTAGTCCCGGAAATTTTCACCCCGCCTAACGCACGGATATATATCATAATACCTTTATTAACACTATATATACACAAGGGAAACAACTTCAAAGAGAAACCAGTTCTGACATTCCGCGCTTATCAGTCCGTAATTTTTTATACGATCGCTAGTCTCATTTCTCTATGTGTCCCGCATAGCCAAATGATTTCTGCGTCCAACGATCCCTCTCTCAACAAGATCGGTCCAGTCAACCCAGAGAAATCTGCGACGACACATGATATTTTTTTTCAAATTTGGCTCATTGGGAATAGATCGTTGAGAACAGAACCAGCCGATGTTTCGGCACTAAATCACCTCAATGAACATTATTTCAATGATGACACTTTACCGGCACTTAAAAAACAACTATTGGTAAGGATCCAAACTAAAAATTCTAACCTGTACACAATACACAACATTTATTTAGAATTATCTTCCACCATCCTCACATCTGTCTAGTCTCTACTCCATCTTGTTATGGTACAATATCTTTCAAGCTCTCTGATTGGCTTAATGTGAAAGGTTGAAGGTTAGTTAGGCTGGTTTCCATCTTTATGTAATTTTAAACAAGTAAGTATAAACGGCGCATAGTACCATTAAAAAAGCGTGGAACCATGCTGTATTTCGACATGTTAAATTTAAACCAATCATATCTCTTTGAAGTTGTTTCCCTTGTGTATATATAGTGTTAATAAAGGTATTATGATATATATCCCTGTGGCATAAAAGGGATTCGAACCCGTGACCCTCGGTACAAGAGCCCGACACTCTACCCCTGCACCAATGTCGCCCACAAGTATATATTGTCTTTGGTATTCAACAGAGATACCCTGGCATGTAAATAAGATTCCTTCCTGGTAAACAATAGAGTTCCCTCCTTGTAAACATTGCTATTTGTTGCGAATAAAAGGAATATGAACCAAGGCTTTGTACTGCCTCAACCTTGTAAGACTCCTCTTGTGAGGCTGCCCATCGTATATATGCCTGTGTAATATCGGATCCTCACATAGCTGACAACATCAAGATAATAGAAATAGTTCAGCGTATATCCAAAGTAATTTGCTTGAAAAAATTCTGCAGTAAAATATTTGATGATCATGACTCACAGTTATACACTGGTGCAGGGGTAGAGCGTCGGGCTCTTGTACCAAGGGTCCCTGGTTCGAATCACGGTAAGACGGGGTGAAAATATCCGGGACATACCCACAAACCGGCATGATAATTGGTTTAGTATCCAGGAAGCAGTCATTGAGAGTGGCTTTGAACAAGCTTTAACCTTCCTACACAATCGATCTAAAACAATTAAGGTGAATTGAATAAATCAATCCCTTTCTAATCAATCCATGCAAGTAACATGTCAGTATACTGCATATATATTTACATTGTAAGAACGGTTTAATCAAACCTGCACTGATTTTATTTATCTCAGATTACCACTGACGGTAACAGCGTGAATTTACCGTTACAAGTAAGATCGACTAGTAACCACACCCAACAATGGCTACCCCTGACATGGATGTGATCAAAATGTGATGAAATTGAATAAGTTATCTTCTGATAGGGCAGAAAACACTGTTTTCTAGAGTTGTCTACAACAAACTGGTCAAATGTTGTTATTATTTGGTAATAGCTTAGTTGTGAATAGGTCCAGTTGCCACTGTCAATCACTGATTTTTTTTTATCTCAGATTACCACTGACGGTGACAGCCTGAATTAACTGTAAGCAAGATCGACTAGTAACCACACCCAAACAATGGCGACCCCCGACATGGACGTGATCAAAGAGATCCCAGGATACAAAGTGATCCTGAAAGCCATCCTCAAGTCTCAGATCCAGCAATTGGTGAGTTGAATTTATCCATCTGTGTTTTATACCTGCAAGGCCTTTTACACATCATACAACAGGTGGTTATTATTTAAGTAAAGTGTTGACCAAGTTTCGGTTACAACTCTCCTGATTGACTTGTTTAACACCTCAGAGCTTTTTCACATAATACAACAGATGGTTATTCTTTAACCTTTTACCAAACGCCAAATTTTTCACTGTCCCAAATTTTCGACTTTCACAAATTGAAAGATTTTGTAAACAACTTTTCAAAGTGTAATGAAATTGAAAAATAATTTATGATAGGGCAGAAAATACTGAGGGAAAACAATATATTGCTACAATGTTTTTCAGAGTCGTCTGGAACAAAGTGGTAAAATGTCGTTATTGTTTGGTAATGAGTTAAATGACGAATTTTCGGTTAAAGCTCCCCTGAGTAGGGCACTAAAGTGTCTTGCCAAAAAATACTCACAAGAAATCAATGACCCAACAGGGACTCAAGCGCATGACACTGTTTCAATTAGCCAAAACAAGCCAAAGTCACTTTTATTAGACAGCACTTGGCTTTTCACATTTTGGTCAATTTGAACCAATTAGCGATGTGCCGATTGTTTCAATAAAGAATGTGTGTCTTGCATTGGTTGTATGAAACAGACATCAAAATGTCACCAAAACGCACAGACAAGTTCTCATTGCGTTGCTACTTGCTTATGAATTTTGTGTGTCAGAGAAACTCAAGAGATCTGTGAATTATACAGTCAACAGCAGTTGGCTAAGTCGATAACTCTAAATGATGTATAAAAATTGTTAAAACATGATTTAAATTTTGCCCTAGTTGAGTATTCTTGCAATAGAATTCCCACTTTCAAGGTAGGGGTTATGCTTATCTCCCCAATTACTAAAAGAACAACCATGCCATTATTTATAAAAGACTTTTGACATTTTTCATTAATTTTTCCCCATCAGGTTGAACAACTTGCCTCGACCACAGATGAAGAATCGGTGATTTTGACAGCAAACATCTCCGACGGAACATTGAGTCATCTTGGGTCCGACTCGGGAAAGTTTTTCCTTGAAGATCATGAAGACATCAAGTCCCAGTTTCTTGGCTTCTGTCTGAAAAGTAGGTTGCTGTTGTTGTTTTTTTTCTTCATTTTTTACACAGATCTGTGAAAAAACTTGTCTGGTGCAGGACAAGTAGATATATTACATTCCATATATTTCATAATTTTTTACAATGGGAAATTGCCAGCTGTTCATTTCACATGTGTAAGTGTTGCGTCACATATTTTGTCACAACATTGAAGTGGTATTTAGATCTTTAAATCTATGATACATACAAGACAATATTGATTCTTGTGCAACTTTGGTTTCCATTGTACAAGCCAATCAGATTTGTTAAAGATCAAATTTCTCTGTAAACATGTCTGTCGATAGTCCCAAGTGAATCAAATCAGTAAACAAAAATGAATTAGAGTAAGTGCTTATTATTTTGCGCCATTAAAAGTTTTCAAGATCAAGGACATTATATTTCAAATATAGTGTCGGTTTCATCATATTCAATTTCACGCTTTATTGAAAATGCTACAAAATAGGAATAAACATCAAGAAATGTTTTTAAAAAGTGTAGAAAAATGAGATACTCCATAGAACATCTGTGAAGAGTGTAGAAAGATGCATGTTGTCAATTCCTGGATATTTTAAGATTAGGTTTATGGATTTCCTCATTGGAGATAAACCAAATAAGTAACAATATTCTTCCTTCTTTAATCTGTTGACAAATTTCTGTGGAAAAGTTAGATTCCATATGAACTTTCCTCAATTTCTCGTGGTCACAAGGACCACCCAGGCCAGGGTTGTCATTAACTGATTACCGATCAAGTGCATCAATTAAAATTAGGGATGGGACCGATTAATTGATTAAACGTCTGACTATCGATTAATTTTTATTAATCGATTAATCGGAAATAAAAAACAGAAATGCCGTTTTTTTTCACTTTAAAGGTTGAATAAACTAATCAATTCGAAATCAAATAAAGATATAGCTAACAAGTGCGAATAAAGAGAATGTAAGGGTCAATCATAACACCTTGTAGTCTGAAAGATGGGTTAATCCGTTATATTTGATGTCCAATTAGCGCTCACACGTCAAACAGTATCCAAATTGTCACCCCGTGTCAAACAATAACATCACCAAATCGGCGAATCTTTCACACTTACACCGGTCTATACTCCAATTGTTAACACATTTTAATTGGACTACGCAACAGATTTCTCCAATTCTAGTTGACAAGATAATCTTAAACAAGAACACCATTCCTACGTGTATTAGTGACTAGATTCGAAATGTGCTTTGTGATCAAATTGGACGAGTTTAACCTCGCCGCAAATTTCGCTTCTTCATTAAAGCAGTCCGTGTATATTTGACATGCGTATTGTTATTACGGATAACCGGTAACTTTGACAACAGGTAATTAAATTATGCAAACTGTTTTTTCCGTGTTTGATCATTTATTTTTGTTATATTTTTGTCTTATACTCTCGCTTTACGCAAACCAATGTACCGTTGACTTTGATCGTATGTGTGTAAGATCAATTTTGCACGCACACGAAGTAAACAACTGAAAACATTGATACTGAACAAAGGCTTCGGACGTATACATGTACAAACCGTCATTCTTTCACCGATTAATCGATTAATCATTGACTGATTAATCGATTAATGAAACAGTTAATCGTTACCATCCCTAGATAAAATCACCAGAAAATGGGTTGTTTTCCCCCCAGATGATGACAACTTTAACTAGGTAACAGGTATAAATCATACAAAACAATCGTTTAGTTTTCCAAAATAATCCCTTGTTTGCAGACATAATGACAACCATGCAGGCTGGTCTTACAGGCAAAACAGGTGGTCAAGGACCTAAGGACTTGAATGAATATCTAATCCTGGTTAAAGATTCACATTCACTGCTTTGTAAGGACCACATTCACAATACCAGTTTTTCATTCAGGGCAGCACAGAAGGAGGCAAGAAAAAGAGCGGGAAGAGGCGGCACAGCGGGAAGAGGCCCTGAAGAGAGAAGAAGCAGCATTGAGATTGTCACAGATGCAGCCTCGCTTTATGCCTCAACGCTCACCCCGAATGCAGCGAGGGGGCGTACATCCCGTTCATTTGATGAGAGCCTCCCCTGGCTCTGGTATCCGAGGAGCAATGAGACACGAGCCTTACCCAACGATCCGCCCAAAACGAGCATCGCTCAGTTTTGATGGTCAGCCAGGTCTGCAAGGCCAAGCCACGCCTCCAAAGCAGACTATTGTTAAAACAGAACCAGGTATTGAAAACGACAGTACAGGTGATGCGGAAACCTCTAGTCACACTCCATCTCATCCTAAATCAGAAAACGAAGGCGATGACGATGCCAAATCAAATTCCTCTTCAGCAACCAATCCAGAATCCAAATTTGCTGATGTCCAGCCCCCTGGGGGATTAGGACTTGACTCTGATTTATCGAACTTGATAGCAGGTGATAACTCCCAGCACTCAGACAGTAATGATGCTTCTGAAACAGACACTGCTCGCAAAGTGAAAACAGAAGCTATGAGTGATTCCGAGATGGAGTTAGAAATAACTGGGGTTGAACCTGGCAGACCAGCGGTTCCTCAAGAGAGCTGGGCACCAAACACTTCTGGAGGATTCGACCAATCAGGCGCGAGTGGCAGTGGAGCGGACATGATGGGAAACAGTAAGTGCAGTTTTGATACTTTCTCTTTTAAACAACTCCAAATTAAAAGATCTTTTGTTGTGGCTTCTCTGATTTGATGTGTTGTGGAAGAAGTATGTTCTTTTTGGCTTTTTCTTTCTTGACAAACGTTATGTAGGTTTTTCCGATAACATTTGATATTGAGGGGATATTTGATTATGGGTTGACCATCAACTTTCTGGTTATTGGTGGTATATGATAACCCATGCTTTATAACTGCATTACGTATAACACTTGGCAGAGATATGGCAGTCTTAGACTGTCTGTTATGGACATGGGCCCCGGTCGACTGTGATTTCTCTGTCAAGTGTTACACGTAATGCCATAATAAAGCATTGGTAATCATATACCACCGAAACCGAAAAGTTGATGGCCAAATCATGCGGGACGTACAATGTGGCTATTATTTGCAAAATTAGGTGAAAAAAGCAAAAATACCTGGGCCAGCCATCTTGTTCAGATCATAAGCATTGGTCTCATAGTTTTCACGTCTGTAGGTTACAAGTACCAAACTTGAAAATTGTGTCTTGCCAAAAGGACACTTCGCCATGAAATATCAAGACACATGATATTTATAGGATTGTTTATAAATGGTTCATAGTTTAAAACAGATCCAGAAAAATCGTATTTTACTCATGATCAAATTTCATTAACAAGAAAAAGCATTTAGTAAGAGAACAGTTTTGCCACACCAATTCAGATCAGAGATTTCTTTAACAATAGTGAATTATTTTGGAGTTGTTTTAACATAATGCAAACTGGGAGGCTTCTGATTTTCACTGAAAGATTAGTTAAATCATTTACCTAACGCAAAATTTTCCACTGTCCCAAATTGAATGAAGTTGCAGACTACATTTCAAAGTGTGATGAAATTGAAAAACAATCTTCTGATAGGGTAGAAAACATGGCGGGGAATGGAGAAATTGCTTGTTACGAGCAGTTTCTCCTTTTCATGCCATGTTTTCCAGAGTCGTCTGCAACAAACTGGACAAATGTCTTTATTGTTTGGTAATGGATTGTGATGGAAGCTAAACATTTAGGGCTCATATTTAAAGGCTTTTTGCTAACTCCTTTATTCAATTTTCCCTTTTTTTGGGGTTTTAATGCCATGTCAACAGTATTTCAGTTATGTTACAGCTTGCCTGGAATTTCACTGTGCCAGGCAAGGACTCTATTTTGCCAAAGGACACTCCCATATTGCCAGTGACACTGGTAGTGATTTATCTCCCCTTCCCCCATTCTGAAAAAAATCTATAGCTCTGGGGTCACAAAGGCAAAGAATCTGAAGTGTCTTGCCAAAGGACAGTTCCACATTGCCAGTAACATTTGTAGGGATGTAATTACCCCTTCCTCACCCAATTCTAAAAAGGATCATAAGTTCTGAGGTCACATGGGCAAAGACACTGAAGTGTCTTGCCAAAGGGCTCTCCCTCATTCTGAAAAGATACACACAGGCAATGCCAAATGACACCATTTCTGAAAAGAGGATCTGAAGCTGTCAATTTCTTTTGAAATCCACATCTGAAAATAACACTTTTAATCCAAATCAAATTCATCAAGGAATGGCAGAACCAAGTAGACTGTCTGTTGGACAAAATTAAAGTGCCATGAAACTATAGATCTTTCTTAACCCTTTCCCAAACAACAAATTTTCGACTGTCCCAAATTGAAACAGTTTGCAGACGGCATTTCAAAATGTGATGAAATTGGAAAGTAATCTCCTGATAGGCCAGAAAACATTGTGGGAATAAGAAAAATTGCTCGTCACGAGCAATTTCTCCTGTTCCCTCAATGTTTTCTAAAGTCGTTTGCAACAAAGTGGTCAAATGTCGTTATTGTTTGGGAAAGGGTTAAGGCACCAGGGAACTTCTTATTTGAAATTGAGGAGCTGGGGCTGATACCCGTTAGAGTGGTCTCGTCAAGACAATTCTAATGAGTACCAACAGCAATGGGTTTAACGAAGCAATTAAGGAGTTAGCTTGGGGAATGCGCCTCAGATTGTTCATTGCGCGGTGGCGTGTTTTACCGGAATCGAGGGTACTTGCTGGAATAGTCTGAAATTGACTTACGACCTACGGATTCGACATTGATTGCTCTATTACCTGATATTTTCATTGATGTTAAGTTACATTCTTCGTCAATGTAGTAAAAAACATCTCCTGAATGTTAAAAGAAATATCTTAATCATACACCTAAATCGACAGCATGTTGACAGGCTTAATCGCATACTTTATGATATGTATTATGCAGTAGATTGCCGTTAGATTGAAATTATGTTGAATCATGTATATATGTTAACAGTAAATATTTAATGCTAATGAGTATACGATCAACAAAGAATACCGGTACGTTATAATGGAAAAAATATTTTTAAGGAAAATACAAGTTGATTCCAGTAATCTGATGCCGATTCCGGTCGATTCCATGAAATACCTCGATTTTTGTAAAACGCGTTATCGTTTACTGTTCATCTACAGACATGAGCCCTCACCAGTTTGCATGTTGTGATCAAACTTTCTGCAGTAATATCAAACCTCCAGAAAAGAGGCATAATCCCCTCGCATAATCTTCTCTTATTGTCTTCTCTAAATCCTTTATTGTGGGTACCCATTAGAACCTTCAAACAAGATGGGTGATAAAATGATTATACAAAAAATAGGATTATCAATACTTTTGGAAATTCTTTGTTAGAAAAAACCCCTGTATTGTGGGTGCTTATTATAATCTTCACAAAATGATATGTAATTGAATGAGTATACAGAAATAGACGATGGAATGCCCTCTGTCTAGAAAGATCATTTGTGTGCTTGAAATGGATTTTCGACAGTGCTCGATTTAAAAAAGTCGCAGGTGTTTCTGTTGTTTCTTCTTCTGTTCCTTATTAAAACCTGTGATTTTTGGTTCACATCTGATTGAAATGATCATCTGATTGGAACGATCCCTTGGGGACAGTTTTAATGGGTACTTAAAACACAAGATTGGTAATGGTTAAGGTGGAATACCCATAATCCGCCATTTTGAAATTTGTTCTTTCGTTGGATTACTTCGGTCGTTCTCAGTATACATCTGTCTGGGCAGAAACTATTCGCTTTACACCAAAATGTTCCGGCCCCGACAGATGAATGCTGAGTATGACCAAAGTAATCTGACAAAAGAATAAGTTCAAAATGGCAGATTATGGGTATTCTACCTTAAGGGGTGATGAAGCTATATCTTAGTTAAGAGGTTTGACCTTTGTAAATTACTGCAGAAACTTTGGTATGTTATGATTTGTTCAGATGATACATTGACTTAAACAAATGCAGTCACATGAAAGAGCTTGTGAATAATATGTGACTTACGGAATGCCGATGGTTCTACCCGCCTTGACCAGCCCTTATGGGCAGTTGAGTATGGGGTCTTCCTCCATCATTAAGAGTCGGGCATTGCTACATAACTAAAATAATGTTGAGGTGATGTAAAACCCATATAAATTGTAAATTGAATGATATGTGTTTTGTTGGTTTCATATGAAACACACGCAAAAAAAGCATAGTAGAAAGCAACTTATATATTTTAACCAGGAATATAGAAAAATGTATGGAATTATTTAGATAACAAGGAGAAATGTCATTTTTAATCGTGAGAATACACCAATCTGTGTTGGTTCGCCAAATAATTTCATAAGTAATTATACACAAAAATGTTTGAACACAAGATGAAGAAATTACATAGACTAATTGTGCTTGCATTTAAGTGGTTATTACCATGATATCAAAGTAATGGGACTACTTTTTGAAGAGTCTTATATATTTTCAACATTTTCTGATTTCTTTTTCTAGAAATATTATACTTTTTTCTTGATTGACTGCAATTGGAAGGTTTAGGTATAAACTTTGATGTAATTTATAGTGCATAAATGAAGTTGTCTGATCCCATTGCATTCTGATTGAAATTAATATATGTACAATTTTTTGCATATGTTCAGGGAACTTTGTTTCCACTCCAATAATTGTGCCAAAGCATACATTCAATTACATATGTGCACATCAACAGACTTCCAGATACTCTGAGAGCCCCAGTAGGACCGGACTGAACAGTTTCTTTGTCTATGTAAAAATCTGTCAGACCAAAGAGGGTCTCTGTCAGACCTCATGGATTTCAGTCAGTCACGTGCCTAGCGCCTACAAAGTTTTATGAAGTCTGCATCAATGCATTGACTAGTTAACAAATCCCTGTCCTTGTGTTTGTCGGCAGTTGCAGGGAAAATTTTACATAGTGTTTCACTCATAGTTTTAAAAAAAAAAGCTATTAGTTTTCACTCATTTTTGTGTTTTTGCTACATATAAGCCCACTCAAGATTTGAGTCCAAAAATCTCATTTGTATCAATTGAAAAATTATCACTGAGTTGTTTTCTACATAGAAGCTATTATTGATGGTACAATGCATGCCTGTAGCAAGTCCTTCAAAAAAGTGAAGCTTCCGTTAATTTATGGTTTAATGCATAAGGATCACAGTGCCTAACCCATTACTGAACAATAACAAGATATGACCAGTTTGTTGCAGACATCTCTTGAAAACATTGTGGGAAAAGGAGAAATTGCTCTTAACGAGCAATTTTTCCTTTTCCGACAATGTTTTTTACCCTATCAGGAGATAATTTTTCAATTTCATCTCATTTTGAAATGTCGTCTACAAACTCTATTAATTTGGGACAGTCGAAAAGTTGGGGTTTGCTAAAGGGTTAAAGGTGGTTGCATAAAACTAAATTTACTATATAGCATACCAAGTGTGCATAGGTTTTTGAAACATGTCTGGGGAAAAAATGTGCAAACTGTGTGAGTTATTATACAATCCAAATTTTGCAGAACTTGAACACAAATTTTACCTTAAATCACTTACTTTTTCATAGAATGGTTTCTAATGTACCGTAGATGTATATTGCCTAATTCAATTAGTAAAGTGATAAAGCCCCACACCTTTTTTACTTTTAAAAATGTTCCTGTCCCTAGCACTTTTATATCTTTAATGCAAATAAGTCCCTTATCATGCCACAATTTATGTATTTCAACAACTCATTTTATGGCTGTATTCACTTGAGATTGAAATGAGAAGGAAGTTTCACGGGATTTTTAACGTTGCTGAGCTAAAGATATTTGATTTCATCTGCTATGAAAAGTCCTTCGTGAAGGTAAGTTGCAATCATAGAATAATCATTTGTAGCATTGATGTTCTTGTATGTATTGTTTGAAATTCTGAATGACCATTCGGTCCCAATGCAAGACTATAGGAAGTGCTTCATAATTATGAAGCACTTACTATAGTATTGGCATTAAACCCTCGCATTTCTCTCCAATAATCTTGTAGGTATATATCTGAAGCAGACGCATTTGAAGCAAATCTGATGAAATGAAAAACTTCCCAGTGATTCACATATTCTCCACTTGTGTAGGGGTGGCCAAATCAATTGTCTTTATTGCCCAGCCCCAAGAAATGTTTTTTATACTAGAATTTACAATAATACCATTTAACCCTTTACGGTATATAGCGCCGTTCGCCGCCTTATCGATTGCCGTATAAAACCCTTTTCGTCGTTATACCTATTACCGTATAAAACCTATTTTGACGTTCTATCGATTACCGCATAGAACGCTTTTTGACAGCTGAAAAATTGATTCAACTTTAGCTCTTAATAACACATCTTTGCACACACGTCATTTTCTCCAAAGTTTATTTTCCTCTTAAATAAATATGTCTTCTTTCATTTCCGATGATAAAATTATAGGGTCAAAGTTTAAACTTTTGCTCTAGAGAGAATCTTTTGATAATGGTCTCACGACACGCTTATGGAAATAACGCTATCAAATTGAGATGAAGGGAATCGAAATTACCAATCCAATTAATGAGAAGTCTTCCGGTCATAAAAGATCAAAACACTGCCGATTTGTAAAGACTCGATAAGGATTTCATGCAATTCTTTAGTAACTTAACACATTTCTAAAAATACTATCCAATTAAAACCAGAGCATACGGCACGCGACCTGTAAAGGATGTTTATGACATGGAGCTATTGTTCAAAGTTTAAAGGCGATTGAAAATCGAGCCGTCAAATAATTGACGTTATAAAGACGGCCTTTTTAAAATATTTAGCCAATTTGGTGTTTCCGATCGCAAGTCGGACATCAATGTAGATTCAGAGCAGTAATTTGATCGTTTTTTTTTTAAGCCTGAAGATGATGAAATATTGATAGATATTACCAATTCATGGACAAGCAAATTAGATCATTCCTCCGACTTTGACTACAACTACGAGCTTTTGATAAATTCATCACCCATGGACACTTTACGGAAATATAAGCATGTTTCGTTGCCAAAATGAGTTAATTTTTACTGTTTTACATTTATAAGAAGGACCAGGTTTAACTTCTTTACAAAGCAATATTGCATTGAAAAACATTCTTTTATATATTTTGGAAACGGTTTGAATGGGAATTGAAGTAAAACAATTCAGCTTTGTTGAGAAATATGCAAAGAAAAAGTATGTATCTCGAGTCATGAACGGTATTTTTCGACAACAAAATTCCCTGCAATTGATGACAAAACAGAAAAACAAATTAGGGATCTCTCAGGGAGAACACATAAGTCATATTATTACTTTTGATTTTGTATAACTCACACCGTAATATACATTTTCATTGTTTGTTTAATTTTCTACAACTTAATCCTGATATGAATGTATCACTAAATAAAGAAAAAAAACATCAACTTAAAGGAAATTTTGTTCTCGTCGTCTTTTATTCTTTGAAAAAATCTATTAGATGAATGTAAAATGCATTAATTTGGGTTTGATTAACAGTACCCCAATCAATAACAATTATCGGAGATAATCCTGTGCAAATAGGTACCCAGGGTGACTAATTATGTATGCGTTAATGGTCTTCGATAATCGGATGGTTTATACCTATAGTGTCACTGATAAGCCTTATCTCTATACCTTAAAGGGTTAAGGGTAGTTCACAAAGTAATTTGAATAAGAATAAAACTAAAAAAGACTTTCCATTTCACCTTTGTTTTCAAACATACCGTTTGAAAAGCTATTTGTAAAGATAATGACATAGCAGTATTGACGTTTTGTCTATGCGGTTAAAATAGGCGCAAATTACCAGAATTTGCCACCCCTATTGTGGTGTCATGTTCATCCTATCACCAAAATAATGGTATTTTGTCAGACTATATCATTGTTGTCTGATGTTGCTTTCAAGCTGAAGAGATTGCACAACCCCACTGTGCTATTTTTAGAAGAAAATAAAAAGGATTGGTAGCCCATTACCAAACAATAACAAAATTTGACAAGTTTGTTGCAGACAACTCTGGAAAACATTGAGAAAAAAGAAGAAAGGAGCAATTCCTCCTTTTACCACAATGTTTTCTGCCCTATCAGAAGATTGCTTGTCAATTTCATCACATTTTGAAATGCTGTCTGCAAACTCTTTCAATTTTGGACAGTCGAAAATGTGGCTCTGTTAAAGGGTTAAATGATAAATATACACATGGATTGAGTATAAATCTGAGTTACATTTATTGATGAATACAACTAAAGGTTGAACATCTATGTGTAACATTAACAAGAATATAACTATTGGTTAGATATCTGAGTTACATTTACTGATGAATACAACTAAAGGTTGAACATCTGTGTGTAACATTAACAAGAATACAACTATTGGTTAGATATCTGAGTTACATTTACTGATGAATACAACTAAAGGTTGAACATCTATGCATAACATTTACAAGAATACAACTATTGGTTAGATTTCTGAGTTACATTTACTGATGAATACAACTAAAGGTTGAACATCTGTGTGTAACATTAACAAGAATACAACTATTGGTTAGATATCTGAGTTACATTTACTGATGAATACAACTAAAGGTTGAGCATCTATGTGTTACATTTACAAGAATACAACTATTGGTTAGATTTCTGAGTTACATTTACTGATGAATACAACTAAAGGTTGAATATCTATGCATAACATTTACAAGAATACAACTATTGGTTAGACATCCGAGTTACATTTACTGATGAATACAACTAAAGGTTGAACATCTATGCATAACATTTACAAGAATACAACTATTGGTTAGACATCCGAGTTACATTTACTGATGAATACAACTAAAGGTTGAATATCTATGCATAACATTAACAAGAATATAACTATTGGTTAGATTTATGAGTTACATTTACTGATGAATATGCCAAGTCAACTGGGAGTTGTATATCTGATGAATACAACAATGAATAGATTATCTGAATTTCTTGAGTATTGAATACAACTATCTGTTGATTATCTGTCAATGACATTACTGAGGAAGACAATTGTGGGTTGGATATATGTGAGTTACATTACTGATGAATACAACTGTGTTAAAAATTTGTGTTTTATTTTGGATGAATATTGCTATGTATTGAATATCTGAGATATATTATGGATAAATACAACTATGGGTTGAACATATGTGAGTTTCATTGCTGATGAATACTAATTTGGGTTGAATATTATGTGAGTTTCATTGCTGATGAATACAGCTATGGGTTGAATATATGCAAATTTCATTGCTAATGAATACAACTTTGGGTTGAATATTATGTGAGTTTCATTGCTGATGAATACAAATATGGGTTGAATATGTGCAAGATTCATTGCTGATGAATACAATTATGGATTGAATATATGTGATTCACTTTGCTGATGAGTACAACTATGAGTTTAATATATGTGAGTTTCATTGATGATTAATGCGACTATGGGTTGAATATATGTGAGTTTCATTGATGATGAATACAACTATGGGTTGAATATATGTGAGTTTCATTGCTGATGAATTCAACTGTGGGTTGAATATTTTGAGAATTTCATTACTGATGAAAAAAACTAAGGGTTGAATATATATGAGTTACTTTGCTGATGAATTCAACTGTGGGTTGAATATTTTGAGAATTTCATTACTGATGAAAAAAACTAAGGGTTGAATATATCTGAGTTACTTTGCTGATGAATTGAACTGTGGGTTGAATATATACAAGTTTCATTGCTGATGAATACAACTTTGGGTTGAATATATCATGTTTCAATGCTGATAAATAAACTTTGGGTTGAATATATTTCCCAAACAACAAATTTTCAACTGTCCCAAATTGAAAGAGTTTGCAGGCGACATTTCAAAATGTGATGAAATTGGAAAATAATCTTCTGATAGGCCAGAAAACATTGTGGGAAAAGGAAAAATTGCTCGTTACGAGCAACTTCTCCTTTTCCCACAATGTTTTCTAAAGTCGTCTGCTACAAAGTCGTCAAATGTTTGTGAAAGGATTAAGACTATAGTAAGTTCTTCACAAATGTATTACACACACATGGAGTAGCCTTGCATTGAGCTCTCAAGTTTGGATGTTGGGGAAAGGTTCTGCAATATGGATACAACTGCAGACAATAGGGCTTTTCTTGTGAGAGACAGGGTCCTGCTTGGCCATGTGGTTAAGGTGGCGGACTTGGAGCTCTTGGGTCCCGGATTCGAGCCCAAGCGGTACCTCTGGTTTCCTGGGAGTGACCGTTGGCAAGTCACTTCATAGCCTTAGCCTAGTGATGGTGGATACAAAAAAGACGTTACATAACTGAAAAATTGTTGATACGACATTAACACCATACAAACTTATGTCACATGAGACTCTTTTGAAAATATCCTGATGCAAATGAATTAAGAAGGCAGATATATGGAACAAGGGGTTAACTGTTGAAAACTGCTGTTTTTCAGGTACTCTTGATTCTGATTTCCAAAAGCTAATGGGCGGACATATCATTAATGGTGGTTGGCAGCCCAAAGCTGATGGTAATACAGACAGCCTGGGATGTTCCGAATGTGGAAAACAATTTCAAAGCCAGTACACTCTCAAACGCCATATGGCCATTCATTACGGAGAACGTTTTGCGTGTGACCGTTGCTCGTATAAAACCGTGAGGAAAGACAACCTTAAGCTTCATGTGTGGACGATGCATCTGAACCCATCTGGCAAGAAATAGATCCGTCTGTGATTCATCTGTGGACTATATTTAGAATTAGGGATTTCCCGCTGCCTTTAATGGTCCTTGTTCACACATGTGAGGAAATTTGGAAGTTAACCCTTAGAGTGCTGGGTAATTTTCTAAAAATAGATTTTTGTGTTGTCTGCTCTACAAAACCTTAAATTTGATGAGGAAAGATACCAGGGTGTGGTACCCCAGCGCCTGAATTTCAAAATAAGCACTTCCCAGGCGCCTGAATTGATCCCAATGTGCTTAAAAATTGCCTAAAGTACTTCAAATTTGGTCCACAGCTGATCAACATGCTTGTAACATTGTTTGTTACATTTTCCTTGGTTTATAAACAGTATTTCTTGTCTTTAAATTCCAAAAGAGTCCTAAAATTTCATCATTTTAGGATGCATCTGTGATTTCCCCAGCGCCTGAAAAAAATCCTTGCGAAGACCCTGGATACTCAGAGTAGCAAACTGGTTAGATCACAGGCCAGTCGCCAATTAACGGTTTTGGATAGCAGACGACACAAAAAACTTTTTTTGGAAAATTACCCAGTGAGCTTGTGAGAATACAATTTGATTCTCTAGTAAGGTTTTCATCTGTTTCAGGTTTAAGGGATAACAATCAATTTGATATGAACAATTGTTCCGATATCAACCAATTCAATACGAACCATTCATTCAAGAAGCCAGAAAAATGGTTAAAAAAAACTGGTAGTCTTCAACCACCCCAAATCGGCCTAACTCCGATAGGTGCTGGTTTTGAGTGTTTGGAGTGTGGAAAGATTTTTAAAAGGAAATGGGCTTTAGATAGGCACATTACTAAGCACAAGAGAGGAAAACCTTTTGAGTGAAAATTTTGTTCGTTTAAGTCGGCGTGGAGGGATGCATTGAGACGCCATACAAGGGCAAATATTATGACCATGAGTTCATAGTTTAAACTTGTGGAATGGAAGTTTAGAGAACATAGTGACATTTAGAACTGGTGTACATTGCATAAACTTGTGGAATGGGAAGTTTAGAGAACATAGTGACATTTTGAACTGGTGCACCTTGTATAAACTTGTGGAATGGGAAGTTTAGAGGAATAATGACGTTTTGAACTGGAGTACTTTGTTTAAACTTGTGGAAAGGAAATTGATAGGAGATAATACTATTATGAATTGCAGTTCTTTGTATAAACTTGTTGAAAGGAAAATTTAGGGAACATAATGACATTTTGAAGTGGTGTACATTGTATAAACTTGTAGAAGGGAAGTTTAGAGGACATAATGACATTTTGAACTGGTGTACATTGTATAAACTTGTGGAATGGGAAGTTTAGAGAACATAATGACTTTTTGAACTGGAGTACATTGCATAAACTTGTGGAATGGAAGTTTAGAGGACAAAATGACATTTTGAACTGGTGTACATTGTTTAAACTTGTGGAAGGAAAATTTAGAGAACATAATGACATTTTGAACTGAAGTTCTTTGTTCAAACTTGTGGAAGGGAAGTTTAGAGGACATAATGACATTTTGAACTTAGAGTACATTGTATAAACTTGTGGAAGGAAAATTTAGAGAAGGTAGTATCATTTTGAACTTTTGCATTTCATTAACTTGTGGAAGGAAAATTTTAGAGGAGATAATGACATTTTGACAGAATCAAATGCATACTTTACCATATGGTGTATGAATCATGGATGTAAACATTTAATGATAATAAACATAAATGTTTTTGTTTTCAACAATGACAACATTAATGACAACATTATTATATATATAGAAAAAAGACACTTTTAGAGAAGTACAGGTAGATTCCGGTAATCTGATGGGGATTCCTGTTAATTTTGTGAAATACTCCTGATTCCCGTAAAAACGTGTAACTCAAAAAATCTTGTTCAATGATTTTTTTCATGCGGGCGTGTCCTTTGGTACCACACTACACACCCCTGCATAGTACTGTTGAAATCCAAGAAAGTCATTAAATAACTGTAAATACTGTTGAAACGGTGTTAAATCCCATATAAACAAATAAATCGGCTTGTCATCTGTTTGTCATTGCAGACCACAGACAACAGGGGGGACTTGAGCTGCACCAAAGTGAAATGTTGTCCGATAAATCGTTAAGCGTCTGGCCGTGTTCCGTGTGCGGTAAATGTTTCCAATGGAGCTCCCATCTGGAGCGACACATGCGTATACACACGGGCGAGAAGCCGTTCAAGTGCCGCGTCTGTCAGAAAGGTTTCTCGGTGAAGAGTTCCTTGAAAGGACACATGTTGGTCCATTTCCACGAGGTCAATACATAAACAAAGCAATGTTTATCATGGGACTTGCATGCCACATATTGACACATTCCACTAATTCAATACAAAAACAAACCAACTGTACATTACATGTACAAACCAAAAGTAATGATGGGAGACATGTTGGTCCATTTTCATGAAGTCAATACATGAACAAATCAAATGTTATCATGGGCCAGATGTTTACACTGTCCACTTATTCAGTACAAGAACAGACTAACTGTACATTGCATGTACAAATCAAAAGTAATGTTGGATCTATATGTTGACTCATTTCCATGAAGGCAATACAAGAACAAACTAACTGTACATTACATGTACAAACCAAAAGTAATGATGGGGCTATATGTTGACTCATTTTCACTAATTCAGTACATGAACAAACTAACTGTACATTACATGTACAAACCCAAAAGTAATGGTGGGGCTATTATGTTGACTTATTTTCATAAAGGCGATACATGAAGAAAACAAATGTTATCATGTTGCCAAGACCTTGTTACACATTTATTTAAAGAATAAAACAAGATTCCTTTGACGGTTTTACTCAACAACTTACGGACAATATATGTGTTAGTAAAAACTGATTTACAAAGTAAAGCATTATAAATAAAAGCAAAATATTGTAATGTTAAACATCGTTGGAAGCGTCTTGTAGAGACGGTTCCAATGATGTGTTACTTTGCAATATTGGTTCTCTCATTGCTTATCTCACTATTGAAATGAGGGGGAAGGTTGTTTTGAACTTACCCAAATTCTATGCTATAAATATTTAGTAAAACATTACCTAGTCTTTGGTTTTTAAACCTTATGATCTTAAAACATGTTTTATTGCAAAATGCTAATTTTTCATATGGATTGGGACATACGCTTGAAGCTTATTATATACCTCTCAGAAACTATATGTGAATCATGGTATTAAAGATTGTTAAGTTCATAGGTCTGTCTTGTCTTTTTGTATTCACTTGATTAAATTTTCAATATCATCTTATTGCCCTTTTCTTTCTTAACCTTTTACTTAATTTATATAGATTTTGATACTGTTTACCAACATTCATCGTCTGTTGCCCTCTATGCATGAATGATTATGACGTGGTATATTCAATACTCGACAGTCTTCCCAACACAGTTGATAAATGATAGAGCTATACGCATTATATATCAACAGATAAGCTTAGTAGCATTTATCAAATAATGCACGTGGACGAACCACATGGTCGACCATTACGGACGGCTCCGAGGATAGTTTAAGATACTAAGTATAGCGTGTAATTCATGATAATCAGGCAGGTCAACAGACAGTGAATGTTGATGAACAATACAAAAGAAGCCAAAGCTTAAAAAAGCCATTGATGATAAAGGATTAATCCCTTTTTAAAAGGAACGTTCCCACTTTTTCGCAATGGTTTGTACTATCCCCTAATACGTCTCATACAGCAGTACAGCTGCTTCACAGTTTTATGTTATAAGTTTCCTCGTATCTGTGATCAAGCATTCTTAAGAATAACTCTGATAAAGGAATCGAGGGTTCAATGCAATACTATATTAAGTGCTTCATGTTTATGAAGCACTTACTATAGTCTTGCATTGAAGCATCGAAATATAGTACAAACAAGTCAGGGGGCCTCGGTGGCCTAGTGGTTAAAGTACTGAACTCAAAATTACATGGCCTCTCTCCATGTGGGTTCAAATCCCTGAGACAGCATTTGGATTTTCATGAGAGGCAGTCTCCTGACTGACTTTCGGGATGTAGATGGTTCTACCCAGCTTTTACCAGCCCGTATCAGTATGGGGTCTTCCTCAATCATTAAGAGGTGGAGATCGCAACTTTACTGAAATAATGCTGACGCAATGTTAACCCATTATAAATGCATAAATCAACCAAAAAGTGATTGAAGCAGACCATTCCTAAGTGCTTAGACTAGTGCCAAACCTTGATTCTTTGAGGGGTCCAGTGTCACCCAGTGGTTAGGATGGCGGAATAAGAACTCTGGGATACCACTGACACCTGGTTTTGTGGGAGTGTCCTTTGGCAAGTTAATTCACAGTCCTAGCCTAGAACTGGTGGACCCAGGAAAGCTGTAACATAACTGATAGATTACGACGTAAAACACGGCGTAAAACACCATACAAACAAAAAATTGATTCCTTGATTATTTCAGAGAACCTTCCCTTTGCCACAAGCCAATTTGGATGTTGTGTCTGTGGTAAACAGTTCAATTGGAGTTCCCATCTAGAACGGCACATGAGAATACATACAGGTGAAAAGCCGTTCAGCTGTGAAGTGTGCGGAAAATCGTTTACCGTGAAATTCAACTTGAAGTCACATATGGTCACGCATATGAATTCACAAGACAGAGAATTAAAGTAGTTTGAATTTGCACAAGGTGATGCTTACAGCTTAATATTTCGAAGAAAACAGTAACTTGCTGTCATATGTAGTGGTACTTGTGGTTGGAAAGGCAGCAGAAACAAATAATGAACTGACGGGGGCGGGGGGGGGGGGGGGGGGGGGGGGTTGTTCATAAATAAAGCATATTCCCTTAACCCATTACCAAATAATAACGACATTGCAGACAACTCTGGAAAACATTGTGTGAAAAGGAGGAATTGCTCTAAACGAGCAATTTCTCCTTTTCCCTCAATGTTTTCTACCCTATCAGAAGATCATTTTTTCAATTTCAGCACATTTTGAAATGTCGTCTGCAAACTCTTTCAATTTGGGACAGTCGAAAATTTGGCATTCGGCAAAGGGTTTAATAGTATTGTATTTACTTCCCTAAACCCTATGCTGTGGTGAATCATATGAATCAGCACATGTAGATGTGTCGTCAAGACAAGACAATTCCGATATGTTTGTACAAAGTAAGATTTGTTAAAGTTGCTTGTTCACAGATGAGAAAACTTTAAGGTAAAAATAAAATGTCATTGAAGCAATACAGGTTCTGTATTATATAAAAGTACAGCTGTTGTGGGGTTTTAAAGAAATGGATGTTAAACTTCAAAATTTCCTTACATCTGTGAAGAGCACCTTTAAAGTTTTACATGTTGAAGTGATATATAGTGATGCATGTGCTATAGGAAACCAGTAGAAAAAAGTGATCAGAGCGCCAGATAAGAATTGTATTCCCTAGAAATAGTCTATTAGTTAAATTTAAAACCTTTGTTGTTGGTACTCGTTTGAATCAGTATAAGAAGACAATTTTAATGAGTACTAAAGAAATAAGATTTGGTAACTAGTTTTAGAAGTATGTGCACTTAGTACACACCATGGTTTTACTAAACAAGTTACGGAAAATATTTGCGTAAGTCATAATTGATAAATATGGATAGTATCTTCAATGAAAGAACAATATTGTAATGTGACACATCATTGGAAGCGTCTCGAAGAGACGATTCCAATGATGTGTTACTTTGCAATATTGCTTTGCCCAATATAGATAAAGTGGAATTGTTGTTTTAGACTTACGCAAATCTTAAGCATAAACTGTTTAGTAAAACGGTACCCATGTCTTTTGCTGTTGTGAATGTGGTTTTTCTATTTTATCAAATTGGATTCAAAGACGATGCCATTATTAGTAACTTGAAACCTTTTAACTTTTACAGTAGTGCCACCATTGAACTATGGCGATGCGAGTGATACCAGAACGGAGCTACCGTGCCTATACTGTGACAAAACATTTAAGTTCAAGTGCCACCGGGATACTCACATGCGTATTCATACGGGTGAAAAACCATTCAAATGTAAAGTTTGTGGGAAAGTTTTCACTCAGAAAAGCAACCTGAAGTCCCATGGAGTAGTGCACATGAAATTTAATCGGAGTTAAATTTAAAGTGACTAAGTTTTAATTCAAATGGACTAGGAATAGTGGATTGTATTTTTTGAAAAATTAAAATGGATTTAACGAGTTTTAGAAAGGACTAGGAATGTATGTGTTTGTATGCGGGAAAATAGATTTGAAGGAGATTCAGAAAGGACTAGAAATGCATGTATTGGTGTCTGAAATGATGATTGGTTGAAAGGAATTTAGAAATGACTATGCCTTTAATGTATTGTTGGAAAAACATTGAAATGGATATGAAGGAGTTTCTGCAAGGACCAGGACTGAATGTGTTTGTATGTCACATAACAATAGATTTGAAGGAGTTTAGAAAGGAGTAGGAATTCATGTAATTTGGAAAAAAAATGTAATGGATTTAAGAGTTTCAGAAAGGACTAGGAATGTATGTGTTTGTATGTGGGAAAAAACTATAATGGATTTGAAGGAATTTCAGAAAGGACTATGACTTAATATGTTTTGTGTGAAATTATTATGAATTGAAAGGAGTTTGAGAAGGGCTAGGACTCTATGTTTTTGTGTGACATAAAAATAGATTTGAAGGAGTTTCTAAAAGGACTAGTACCCTATGTGTTGGTGTCTTGCATTATAATTGGTTGAAAGGAATTTAGAAAGGACTAGGCCTTGATGTATTGTTAGAAAAAAATAAAATTATTATGGATTTATAGGTTTTTTGGCAAGGACTAGGACTGTACATTATTTTGTGAAAATGGATATTTGTAAACCATATATATATATATATATATGAATATAATATAACTGAAAAACTACCGACTTGACTTTGAAGACCATTTAAAAAAAAACCATGAATATTTGCTCTAAAGCTCTAAATGTCTATTGATCTCTTACATCATGATAATTTACTTTGACATGCTTACACTGGTGAAGGTCTAGAGATAAAACAAAAGAAATAATTGTTTATCATGAGCAATTTCTCTTTAAGTCACCTTGCTTTGTTGTTAAACCTTCTGAAACATGTACTTAAACATCGGATTTGTATGAAAGAACGGGTTTACCATATAAGGTCATGGTTAGATATTTATTTAAGTCCTTAGGTCCTTGACCAACTGTTTTGCCTGTAGGACCACTTACTTCATGACCTGGATGGTTCTTGTGACCATGCGAAATTGAGGAAAGTTCATATGAAATCTAACCTTTTTACAGAAATTTTTCAACAGGAGTTGTGTAGGACCCATAGATTATACAAATTACTGGTCTTGTAGACTGCCTTGATATAGAAGTTAATGTCGACCCCTGTATAAGCAATTGAAGCAATGTTTCCTTTTTTCAGAAACGTCCATTATTGCTTCAAGTGGATTAGATGTTAGCCACCTCATTACCGTCAAAACGAAGACGACAAGTTCCTTGGAAGATGGTGTGCAACTCCCAAAATCATTTAGCTGTAATTGCTGCGGAAAATCGTTTGCGTACAAATCTCAGATTGACAAGCACATGAGAATACATACTGGCGAAAGACCGTTTGTTTGTAGAATTTGTGGGCGTGGTTTCAACCAGAAAGGTCACATGCAAAATCACATGGTCATAACACACGCCCCACATATGCTGTAGCCCCTCCCCTTCATGGGAATAGATATAAACCTTGTTAATCTGAACCCCATTATTTTGTACCTGATGAACAACTGAATTGAATGGATTGAAACTTTAGAAATGAGAGTTTAGGTCAAGTCTACAGTAAGTCCTTCACAAAATTTAATATGATCAACTTACTATAGTATCGCATTGATCACTCTTTATAATATGGACAAGATGATCAAAATTGTTAAATACTAGAGGGTTAAATGCAAGACTATATATTGAGGGTTCAGTGCAAGACTATAGTAATTGCTGCACATACATGCAGCAATTACTATAGTCTTGCACTGAACCCTTAAAACAGTAAGTCCCTTACAAATGTGAACGACTTACTTTAGTATTGCATTGAACCCACAACATATACAAATATGCATTGGTCACTCTTTATAATATGGACAAGATGATCAAAATTGTTAAATACTAGAGGGTTACATGCAAGACTATATATATTGAGGGTTCAGTGCAAGACTATAGTCTGCACATACATGCAGCAATTACTATAGTCTTGCACTGAAACCTTGATATGGTTAGTTCATCATGTAAGATGTACTCTTAGTCATCATTTAAGATAACGGCCAGTCTCATAACTGCCTTGAATTTGGAAGCATATCAATTCTCTTTAGTATAATGAGGAAGGCTTTGATTAAATTTTCATTTGCCTCGACTTTGGATCTTTGAATCAAGTTATCCATTTCTGCCCTTCTATCACTCTGGATTTTCTTGTTCTTTACTTCGGAAAAGTCAAGTGTGCTGTCTTACTGGCCACTATGACTACACCATGTGACTTTGTGGTATTTTCGGGTGTCAACACCGTTGTTTCAGGTAAGACTTTTGTCCATTTCTTCAATGATATAAGGTGTAATTCAATGACGCCAAGACGAGGCCTGTCAGATAACAAATCTTCATCATTGACGATCAAGTCTGTGTTGAAAACGTCACTAAAATCGAGATATTTGTGACCGCGTTTTCGGAGACACAAAAAACTTGAAATAAGGGATGGTCCCATGGTAATGAATTGTCGTGGTCCCAAATATCTTTTAACGACTTTTTTAGCACAGACTTGATCGTCAATGATGCAGACTTGTTGTCCAACGAACTTTGTTTTGGTTTCATTGAAATACACCTAATATTGACAAAGAAATTGACAATAGTCCTACCAAAATTAACATTGTTGACATCGTAAAAATGACTGTTGACATCCTAAAATGACGCTCCAGATCACGAAAAAATCATATTGAGGGCTCAATGCCAGGGGTTTTTCATGTTATATAACAGGGGCAATTAAAAGGCTACTTCCCAATTGGAAATTTCTTAAAAATCATGCAGTTTTCCCAAAAATTCAAAGTCATACCAGCTTTTTGGCTTCCCAATTCAGCAATTTCAGCGATAAAATTTCCCAAATTCAACAGACTTGGGCCTCTTCCCAATTCATGGAAAAAAAGCCCTGAATGCAAGACCATAGTAAGTGCTTCATAAACATATATATATATATATATGATAGTGATTGTGTAACAGCGCTTGTTGGATGTGTTGACTCCATGAGATGTATTTCTGCTTTCAGCACAATGGAGAGGTTCAACCTATGTTACATGCAGGTTTTGTGGGAAATCCTTTCCTGGGAAAGCAGTTTTGGCCAGACATGAGCGAATACACACTGGTGAAAAACCTTATGTGTGTAAAATCTGCGGGAAAGGATGCACCCAGAAGGGAAATTTAATGACCCACATGGTAACAGTGCATCAACTAGTGGAGAAATTGTGAGACGTGTAGATTTATATGGAATTGATTGTATCGATATAAGTTTGTCAATTTACATGGGATTGATTGTATCATAAAAGTGTGTCAATTTACATGGAATTGATTGTATCGATATAAAAGTGTCAATTTACATGGAATTGATTTTATCGATTTAAGTGTGTTGATTTACAAGGAATTGATTGTATCATAAAAGTGTGTCAATTTACATGGAATTGATTGTATCATACTAAAGCTGTATATGACCAGTGTTGTTTTCATAGAAAACTTTCTGCATTAGTTAGTAGACAGTAAAGCGATAAAAGTGTGTAAATTTACATGGAATTGATTGTATCTCATAAAAGTTTTGTATGTCCAGTGTTATTTTCATAGAGAATTCTGTGAAGCCATATAAGTTTGTATGGAAATAATTGTATTGTTAAACAGTTGTATGTGACCAGCATTGTTTTCACAGAGACTTCTGTGAAGCGATATATGTGTAAATTTACATGTGTAATGTTCGTTAAACGTTTATGCAAATCAGGAACCTAATGCAGTGTTTGAGAGAACATGCTGGTATATATATAGACAACACAACTGCTCAGTGTACGACAGTTTTTTTCACTGATTAGATGTGTTTGTGTCTTTGAGAGGTTCATTTGCTTGGTTCGTTACGTTGGTGGCAGCGGTGGGATTAAGACTTCTCCTTCTAATGGAGTTGCCTTACCCATGTTTTTCCCAAGGGCCAAGACTCGGAACGAGTCTTTTCGTAACATAGACAACACAACTGCTCAGTGTACGACAGTTTTTTTCACTGATCGGATGTGTTTGTGTCTTTGAGACGTTTATTTGCTCTGTTTGTTACACATGGAAATAATTGTAAATATAAAAATTGTATGTAACCAGTATTGTTACCATAGGGAACTCTCTGCATTAGCTAATAGACAAAAGTCAGTGAAGCCAAATTTGTGTTAATTAACGAAGGCAGACTGGAGAATCACATGCCCAATGTTTACGATCTTATGTCCAAACAAGATTGTTGCGCCACAGGTATTTTTGCTTTTCTTACCTACATCTGCCAATGATAGCCACATTGTGTAAACAGCATGATTTGACAATCAACTTGGTTCTGTTGGTGAATGATAACCCATGCTTTATAAAGGCGTTACATTTAACATTGTCAGATAAATAGCATGAACATCGCCTGTCGACTGCGATTTCTCTGCTGAGTGTTAGGCCTTACGCCGCTATAAAGCATGGGTTATCAAATACAACAAGAACTGGAAATTCAATGATCAAAACTACCTCTTTCATCTTGTTCGGACTTAACGAGGCTTCAGTGCAATACTATAGTAACAGTGCCTCCCCTGGAGTTTTTGTTCTTGTCGCAACCATTTTCGCAAATTGGATTTTTTTGGAGCCAAATTTAAGAAAGTGGAGCCAAAAGTTGAGCCAATTTTAAATTGAAGGCTTGACGGTAATTATTAGAAATGAGTAGTAAGAAGGTTTTTGTGCATTATAATGTTTTAAATCTATGCACAGCAGCTAATTACTTTATTTATCTTATCATAAACTACTATTTAATGGGGAAGTCTTTGGTTCTTCCCATGAGCTAATTAAATAGTTTTACAAAAGAAATAATTCGTTGTCAATAAAGAGTTGATGTCAAACTGTATAACACCTGATAACAGACAAGCAAGAATGGTCCCCCATGCTTCATTATTTTGCGTTTAATATAAATGTATTTTAAAGATACCATAAGGGTTGTCTATAAATATCTCTAAATTGTACAAAAAAAAAACATGAAACACATAACTCGTATGAATTGAGCTGAGCGGATTTATAAAAAAAAAATGAAACAAGCTTTTGAATTGACAGAAACCAATGTTAAAATATAAGGTCTATTTTTTTTTTTGTATTTTTTGTATTTTTTCAATTGGCATTTAATTGCGAAATCAGTCAGTTCATAAAGAGAATGCATCTCGCCGATTTTGTAGTAAATGCTTCATTGTGATGAACGAGCAACATACCTAAAATAGGTACGTTATTCACCGTCTTTAATTTTCAACACCCGACGGTGTTTGATAATTGTCATCTAATTTTCACATTGTCTCCAATCATGCGTTCGCGTCAAACTGTTATACACACATTTCAGGGATAGGTGTCAGGGCAATTTCACACGCGCGACGCAAACATAGCTGTTGCCGCACGAGTCATATGAAGTGATTAAACTTTAATCCGATAAGTGACAGTCATTTGTGTACGAACTCGGTTGCGTGCGAACTGCTAAAGATACGGGTCATTACCGGGCTGGTTCCTGTGTTTATACACGCAGAATGCCTCGATAACTCCAGTACGGGAACTGGCTATTAGTCCGGGTCGCTTATGTCATGCATGATTGGTAAATACGGTTTGTCGCAAACACTTTCGCAAAACTGTAATTTTTGTCGCAAATTGACGAGATTTTTCGCATTTGGCGACATTGGCGATCGGCAGCGGAGGCCCTGAGTAATTGCTTCATGTTTGTGAAGCACTTACAACAGTCTTGCACTGAACCCTCGATTATTAAGAAATTAAATATTGGTTATGTGACTCCCCCGTCTTCCCCCGTCTGGGGATTTGTAACTTGAGGAAAATCAGATGAAGATAATAAAATTGTGGAAAATGAATATTTCTTTGTATATTTTGTAAAGAAACCTTTCCAACAAAAGGAGAAATTGCTCTTCAGAAGGGTTACTGTTAAGAGGTTGTGTTCTGCATAGCCTTGGGTTAAGG
Organism: Cerastoderma edule; assembly: GCA_947846245.1. Taxonomy (NCBI): domain Eukaryota; kingdom Metazoa; phylum Mollusca; class Bivalvia; order Cardiida; family Cardiidae; genus Cerastoderma; species Cerastoderma edule. The sequence goes on along the minus strand of OX401420.1, from coordinate 9,768,594 downwards.
GAGTGGACATGTTATCCGGGATTCCTGGTTCCTCTTGAGATAATATCAAGGGTTCAACGCAAGACTATAGTAATTGCTTCACAAATGTGAAGCACTTACTATAGTATTGCGTTGAACCATCGATATGGATGCCCCCATATTGTTTCCCGCAATACTTTCGTCATTCGTCCTTTTCGTTTTCAAATATGGTTCTTAAATTTGAAATCTAAATAGTCATTTATTTTGATGAATGAAACAGTTATATATAACACAACTTACCATTTCACCATTTCGTATGAGTAACCGATAAAGATTTATTTAAAAGGATGTCCAACACTTCCATATTCATTGAACTACTTTGCATGGACGCTTAGAGGAAATGTGTTATATGCTGGGGTTGATTTACCCGGAATATTCATTATTGTAACCCTACACTTTTATCAGAAATGTTTTTCTCAGCTCACGGAAATACCATAGTTGGTCTAAAATATCCAGTAAATCATTGAAATGATAATTAGATAGAGATAATCCATTCCTTTCCATAGATATAAAAAATATGTCACGAGAATGGGTTGTTATCAGGTTGAAAAAAACAAGTTCGAAGTACAAGTTTTTTCAACTTGATAACAACGCATTCAAGTGACATATTTTTTATAACAATCAAATGAAAGTGATCATTCTATTTATTTTATTTCACTACATTAAATTTATTTGCCAAATAATCTCCATAAACACTAAATGGAATACAAAAAGGGAGAAAATGACGTCTTCATGAATATGGATATATTTTTGTATACACACACTTCTTGGTGTCGTGTGCAAAAGTGCTGCCATGACTTTCAAACAATGGTAGGTTAAAAAAAGTAATTCTGTCAAAACTGATATCGTCACTATGACATAATTGAAAATTAATACACTGAGAAATATAAGTATTTCACTGATAGGAATACAGTCAAACTTGTGTTAAGAGGCCAGTCTATGGACCTGAGAAAAGTGGCTGCTTAAGGCAGGATGGCTGCTTAACACAAATCTACACTATGAATCCAACAATGGGACATTCTGTAGTGGTTGTTTAAGGCAGGTTGGCTGCTTAAAAGGTTGGTTTCTTAACACAAGTTCGACTGTATAATAAACAGGAACGTCTTACTCGAGTAACCCATTGTTTCTGTTCTTTCAGGTCCTCAACCTGTAAGCCAGAGCATCACCAAGGAAAAATCCTATACATGTAAAATATGCAGTAAATCATTACAAAGTCGAAGCGCCTTGGAAACGCACACTAGAATTCATACTGGTGAAAAACCATTTGGTTGCGAAGTTTGTGGGAAGCGCTTCAACCAGAAGGGGAATTGGAAAGGGCATATGATAACCCATATGAGCGTTTATAAACATTAGCAACCAGTGATTTTTTCCTAAAAATGTTTTGTAACATAAAACGGACGCATTACCGTAATATATTTGTAAAAAATTGCCTAGCATTCTAAAGGTTAATGTAGGGAAAGCTGACATTGACCAATAAGGAGGGGTCAAGTAAAAATGATAGATTTTATTTGGTTAACCCTTTACCAAACGCCAAATTTAATACTGTCCCAAATTGAAAGAGTTTGCAGACGACATTTCAAAATGTGATGAAATAGGAAAATAATCTTCTGAAGGGGCAGAAAACATTCTGTGAAAAAGAGTAATTTGCTTGTTAAGAGCAATTATTGCTCCTTTCACACAATGTTTTCCAGAGTTGTCTGCAAATGGTTAAATGTCATTATTGTTTGGTAATTGGTTTAAGATATAACATTACATGGCAACACCGTTGTTTTATAGAAACATAAAAAATGTGTATCACAAATGCAATATTGTTGAAAAACTATGAAAGCTCACCAAATACCGAGGATAACACCAAACAAGAAAAGTGATTTTCCCTTGTTCCTTCTTGAAAATGGCAGTAATTGTGGAGTCAAGTTATATACTTAATTTATATATTGAATGAATTAAATAAGCATCAACTGTATGAGCTATTAAGTTATCCTCTAATTGATTGTTAATTGAACTCTCAACAGGGAGGGACTCGACAAGTTTCAACCTTCTGTTCAATTCCATTTGTAGAAGTATTATTTTGGCCTAGTGGGTAGAGTACAGAACTTGAAATCACATGGCCCCTTTCTGTGTGAATTCAAATCTTAGTGACAGAATTTGGATTTTAATGAGAGAAAGTCCCTAGGCTGATCTACAATATGTCAATGTGTCTACCTGTATATGATTATATAGGGATTACATTTCGTTCAAACTGTTTCTCTTAAAGCCATACTTGCGCTTATTAAACTTAAATTGTGAAACTTCTAGAATAATTGAAAATTAACTGAAAAGTGTTTTAAATCCCCTTTTACAGGGGAACTGAGAATGCAACACATTCACATGATGCTTTTAAAATAGTGAATACTATATGGTTCGTTTACAATTGGCGATAAAACAAGGTCAGCTGAGAAACCTTGGGAACCAATAATACCCAAGAAATTCTCCATTTTGAATGTTCACATCGTTAAAATTGGATAAATGACAGCATTTTTACATGTTTCAAGTCATTTTTTAAGCCATCTCAATAAATTGGTGGGCACCACATTTTGTGAAAATAGCACTTTGAAAAATAGATAATAAACATTTCATGGGTTAGATTGTCATGATCCTGTGGTAATTTGCTATGTTTCAACATATTCTATTATAATTGATTACTTGTATTACCCAGTTTTGCAGTTTTTCTGAGCATTAGTATGCATTTAATTGTTGTTTTGTCATATCAACCTTCGTGATTTGATAGAATAAAATAGGGTCAAACCAAATCTTGTCTCTTACTATAGTGTTTATACTTTTCCCTACCATTTTTTTTACATGATAACAACTCATTCAAGTGACACATTTTTAATATCAATCAAATGGAGATGATAATTCTATTTATTGTATACCACTTCATAAAATCTATTTGCCAAAATACCTCCATAAACACCAAATTGAATATAAAATGGGAGGGGCAAAGCAGTTAGTAATGCCCATGACGTCATTGACGCATCCTATGAAGTCATTCGGGCGTATTGATACATTTGAGAATACAAACATTTTAGTGCCATGTGCAAAAGTGCAGCCATGGCTTTAATGCAAACTAATGTCAAAAAAAGTAGTTCCGTCAAAACTGATATCATCACTAGTGATGATAAGACTTTTTAATATCATCACTAGTGATGATATTCATTGTGACAAAATTGAAAATTAATACACTGAGAAATTCCTGTATTTCACTGATAGGAATATAATAAATAGGGATTATTTTTTGTTCAAATTGTTTCTCTTAATTGTTGTTGTGTCATATCAACGTTTGTGATTTGATAGAATAAAAAAGGGTCAAACCAAATCTTGTCTCTCACTATAGTGTTTATACTTTTCCCTACCATCTTAAAAAAGAAAACAAACAAAAGTGACAAAAGTATAAATTGGTCATGATAAGCAGTGTCTCCTTTTGAAACTATCGATCTTTCTTAACCCTTTACCAAACAGCAAATTTTCGAATGTCCCAAATTGAAAGAGCTTGCAGACGACATTTCAAAATGTGATGAAACTTAAAAATAATATTCTTATAGGGCAGAAAACATGGGAAAAGGACAAATTGCTCTTTACGAGCAATTTGTCCTTTACAAGCAATTTGTCCTTTTCCCACTATGTTTTCTAAAGTCATCTGCAACAAAGTGGTCAAATGTTGTTATTGTTTGGGAAAGGGTTAAGGTAGAATATCCATAATCCACCATTGTGAAACTAATTCTATTGTCAGATTACTACGGTCTTTCCTGGTATACGGCGGTCTTGGCAGAACTATTTAGTGTAAAGCGCATAGCATGGGTGAAAGTGTTCAGAACGAATCCTGAATATCAGGTTTTTGAGACTTTTTGTCCCTATATAATGCTATAGCAAACATGACTTTTCAGGATAAAGAACTACAAGTTTCAGGCTTTTGTAATCCTTCACCCATGGTATAGTATCAGGCACCCTAACATAACTGAAATAACGTTGATGTGATGTAAAACTCATAAAATGCCGATGGTTCTACCTGCCTTGACCAGCCCTTATGGCAGTTGAGTATGTGGTCTTCCTCTATCATTAAGAGTCAGGCATCGCTACATAACTGAAATAATGTTGATGTAATGTAAAAACCAAATTAGATTTGATAAAAGATGGACATTTTGTAAAAATCAGTTTCATGTGCTTTCAGGTGGGGGACCAATCTATGGTGTCTCCAGTGGAACTAGCCATAGATGTACGATATGCTCTAAAACCTTCAAGAGATCACATGCCTTAGAAATGCACACCCGAGTACATACTGGTGAAAAACCATATGCTTGTGAGGTCTGTGGCAAACGTTTTAAACAGAAAGGTCACCTTAAAACCCATAGAATTGTACATATGAATCTTCATCTGTGAGAAAATACTGTATCAGTGTTTAGGATCTTAAAGATTCCAAGAACTGAACGGTTAATGGTATGGTAATGGCTTCTGTGAGAAAGTCTGTATCACCCTAGGAGCAAAAGGATTCCAAGAACAACGGTTAATGGTATGGTAATGGCTTCTGTGAGAAAGTCTGTATCACCCTAGGAGCAAAAGGATTCCAAGAACTGAACGGTTAATGGTATGGTAATGGCTTCTGTGAGAAAATCTGTTTCAGCCTAGGAGCAAAAGGATTCCAAGAACTGAACGGTTAATGGTATGGTAATGGCTTCTGTGAGAAAATCTGTTTCAGCCTAGGAGCAAAAGGATGTCAAGACTTGGAACATTTAATGGTATGGTAATGGCTTCCCTCCATGACACTCTGTGTAATATAGATAGATTTAGGATCAACTTAAAACCAATAGTCTTGTACACATAGATCTTCATTTGTGAGAAAACACTGTATCAGTGTTCAGGACCTAAAAGATTCCAAGAACTGAATGGTTAATGGTATGGTAATGGCTTTCCTCAATGGTATTCTGGGAGATGTGAAGAGAATAATGAATTTCATGAAGTTCAGACCCATAAGCTTGTACTTATGAATTATTATCTGTGAAAAAATACTAAATCGGTCTTGGACCTTAAGGAATCCAATATTTGAACTGTTAATGGTTTAGTAATGGCTTCCCTCTATGGCACTCTGTGTAATATGGATAGATTTGGGATCAGCTTAACCCTTATAGTGCTGGAACCGACTTCATGATTACGCAAACAGGTTGGATCACAGGCCAGCCGCCAAGTTAATTGGCAGCTGGCCTGTGATCCAAATATTCAAAGACCTGATTGGTACCCTTAATTTGAAGCTATTGTTGGAAAACTAGACTTGAATCGTACCCATGACTTAAAGTTATTGTTTGAAGGCAACTCTGACAACTTTTAAGATGCGTACGGCAGAATTTAAAAACCATGGTGACAAATGCAGATTCAACTTTTGTCACAATGGTAAATTACTTCTGATGTAAATATGTTAAAAAAAAAAAAAATGAAGTTACTCAGTACTTTTTTGTATGGCTTGGTTGTAAACATGGTTGTTGAATTGTATTCTTGATGATTTTTGATAATGATTAAGCCACAAATTTGTATCCTTTGACATTTAAACTTGAGATTTGATTGGGCCGATGCCTGCAACTTATAATGATAATGTGAAAAAGTGAAATGGGTTTCTGTAAAATACTTATTTTGTTATAATCTTTTCTTTTCTATCCTTTTAACCCATTTCCAAACAATGACGACATTTGACCAGTTTGTTGCAGACGAGTCTGGAAAACATTGTGGGAAAAAGAGAAATTTTTCTTAACAAGCAATTTCTCCTTTTCCTACAATGTTTTTTGCCCTATCATCATAATTTGTAATGTTGTAAGCAAACTTGTCATTTTGGGACAGTCGAAAATTTAACATTGGTTAAAGTGTTAAGGAAATGTATTTTTTTGGAGGGGCCGTGTTCTGTGAATTGTGAACTGACAATTTTGAATAATTGCACTCAAACTTGCCTCTAGAGACCAGCCTATGGAACTGATAAAATTGGCTGTTTAAGACTGGTTGGCTGCTTGACATAAATTGATGTACACTATCAATCCAACAATTGGACTTTCTGTAGTGGTTGTTTAAGGCAGGTTGGCTGTTTAACACAAATTGATGTACACTATAAATCCAACAATTGGACTTTCTGTAGTGGTTGTTTAAGGCAGGTTGGCTGCTTAACACAAATTGATGTACACTATAAATCCAACAATTGGACTTTCTGTAGTGGTTGTTTAAGGCAGGTTGGCTGCTTAACACAAATTGATGTACACTATAAATCCAATAATTAACTTTCTGCTGTGATGTGACAGGTTGGCTGCTTCAAAGGACAGTTGCTTAACACAAGTTGGACTGTATACGGTTAACATTTGAATATCACATTCCACCATATTTGAATTTATAACTGCTTGCTATTGAAGGCAATATCAGATGACACGGAAACTTATCTGAAGAAATTTCTTAATGATACAGGATGGGAACCATGTGACAAAAGGATAAATTGCCCATAAGGAGCTATTTATTATTTTATCATGATGGTTTCTGATGTGTTTTGATGCAGATGTGTAAAGGCGAGGTGCTATTGCTTGAAGTCAAATGATACGATTTGATTTTTTGATGTTTTTATGTGCAGTAACTGTTGTGTCCATTTGTTATCAGTAATCCCATACGAAAGATTCAAAAACTTGTTCGTGAACTTCCTGAATGTTAATGAATGACAAACGGCCATTCATGAACACAGAGATTGTTCATGATCATCAAGAACATGTTCCTAAACATCAAGAACTGATTCATGAATTGATTCATGAAACTGTTCATAAACATGTTCTTAAATTTCATGAAAGTGTTCATGAACAGCTTTGTATTAACGAATGACCATTTGTGATTCATGAATGTTCATTAAGTTCATGAACAAGTTCTTGAGAATCGTTTTACAGGGGATGTTATCATTAATGGTTTTGATAACAGAGTATGAGTTCAGTGCAAAACTATAATAAGTGCAACCTACTTTAGTCTTGCACTAATTCAGTGGTATACAAGAAATGTTTGTATTGTTTTTTATTAATTAGCGCTATCACATGATGATGCTAATATTTATATGAGATATTCTTGTAATGTGAAGTCTGTTCTTTCTGACTTTTAGAAGTAAAACGTTTAAAATAAAGCATGCATTTTAAATTATTATTATGATTTACCTACTAGTATTGTTCACCAACTTTTACCGTCTGTTGCTCTCTATGCATGAAAAATTATGACGTGGTATATTCAATACTTGAGAGGATTCCGAACCCAGTCTATAAACAGTAGAGCTATACACATTATATATCAACAGGTAAGCTTAGTTGTATTTATAAAAAAATGCACGTGGATGAACAACGTGGTAGAACATTACATACTGCTCCGAAGATAATTCTAGATACTCAGTATTGCATGTAATTCATGCTAATCAGGCAGGTCAACAGACGGCGAATGTTGGTCAACAATACATGCAACTGCATCGAAGTGTTGGCGGTTTCATCGATGGCCTAGTAACAGAGATAACTCACAGAGTGTTTCTCGTTTTACGGTTTAGGAAATCATGAAATACTCCATGAGTTTTCTCAAGTATAAGGCCAACCAGAGCAAAACTGTTGATACTTGCTGATAGGCGTTATCCGATGAAAACTTAACCCTGCCCAGTCTGATCAGATGACCCTGACCTTTGGGGACATTGACCTTGATGCTATGTTGCAAAACACAGTTACAATCGATGCAGAACCAATCGCATGTTTCAGTCGCCCATTTTAGGTATTGGCACTTCATAGCAAGTCCCTGATTGGCGTTATTGGCAGCTAAATAGAGAATAGATGATTGGTGTCGTGAATCGGAAATGTTATCGGGCAAGGCTTAGGAATATTATCCGGTGAGCCGAAGGCGAAACGGATGATATTCCGAGGCCGAGCCCGATAACTTTTCCCATTCAAAGACACCAACTTTCTATTCTATTTATCCTGTTACCTTTATGTATTTCAAACAAACAAGATGTAATAATAAAACACCAGAAAAAAAGAAAAAAATATGTAGAGAATGATGTAAATATGACGTCATTTCGTTCTTATGACGTCATGATTCGTCACGTGCATGTGTTACATGGTTAGTGCCAGATATCACAAATGTTATACGGTACCTAGTTATCGGTCCCAAAATGGCACTAGTGACAGGATAAAGAGCTAAAACCCCTCTCGATTGTAATGAATACAAGTTTATCAGAAAAAAAGAAAAAACAACAATTCGTTTTGACTCTTTTTCAGTGTCCACTCAAGGAAAAGTTGCAAAAAACGGATGCTACATTTGCGGGATAGTTTGTCGAAGTCAAGCACAATTAACGATGCATATGCGTGTACACACTGGTGAAAAACCCTTCGCATGTCATATGTGTGGAAAACGTTTCTCAAGGAAATCCCATGTTAAAACGCACATGTTGGTCCATCTGAAACATTAACTAGTGTAAGTGTATTCCTGAGAAAATGAAGTGTTATATAACGCATGTGTTTGTGTTGGATTGGAACCCATAGCTCTTAATTGTTTCATTAGAAAATTGAACATTAAGTCATACAAACTAGGCAAGGGACTTGAAACCATGAGTTGTGTTTCATGGGAAATTGACATTAAGTCATACAAACTAGGCAAAGTACTTGAAACCATGAGTTGTGTTTCATGAGGAAATTGAACATTAAGTCATACAAACTAGGCAAGGTACTTGAAACCATGAGTTGTGTTTCATGAGGAAATTGAACATTAAAGGTGCATGTTCACATATGTGAGGAAATTTGAGAGTTGAAAATTAATTTCTTTAAAACTGTCCAACAGCTGTATTGTTGTATGATTGGCAGCAAAGAATAGTCATTGGAAGCAAAGTAAATTTGGATTTAATTTCATAGAGCTGGTTTAGAATGAATTTATATGCATTTTAATTTAATAGCTTTGCAACAATTCTGAAATCTAACACTTGTATTCTATGCATACTTAGATATTCTGATGCTTCCTGAGATAATTATGGTTTCAATAACTTTTCTAATTGCATGTCATACAACGATATGAAAACGGTATTGTTTCAAACACATTTCATTTTGCCTCTCAAATTTTCTCATCTGTTAACAGGCAAATTGAAATGAGAACAAGTACAACAGAAATTGGAAAAAAAAAATTCGACTCTTTTTCAGTGTCCACTCTAGGAAAAGTTGCAAAAAACGGATGCTACATATGCGGGATAGTTTGTAGAAGGCCAGCACAATTAACGATGCATATGCGTGTACACACTGGTGAAAAACCCTTCGCTTGTCATATGTGTGGAAAATGTTTCTCGAGGAAGTCCCATGTTAAAACGCACATGTTGGTCCATCTGAAACATTAACTTGTGTAAGTGTATTTCTGAGGAAATTTAGTGTTAAAAGGATACTAGCGCTCAGAAAAACTACAAAACCGGGTAATATGAGTTATGAATTATGATAGAATATGTTGAAACATAGCGAAAACCACATGATCATCACAATGTAAGGCCTGCACTATTTATTATCTATTTTCAAAGTGCTATTTTCATAAATTTGGTGCCCACAAATTTAACCTCATTGCTTACATTTGAGTAATATCTAAAATAGCAAGGAGCACTCATATTAACGAGTGGCGATCACCTGGTTAGAAATATCATGTGAAAGACATAAAAATACTGTAATTCATTCAATATTAACAACATGAACAGTCAAAATGGAGATTATCTTGGTTTTTATTGGTTCCCAATGTTTCTCGGCTGACCTTGTTTTAATGCTTATTGTAAACAAACCTTGTAGTATTCACTCTTTGAAAAGCATCATGTGGATGTGTTACAGTCTCAAGTCTTCCGTAAAAGTGAATTAAAGTACTTTGAAGTAAATTTTCAATTATTCTAGAACTTTCACAATTTAAGTGGAAATGAGCACAAGTATGGCTTTAAATAACACATGTGTTTGTGTTGGATTGGCAACCATAACTCTTAATTGTTTCATGAGAGGGTAAATATTAACCCTTATAGTGGTGGAACTAACTTCAGGCTTATGAAAACAGGTTAGATCCAGGCCAGCCGCCAAGTAAGTTTCTGATCTAACTTGTTTGCTACTCTTAGTATCCTTTCTCAACAAAATTAACCAGATATTAAAGGTTTTTGAAAGCAGAGGACACAAAAATCTTTTTCTAGAAAATTACCCAGCTTTCTAAGGGTTAAAACCTACAATAAAGAAAGGTAAAAAAGAAAGACAAAAAACATTTTACCCATTTGTTGCAGATGACTCTGGAAAACATTGTGGGAAAAGGAGAAATTGCTCTAAATTTGTAATTTGTCCTTTTCCCATAATGATTTTTTGCCCTATCAGAAGATTATTTTCCAATTTCATCACAATAAGAAATGTTGCCTCCAAACTTTTTCAATTCGGGATGGTTGGAAATTTGGCGTTTAGTAAAGGTTTAATGCTGTAAACACAATTTAACGCTGACAATCAAACCTTAAGATGGTCACAGAAGTTATTGTTAATCTTTTCAGGAGCCTCTGGAATCTCTAACACTACCTGTCAGGTCTGCGGAAAAGCTTTTCCATACCCAGCTAATTTGCAGACACATTTACGGATCCACACAGGGGAGAAGCCTTTCTCCTGTCAGATCTGTGGAAAGAGGTTTAATCAGAAAAGCTCTGTGAAGTCGCATATGGTGGTGCATTTTAAAGACAAATTGACGATGTTTTGATGACCAATGTTTTGAGGATCGTATGGATCACAAGAACTTCTAAATGGGGGATGGATATCTTGTTTGATTTTGTCAAATGATGGTCAATATTATATTTTATGTTGCTCCAAACAAGCAATTTCTCCTTTTCCCACAGTGTTTTCTGCCCTATAAGACGATTATATTTTAATTTCATCAATTTTTGAAATGTCGCCTGCAAACTCTCTGAATTTGGGACACTCAAATTTGGCGTTTGGTAAAGGGTTAAAGTTTCTCTTGGTTCGAGGGGGCCACAGATGATTCCTTATTGAAAGTTGAGTCCTATGGTAATGAACCTATATGCATGTATGATGAAAGAACATGACATCCTATTGCTGACCCTATTGAAGAAATGTATTTAACCCTTTACCAAATGTCAAGTTTCCAACAGTCCCAAATTGAAGGAGTTTCCAGATGACATTTCAAACTGTGATGAAATTGGAAAATGATTGTAAACACAATGTCACACCAACAATCAAACCTTAGATAGTCACGAAAGTTATTGTCTTTTCAGGAGCCTCTGGACTCTCTAACACTACCTGTCAGGTCTGTGGAAAAGCTTTTCAATGTCCAGCTCATTTGCAGACGCATTTACGGATCCACACAGGGGAGAAGCCTTTCTCCTGTCAGATCTGTGGAAAGAGGTTTAGTCAGAAAAGCACCGTGAAGTCGCATATGGTGGTCCATTTAAAACACAAATTGACGATGTTTTGATGATCAATGCTTTGAGATTCGTATCATTCACAAGAACTACAGTCGACCCGCGATAGTCAGAACGTCGTTTATCTGGATTATTCACCATCCGAACAGAATTTTTAGGGAATGGTCCTTACCTTCATCAATTTAACTGTTTTACGGGAAAATCCGCGTTCCGGAACCGGACAAAAGAATTTGGGAACCAACAGTCACTTTTCATAGTATATGCATATGGCTAGTCTGGAAACCAGTATAATCGTTTATTTTGCGGTTACAGTTGCGAATGAAGGGACAGGTCTTCTGTTGTAAACGGCATTCACACGTTTTGCAAACTGGCATGTATGGTTGACCATAACATGTCACCTAGTGTAGTGTACTGGAAGGTGTTGATTGTTTGTTAATCAGTCATTCTGTCAGTTGATTGGCCCTACATAATTGTAATTACGGTCGCATGTCGATAGTTGAGTTTGTAAAAGGTGTTGATTGGCTGCTCAGACAGCGATCATTGTATCAGGAGACAATGTCTGGCAATCATTTTCAATTATTACTCAATCGATATGCTCCTTCAGAGCTATCTTAAGGAAATTAAACTTCTCGAAAGACATCGCTTCAAATTGTCATTTTTTTTTATATACTTTTTAACCAAATTAACACTTCCTTAACACACTTTATATTTCCCTTAAAAAAAAATAGGAATTGTGTATTTCTTACTTCATAGTAATTATTATGATACACCGACACCGAGTAAAGGTAAACATTTCGCTGTAACCCGCATATTCTTTATTCCGGAAAATTCGTGAATACGAACATTTCTCATAGGAACGAAAGTGTTCTGATAAACGAGGCTCGACTGTACTTAACTATATAGAGGGATATCTGGTTTGATTATTTCAAATGATGGTCAATATTGATATATAATGTTGCTCTAAACAAGCAATTTGTCCTTTTCCCACAGTGTTTTCTGCCCTATCAGACGATTATATTTTAATTTCTTCACTTTTTGAAATGTTGTCTGCAAACTCTCTCAATTTGGGACACTCTCAAATTTGGTGTTTGGTAAAGTGTTAAAGTTTCTCTTGGTTCGAGGGGGCCACAGATGATTCCTTGTTGAAAGTTGAGTCCTAATGTAATGAACCTATATACATGTATGATGAAAGAACATGACATCCTATTGCAGACCCTTTTGAAGAAATGTATTTAACCCTTTACCAAATGCCAAGTTTTCAACAGTCCCAAATTGAAGGCATTTGCAGATGATATTTCAAACTGTGATGAAATTGGAAAATGATTGTAAACACAATGTCACGCCAACAATCGAACCTTAGATAGTCACGAAAGTTATTGTTAATCTTTTCAGGAGCCTCTGGAATCTCTAACACTACCTGTCAGGTCTGTGGAAAAACTTTTAAATGGCCGGCTCATTTGCAGACACATTTACGGATCCACACAGGGGAGAAGCCTTTCTCCTGTCAGATCTGTGGAAAGCGTTTCAGTCAGAAAGTCTCTGTGAAGTCGCATATGGTGGTGCATTTAAAAGAGAAATTGATAAAGTTTTAAGGCCTTAAAAAAATACCTATGTTTTTGGTTTCCCTACCGCCCCCTTTTTGTTTTTGTAATGACCCTAAAGTTTTTTTTAACAAAGAAAAGAAAAAAATAAGAGGTTGAAGACTGTTAAAGAAACCCTGCATATAATTTTTATAATCTATATAAACTTTTAAAGAAAACCAAACTTTTTCTCATCGACCTAATGCTAAAATTTTGAGGGGGCGAGACCAGAAACACAGGTATGTTTTTTTTAAACCTAAAGATCGTATCAATCTCATGAACTACCAAATTGGGGGATATCAAGTTTGATTTTGTCAGATGATGGTCAATGTCAATATATCATTGGAATTTATGTCTTTATATATATTACTCCTTGTCATCTTATGTGGACATATATTTAATCATGGCTTAGTAAGAAGATTTATTAATGTTGTGACCATGTAATGTTACTTGCAAGCTAGATGCAAGATAGGCCAATATGTAACAGGGATTCGCATCTGCGTCTGTTTGTGTTGATTTCCCCTGATTGGTCTCTATTCAGATTTTTCCTTCTGTGTCTCTGAGCTGGTTCCAATGGCTGGCCTTAACCTATTACAAAACAATAAAGACACTTAACCACTTTATTGTTAGGAAATCTGGAAAACCTTGTGAGAAAAGGAAAAATTGCTCATAACGAGCAATTTTTCCTTGTCCCACAAGGTTTTCTGCCCTATTAGAAGATTATTTTCCAATTTCCTCACACATTTTGAAATGTCGTCTGCAAACTCTTTCAATTTGGTATATTTGGAAATTTGGCAATTGGTAATGGCATAAAGAACTCTGTAGCTTTGAAGATGGTGCCAACCTGTTGTAAATCTCAATTTCATAACAGATGATTCAATAAACAATTATGACAAATGTAGAAATTGCTTAACCCATTACCAAACAATAACGACATTTGTCTAAAAATTGACATTTGGTAAAAGGTTAACCAAAGTGGCTTTGTTTTTCCTCTATTGATACATTTTCCAGATGAATCAGTTTTACTGATGCAATAATTTTCATTGAGATGCCAAAAAACACAATCTTTTAATAATCTTAAGACCTTTGAAACTCTTTGAATACATGTTATTACTTTGTATGTAATGCCTTTTCCTTCTAACAACTTGTGTGTGTGTGTGTGTGTTTTTTTTTTTAAATAATTATAGAAATTGCGAACAACAACACTGTTGAGTTTGTTCTCCTTTTATACCAGTCGCCAGCTGCCCTTTAAACCTTTCCCAAACACCATATTTTTGGCATTTCAAAATGTGATGAAATTGTAAAACAATCTTCTGATATGTCAGAAAACATTGTGGGGAAAGGAGAAATTGCTTGTTACGAGTAATTTCTCCTTTTCCCACAATGTTTTCTAAAGTCGTCTACATCAAAGTGGTCAAATGTCGTTATTGTTTTGATAAGGGTTAAAAGAAAAAAAAAGCTACATTTTACAATATTTCCTTATTCTTTGTCCCCTGAGAAACTTTAAAGTTGTGGTTTCACAAGCACAGTTTTTGCATTGCCTTTATCTAGGGATGAATGCAAGACAATAGTAAGACAAAAGTAAACTGGTGCTGGTGTTAACCAAGGGATAGGACAAAGTGTGTTAACCAAGGGATAGGACAAAGTGTCCCATGCAGGAATCTCCAGAATCCTAAATTAATCCCATATTATAAGGAGGAATCCTTAGGGTCCTTAATTAAGGAGGATTCTAAGCTTAGTGAAGGTTTTGGTTCCTTTAGGATCTCAAAGTTTGGCAATTGTATTGATTACTAAAAATCCAGAATTACAAAGAGGGATCATAAGGTTCCAAAATTATAAGGAGGAATCCCCAGGATACTAAATTTATAATGAAGAATCCCCAGGACTCCAAAATATAAGGAGAAATTCCCATGTCCCTTAATTATAAGGAGAAATCCAGTGGAACCCAAATTATATGGGAGTGTCCTCAGTATATCAATTTATAAAGAGAAATCCCAAGGTCCCAAATTATAAGAAGGTATATCAAGGATTCCAAAATATATAAGGAGGATCCCAAAGTTTAGGCTTTTAGATTGATAACTTCAGGAATCATTGTTTTACAATGGGAAATTCCCTTATTGTCACAAATATTCCAAATTATGGATTCATAGCGAAGCACTTACTATAGTCCTGCACTGAATTCTGAAAATGACATCCGGTTTGAAGTAAAAAGTAAAAAGATTGTGATCAAGGGCAGATGGATCACACTGTCTTGAACTTTATGAGTTTTTAGAAAAAAATCAAGTTTGTTTGGCAATGGGTTAAGGGCGGTTCCCAGATTTTATAGGTAGGGACTTCTGAAGGATCACAAAGCACAACATATAAGAAACTTGGATATGTGAGCTGTAACGGTGTTTACCCATTACCAAACAATAAGCGACATTTGACCATAAATTTGAAGTTGAAGACGACTCTAGAAAACATCCTTCTCCCACAAAATTTTCTTCCCTATCAGAAGAATATTTTCCAATTTCATCACATTTTGAAATGTCGTCTGCAAACTCTTTGCCGATGCCGATGGTTCTACCCGCCTTGACCAGGGCAGTTGAGTATGGGGTCTTCCTCCATCATTAAGAGTCTGGCATCGCTACATAACTGAAATAATGTTGATGTGATGTAAAACCCATATAGAAAGAAAGAAGAAAGATTAATGTTTTGTGACTAATACCCAAAAGAGTGGTAGTCAGTTTATGAAGATAGATAGATAACTGGATTAAATTCAGCTCAAACAAACAAAAATAAAACTTTAAGTCGTATCTTTTCAGACCGTGTTAGGAGTCGCAAATACTGCTGTGATCTTTGCTACCTTTCTTTTCCACATAATCAAGGTTTTCTGACTGTAATACTCATTACTGAAATGAAGAGAAGTCAGTTTATGAAGATAGATAACTGGATTGAATTCAGCTCAAACAAACAAAAATAAAGCTTTAAGTCGTATCTTTTCAGAGCGTGTTAGGAGTCGCAAATACTGCTGTGATCTTTGCTACCTTTCTTTTCCACATAATCAAGGTTTTCTGACTGTAATACTCATTACTGAAATGAAGAGAAGTCAGTTTATGAAGATAGATAACTGGATTGAATTCAGCTCAAACAAACAAAAATAAAGCTTTAAGTCGTATCTTTTCAGAGCGTGTTAGGAGTCGCAAATACTGCTGTGATCTTTGCTACCTTTCTTTTCCACATAATCAAGGTTTTCTGACTGTAATACTCATTACTGAAATGAAGAGAAGTCAGTTTATGAAGATAGATAACTCGATTAAATTCAGCTCAAACAAACAAAAATAAAGCTTTAAGTCGTATCTTTTCAGAGCGTGTTAGGAGTCGCAAATACTGCTGTGACCTTTGTGGAAAAGCATTTCAAAGTCCTGCCCTATTACAGATTCATGTCCGCGTACATACGGGTGAAAAGCCGTTTGCCTGTGACATTTGTGGAAAATGTTTTAGTCAACGGGGACATGCAAGATCTCATAGAATGATTCATTTGAGGGATAGTGAAGTGGTGAAAGCATTTGAGGGAAAGTGAAGTGGTGAAAGCATTTGAGGGATAGTGAAGTGGTGAAAGCATTTGAGGGATAGTGAGGTGGTGAAAGCATTTGAGGGATAGTGAAGTGGAAAGCATTTGAGGGATAGTGAAGTGGTAAAAACATTTGATGGAAAGTGAAGTGGTGAAAGCATTTGAGGGATAGTGAAGTGGTGGAAGCATTTGAGGGATAGTGAAGTGGTGAAAGCATTTGAGGGATAGTGAAGTGGTGAAAGCATTTGAGGGATAGTGAAGTGGTGAAAACATTTGAGGGATAGTGAAGTGGTGAAAACATTTGAGGGAAAGTGAAGTGGTGAAAGCATTTGAGGGATAGTGAAGTGGTGAAAGCATTTGAGGGATAGTGAAGTAGTGAAAGCATTTGAGAGATAGTGAAGTGGTGAAAACATTTGAGGGAAAGTGAAGTGGTGAAAGCATTTGAGGGATAGTGAAGTGGTGAAAGCATTTGAGGGATAGTGAAGTGGTGAAAGCGATTTAAAAGATAAAAAGGATCATTTAGTTTGATTGATTAGAACATATAGGAATATTCAGTTGGAGTGAGATGGTAGAAATATAAAACTGGAGTGATATGATAAGAATATTTAGCTTGAGTGATATGACAAATATCCAGCTTGAGTGATAAGTCAGAAATATTAAGGTTGAGTGATAAGTCAGAAATATTAAGGTTGAGTGATAAGTCAGAAATATTAAGGTTGAGTGAAGTCAGAAATATTAAGGTTGAGTGATATGTCAGAAATATTAAGGTTGAGTGATAAGTCAGAAATATTAAGGTTGAGTGATAAGTCAGAAATATTAAGGTTGAGTGATAAGTCAGAAATATTAAGGTTGAGTGATATGACAGAAATATTAAGGTTGAGTGATAAGTCAGAAATATTAAGGTTGAGTGATATGACAGAAATATTAAGGTTGAGTGATATGACAGAAATATTAAGCTTGCGTGATATGACAGAAATATTAAGGTTGAGTGATAAGTCAGAAATATTAAGGTTGAGTGATATGACAGAAATATTAAGCTTGCGTGATATGACAGAAATATTTAGCTAGAGTGTTTGAAAATAAATTTCTAGCTTGATTATTAGGAGAGGCAAATGAATAGAGAAGAATAGTGATTTTAGGGGATTTTAAGCTTAAGTGATATGAGGAAAATATTACGCTGGAGTGAAAAAAGATGAAGTTCAACCCATTACCAAACAATAACGACATTTGACCAGTTTGTTGCTGACAGCTCTAGAAAACATTGTGGGAAAAGGAGAAATTACTCGTTATGAGCAATTTAACCTTTCCCACAATGTTTTCTGCCCTATCAGGAGATTATCTTCCAATTTTCATCAGATTTTGCAATGTCGTCTACAAACTCTTTCAATTTGGGACAGTCTAAAATTTGGGATTTGGTAAAGGGTTCAAACAAAAGTGATTCATAGAGGTTTTATAGGAGAATGATAAGAAAGGAATATTATACTGGACGGAAAAGAGAAGAATAGTACAGTCCAACTTGTGTTAAACAACCATTCTTTGAAGCAGCCAACCTGCCTTAAACATCCACTGCTGAAAGTCCCATTGTTGGATTCATAGTGTACATCGACTTGTCTTAAACAACCAATTTTCTCAATTCCATAGGCTGGCCTCTTAACACATGTTTGACTGTATGTTTCTGCCCTATCAGAAGAATGTTTTTCAATTTCATCATATTTTGAAATGTCGTTTGCAAACTGATTCAATTTGAGAAGGTCGAAAACTTGGCATTTGTATAAAGCAAAAGGGTTGAGAGTGTTTCAAGTCTGCTCTTTCTCTATATATTTCAATCTTTTAAAGTTAGGTATTTTTGGCTTATCCCAATCCTTTAAAAGTCTTTCAAGTCCGATGTTACTCTATATATTTCAGTGTTGTCTACGAAAAACAGTTGTCAATTTTGTGGAAAAGGATTCCCAAGTTCAGCCCACCTTCGGATGCATATTCGGGTTCACACGGGTGAAAAGCCGTTTTCGTGTCAGATCTGTGGGAAACGCTTCAATCAGCGTGGACATGTTAAATCCCATATGGTGGTACATATGAAAGACCTTTCTCCAATTTAGACTGGTTTGTGGAAGGTTAACCCTTTCCCAAACAATAACGACATTTGACCACTTTGGTGCAGACAGCTCTAGAAAACATTGTGGGAAAAGGAGAAATTGCTCGTAACCAGCAATTTCTCCTTTTCCCACAATGTTTTCTACCCTATCAGAAGATTACTTTCCAATTTCATCACATTTTGAAGGTGTATTTGGCTTTTTACAAACCATCTTGGTAATGCTAAAAATAAAGCATAAGTTCATGCTATTATTGGCTTTTCACAAACAAATTTGATCAAACAAAAAAAAATTAAAAAAAAAAATCCATGGTACAAATTTGGTTTTGATTATAAATCCAAGTTCATTGTACTTCTTGCTTTTCATGAACACATTTGATTCTACTAAAAATACAAAGTTAATAGTTGTATATGGGTTTTTACAAACAAATTTGGTTATATTGACAAAAGCAATGTTCATGGTAGTATTGGCTTTTTACAAATTTGTTTGTAATAAGAAACAAAAAAATTCAGATACTTTTTGCTTTTTATTAACAGGTTTGGTTGTACAAAAGAAAAGTAGTATTGGTATTTTACAAACATATTTGATTGTAATAAAAAAAACCTAAGATGGGTGCAGTACTGTTAGTACAAATGTATTTTTTTACAAACAAATATGGTTGCACAAAAAAATCATTGTACCTTTTGCTTTTTATATATCTGATTGTACTGAAATAAAAATGAAAAAGGATGGTTTTTGCATTTTAAAAACTAATTTGTTTGTACTGACAAATTAATGATCATGTTAGTATTGACTTTTTCCTAATGAACAATTAATGCTTTTATCTCGGCAGTTTCTATCCAATGTCATTAACAACATTTGTTTTTGTGTTTTCCATACTACCCATGGTTGGAACTAGTCACAAATTCCCAAATGGTTAATGGATTACGTTAACCATTAATAGCTAAAAACATTTTGTGATTCATTATTTGACAATTCATTGTGAATTTTGTAATAAATAAAAGATGATACAGGAATTCAAATGTATATTTCAGTGTTTTTCTTGCTTTCCCTATTAACCCTTTCCCAAACAACACATTTTCGACTGTCCAAAATTGAAAGAGTTTCCAGACGAAATTTCAGTATGTGATGAAATTGAAAAATAATCTTCAGATAGAGCAGAAAACCTTGTGGGAAAAGGAAAAATTGTTCGTTACAATTTAAGAGCAATTTCTCCTTTTCCCACAATGTTTTCTAAAGTTTTGCAACAAAGTAGTCAAATGTCGTTATTGTTTGGGAAAGAGTTAAATGATCCATTGATGAAAATATTTTTCAAATATCAGATTGACAAGCTGTCTGTTACCTTTGTCTAAAGATGACCACCAAAATCAATGCCAGACTCAATATGAACACATCGGATTTATCCAATGAAAACACCTCTGAAATAATAGGGATGACGCCATATTGTGTCCCGTGAGAATGACGTCACTTTACTTTCGTTTTTAAAAATAGATCTTAAATGTGAAATCTAAAAAGTCATTAAGTTTGATTGAGGAAACAACTATACATGTCACAACAACTATATCGCCATTTGGTATGAGTTACTGATAAAAAATTATTAAAAAGGATGTCCAACACTTTCATACACATTGAACTACTTAACGTGCTTGCTTAGAAAATGTGTTAATTGCCGGATGCCAATTTACCCGAAAAATTGTAACCCTACACTTATATCCGAGGTGTATTTCACAGCTCACAGAAATACCCGAGTAGTTCCCATTGTGCCGACTATGACACATTATGCCATTCAGGGCTCAATGCAAGACTATCACGCATGCCATAAATCCAGTGTTTGATACAAGACTTTGACATGTTATGCAATATATATAAGTTTTAAGGGTTCAATGCAAGACTGCATTTAGTCCTTCACATATGTGAAGCCCTCACTATACATTGAACCATCAATATGCTTTATGCCAAATTCACTTATACATGATTCTCTAACAGAATCTAAACCCATTACCAAACAATAACGACATTTGACCAGTTTGTTGCAGACGACTTTGGAAAACATTGTGGGAAAAGGAGAAATTGCTCTTATCGAGCAATTTCTCCTTTTACCCCAATGATTTCTGCCCTATCAGAAGATTACTTTCCAGTTTCATCACATTTTGAAATGTCGTATGCAAACTCTTTCAATTTGGGACAGTCGAAAATTTGGCGTTTGGTAAAAGGTAATGAAAGCAACTGCAGGTCAATGTTACAAAAAAACGACCAAGTAACATTTTTTCTTAGAATTATATGGCTGAGAAAGAGTGGCCAAAAAAGATATTGCTCAAAATGAGCAGAGGGTCCTGCATGGTTCAATGGTCAATGTAACAGTCTTAGAAGTCTTGGGTCCAAGGTTTGAGCTCCACTGGTACCTCTAATTTTGTGTGAATGTCCTCTGGCAAGAGCCCTAGCCAAGTACTAAGGAGTCCAGGAAATCTGTAACAACTGAAAATGTGTGGACACTGCGTTAAACCCTATACAAACATATCAAAATGAGCATCTTCTCTTTTTGTCACTCTGGTTTCTTAAATATTGTCATATCTGTATTGAGCTGTATATAGTAGAAGGATTTCATGCATTTTCTGCAGATTACTTGAAGTCCATAGCATAGCTTCAGATTCTTTTCAGAAAGGGCATGCCAAATTTGTCCATGGCGCAAACAAATAGTAATTGAGTCCTTTCCTGATATGATGTGCCAAAATTTACACCATATTACGAGGGTTCAGTGCAAAACTATAGTAAGTGCTTCATGTTTATGTTTATAGTATTGTATTGAACCCTTTGTAAGTTCCTTTCTTTATAAAAAAAAAAAATGTTTATGAAGCACTTACTATAGTTTTGCTTTGAACCCTTTGTAAGTAGCATTCTTATGTAAAATGACCCACCCACAAGCCTTATTCTAAAGAAAGTAGAGCACCATATTTTTTAAGTTGTTGGTCAATGGTGTGTGTGCCCACAGTAAATTTAACCCATTACCAAACATCAACAAGATTTGACCAGTTCATTGCAGACAACTCCGACAAACATCTTAACAAGCAATTTCTCCTTTTCCCACAATATTTGCTGCCCTATCAGAAGATAACTTTTCAATTTCATCACATTTTAAAATGTCGTCTGCAAACTCTCTCAATTTGGGGCAGTTTGAAATTTTGCGTTAGGTAAATGGTTAAAGCTCTGTAAAGTGACATGACCAAGGGTGGTGATATCTGATGTTCATTTACTTATCCGTAATTGCCGAATTTTTTTCTGTACTTGTCCGTATAAAGGTTATATAGTACATTTCACTAAATATTCACTTGTTCAATAAGGCTTTTGAGCAAGCTGGGCAATACAGACAATTTATTTTGCCACCCTTGATGACATGAAAAAACTCCCTAAAGGTTTCTCATCAAATGGGTTAGAAAATTATCTTGAAAAATGTCATCTGTATTTGGCTCTTGACATGTGCTAATTTTATACATCCTTATATTATAAATGGTTTAATTCATGACCATTACACAGCAGCAACAAGTTCTTCTTTTGTACACATTAGGTTGGTAAAATCAATTATCCATATTATCCAGCTTGTCCAAAAACCTAAACAAGCAAGCCAGATTTTACAGAAATTTACCATATAAGATTTGACATTTTAAGGACAAATATATTAAAATCTGATTTCGCCACCTGCGAGACATTTTACCCAAAAAGGCACATCAAAGGAGAGAAGAAAAAATAAATTACCGAAAAAATATATGGAGTTCTTTTATTATGTTCATAAAAGTCATTCGAATTAGTTTATGAATGCATTGATACCCTAATAAATAGACTCATTTAGAATAAGTTTTTTGTGCATGCAATATAGTTGTCTCCAATTCAATCATGTTTATCAACAACCTGTTTGTTTACATATTCAAAATAACAAATTCTGAATGGTTTGTTCAAAAATGTGTGTATTAACTGTCAAGGTCAGAGGTGAAGAATCAGGAAATCTGAATTATAAAACTTGCTAATCTGGGTTATTTGTGGTTTACTTTCACATTTATATTGTACTGATGATGTTTTCTGGTGATAACTATTTGAATCCGTCCAAAAGTTTACCAAATGATATAGTTTGATTTAGCATTTATCTCCTTTAATGGGCCTTTAAAAACCATATGCTGTATGAAGCAGAATGTAATACATGGGTGAAAGTGTTAAGGTTAAATAACAGACCATTGATTATATTTCAGCGCCCGTTGTGTTTCCAGTTGGTATTGAAGATAGAACATTCAAATGCCAGTTTTGTGGGAAACTATTCCCAACCAAGTATGGTATTCAACTCCATGAGCGTGTACATACTGGAGAGAAGCCATTTGAGTGCAATATCTGCGGGAAAAGGTTCAGTCAAAAGAGTAACATGCGGACTCATAAATTCCTGCACATGAAACAATTATGAGACTATGATGTGGTTATACGAAATTGTGTGTGCGTGAAATAATGATGTGGCTATGATGCGGTTATACAAAGATGTGCTCATGAAATAATGATGAGGCTATGATTTGGTTATATGAAAGTGTGAGAGGGAATTAATTATGAGACTGATGCGGTTAGTGCACATGAAACAATTATGATACTATGATTTGGTAATACAAAATGGTGCGTGTGAAACGATTATGTGACTATGATGTGGTTATATGAAATTGTGTACATGAACCAATTATGCGACTATGATGTGGTTATACGAAATTGTGCACATGAAACAATTATGTGAATCTTATGTTGTACGAAATTGTTCACATGAAATAGTAAATATTAAACCATGATACAAAATGGTGCTTGTGATACAATTATGATACTATGAATTGGTAATACAAGATGGTGCCTGTGAAACGATTATGTGACTATGATGTGGTTATACAAGATTGTTCAAGCGTATTGTCTGTTGGAATGCCATATATGAGTCTTAAAGGTCATATGTACAGGTTGGGTTTATTTCATAAAATGAAAATATGAAGTAAAAGAATCACATTGAAATTATTTGCAACATTTTACCATAACGCATTACGTCATAAATCACGATCATAGCGCACTGATTAATAAAAGTTTGTATGACTTACTTCCCTTTGCTGTGACGTCACTCGTGATCCACTGAATGCGCCATGTAAAGGGCGTGAAGAGCGATCGCTTTTTAGAATTGGTGTTTTTCTTCGAATAAACGATCCTGAAGTCATTGTTTGGATTGACAGCGCATTTAATTTATTGAATATGATCCATTTTATAAGAATATCAATTTGAAAAAAGATAAATTAATAACTTAACCCGTGAATTTGCATGGATTTGGCATTGCGTAAACCTGTTCATATGAAAGGAACGGCTTGAAATTTGGACCATTTTCCTTGAAATAAATGATTCTTAAGTCATTGTTTGGATTGACAGTGAATTTTCTATACTGGATATATTTTCATATTATAAGAATATCCATTTGAAAATAATAAATTAGTGACTTAACGCGTGAATTTACAAGGATATGTCAATGCGTTCATATGAAAGGAACGGCATGAAATTGGGACGATTTTCCTCGAAATAGCAATCCTTAAGTCAATGTTTGGATTGACAGTGCATTTTCTTTATTGATATGTTTCATATTATAAGAATATTTTTCTGAAAAAAAGAGTAAGTGACGTAACGCGTAAATTTGAAAGGATTTGTAAATGTTTTCATATGTAAGAATCGGCTTGAAATTTTGACGATATTTGTGAAAACAGCTATTTTTATTAATATTTGTTGAAAAAAAAAACATGAGTACTTTTTCGTCAATGATCAATGTGTATTAGCATTAGGGTTTTAATTGAGTAGTAAACAAAGACATAGATCTGAATAAACTAATTGTCTTAAAACCGTACATCGTACAACTATTAACTGTCAAATTCACCCTGCATTGTCTTATCAATACATGAAATGAAACGGGAGAAGATCATAAATTGCGAACAAACAAACCGTATTATAACCCAACTTACTTGTGATACGAAGGTTATCCTTTAACTCACATTTTCACCACACATCCAAATTTCAAAACTTAACACTGGTATATTCAAGAGTATTTGTTAAAATCATCCGGCAACTTTCCAGTAACTCCACCCCCAGTAAGAGGTCTATGATTTCGAAATTGATTCCGATGTCGTCTTACTAGATTAACTGTTTTGACTTAAGAATTGTTCTTCATATTCACTTTACATTTATGTTCGTTTTCTCTCGTGTAAGTAGCCTTGACATATTGAGCATTTAATTTTCGGACAGGTTTAATAATTAACCGCTAAAACAAAAAAAATGGTGATCAACCTTAAATAAATATATTTGAACTTATTTTTTTATGATTTTGGAATTTAAATATCAATTTGACAAAACTTGATTTTGATGTTAAAACGCTTTTTTGTTGAAAACAGAGTTAATACCGTTTTGGTGAATACTGATAATCATATACTTATTGAAGTGTCAAACTATTCTAATAGAAAAGACAACATGTTCAACTTTTGAATATCATAACGACAAAGTATCAGACGTAAGTCACATTGAGAGATAGATATGTCCTGACACCTTATCAATCCAAACATCCTGTGAGAGTTTGGTCTTAATTGGTTATATCTTAACAATGGATTTTTTAGATAAATTTAATTGCCGCGCATTGAAAGTGTGAGATTTGAGGCTTGCTATTTCATGTCTGGAATAGCAGAACGTGTCAGACTTGTTAATAAACAACAGAGATATTTAAGAGATTAACGCCAGAGGCTATCTTTCGCCTAAACAATAAAGGACTTGAGACTTGAAACATACTGTGCAAATGTGGCAGATTGGTTTTAATTTGCATCACGACCCTTAATCCTTGTAATATCCAATGTTTGTTGATTGACCCTTTGTATGTGAGGTAAACTGACAATAATCAATTAAATTGTAAACAAAAAGATTATGTTCAAATGTGTAAATTATATATTTAGTGATCTTATTACTAAATCATCAATATAAATTTGTAATAATCATGTTTGAACACCTGCATTTCAGTGTGACATACGTCATTTAAACCAATATTACCGAGGCAAAAAAATGAGGTGTGTGATTTAAATAATTCCGAAAAGCAGACGCTTAAGTTAAGATCGAACCCATTATCATTTGCGTTGATGAGTTCAGAGACATTTTGCGGATATCAAATATTCATTATTTTGAATTTTCATTTAAAGACAATGGCAGATAAAAGAAACTTGCTTGTTTTAATCAGTTTGTTATCATAGCAATCAACGTACATTTTTATTTTGTCTCATTTATGGCAACGTTTCTATGATTATGTTAAAACATAAAACAAGTTTTGCAAATAAGAACAAGATGCATTTAAGCGTTTAAAACCCAAAGACATGGCAATACAATAACTTATGATGTTGGATGAAATTAACATATTCTTGCAACCCTTTGAATTCTTACGTAATATAATCGTAAAGCAGCCTAATCAAGTATTCCTAACTAAGTATGTAGCAAAGTTAATATGTTCCAAACAAAACTTACTTGGCAAGTAAGAGAGTCATTCAAGGAAATTAACTTTCAAAAAAGGTGTAATCAAGTGATTTATCCTTTTCTTGAATTTATCTACATTTACACAGTGCAAATTCTATATAAAGATCTAGCAAGACTAGTGAATGTTGTCGGTGTGTTTCAAATAAGGGAAATATAACGGTTACTCACTAAGTAGAATGAATTTGAAGCGTCTTCACCTGTATAAATTACTTTGAATTGAGTCCGATCATTTAAAGATCAATAAAATCAATTCTCTGGAAACGCCTAACAATGCGTAAACTTGCCGTCTTCGAAGTGAAAGTAATACAGCCTACTGTTCTTGTTTGGGGAATATATCTTTTGCTTATTTGTAAAGTAAATATGGTCCAGTTTACTTATCTAAACTTTATGCAGCTTTTATGTTCGTCGGAAAACGGGAGAAACTCGCATCCCTGCGACCAAAAGCAGAATAACACCAGAAGACCTGTCAAAATACCATATTCAATATCCAATTTACGTTTCCCCAAACACAATTCAACACTTAAAATGTCCGAAATTTGTGCAAAAACGTTACTGAGAACTAGATTCTTCTTACTGATAGTTCATATGACTTTGAAGCACAAATGTCGTCACAACAAGAGGGATAAGTCATTCACAAAAATCGATAAAGGTGAATAAAAGTCGTCAAAAACAACATTTTTCGCTTCTGTATGAGAAAAAAATCATTACCTCCGTCATAACGAAACCATAACCTAATTCAAAAACCATAATGAAAGAAAATTTTGTTTATCGGGAAATATGACCTTTAAGCTGTTTGTAATATAGAAATAGTGAAAAAAAGAACTATTGTATATATTTCAGCATCCATTGTACGTCCCATTGGAATACTTACATGCCAATTTTGTGGGAAACCCTTCACAACCAAGTATGCAGTCCAAATGCATGAGCGGGTTCATACAGGAGAGAAACCATTTGAGTGCAATGTTTGCGGAAAGCGGTTCAATCAAAGAGGAAACATGCAGGCACACAAAATGGTGCACATGAAACATCCATTGGACTAAGATGCTGTAACACTCAATTTGTGCACATGAAAATTCATGGGACTAAGTAAGATGCAGTAACTCGCAAGTTGTGCACATGAAACATTTATTAGACTTAGATGCAGCAGCATGCAATTTGTGCACATGAAATATTCTTTGGGCTAAGATGCAGTAACACACAATTTGTGCACATGAAATGTTGACTGGACTATGATGCAGTCACAAAAAGAATGAGCACATGAAACATTCTTTTGACCAAGATGCTGTAACTCTCAAAGTGTGCACATGAAACACTCATTGGACCAAGATGCAGTAACACATTAATTGTGCGCATGAAACATTTATTGGACTATGATGCAGTAACTTGCAATTTATGCACATGAAACATTCATTTGACAAAGATGAAGTAAGACTCAAATTGTGCACATGAAACATTCATTTGAATAAGATGTAGTAAGCCACAAATTGTGCACATTAAATGTTGATTGGACTGTAATGCAGTAGCATGAAAATTGTGCACATGAAACATAAAATAGACTAAGGTGTGATGAAATATCGATTGGACTATGATGCAGTCACATAAAGATTGTGCCCAGGAAACATTCATTGGACTTGGATGTTGTAACACAAAAACAGCAAATGAAACTTGATTGGGCTAAAATGTGATAACTTTATCGTTTATGGTATACTAAGATGTGGAAGCAAAATAATTGTGCAAAAGAAATGTTGATTGGACTTAAATGTTGTAAAACTTTGCATACGAGACATTTTATAAGACTAAGATGTGATGAAACATTGATTAGATATTAGATGTGGTAACACATAACTTGTACAAAGGAAACATTGGGCTAGAATGTGGTAACATATAAACAGCACATGAAACATGAAATATTGATTGGACTTTAATGCAGTGGGACAAATATTGTGTTGATTGGACTTAAATGTTTTAAAACTTTGCACATGAAACATTTTACAAGACCGAGATGCAATAAAACATTGATTAGATGTGGTAGCACATAACTTGTACACTACACATGAAACATTGATTGGCCTATGATGTGGTAATATAAGGATTGTGCACATGAAACAGTCATTGGACTATGATGTGGTGCACATGAAACATTGATTGGACTATGATGCTGTAATTTAAGGATTGTGCACATAAACCATTAATTGAACTATGAAGTGGTAGCATGAAAATTGTGCACATGTTACTTAGACTTTGATAGTAAAGCATAGAAATTGTGCACATAAAACATTGATTGGACTAGGATGCAGTTACACATAATGTCACATATAAGTGATTGGACTGAGATGTAAGTAAATCAAATTATGCCCATGAATCAATGATGAGTCCTTTATGTAGTCAACAAAGATGTGCACATGAAACATTGACAATACTTTGGTGTGAGAGTGCAACGAGCATGTATGGGACTATAATACAGAAGTACAAAATTGATGATTTTATGAATGATGTTTGGATACAAATTATTGCACATGATCATTGATGGTAACATGAAGCAGTCACAAACTATTGTTAATGTGGGTTTACAAAATCATGCTCATTTAAAAAGTGATAGGACTATGATACACAACATCATGCACAAAAAAGATTTTGTGGCTGATCTTTGGTAACATAATCATGCTCTTAACCCTTTCCCAAACAATAACGACATTTTACGACTTTGTTGCAGACTACTTTAGAAAACATTGTGGGAAAAGGAGAAATTGCTAGTAATGAGCAATTTTTCCTTTCCCAACAATATTTCCTTCCCTATCAGAAGATTATATTCCAATTTTCGTCACATTATGAAATGTTGTCTGCTAACTCTTTCAATTTGGGACAGTCGAAAATTTGTTGTTTGGGAAAGGGTTAAACAATAATAGGACTATGATGCACAAAATCATGCAGACAAAAGACTCATGAGGCTATAAATGTGGGTGCACAAAATCATGTTAATAAAACAATGAGTACACTATGATTAAAAATAAACAATCACAGAGAAAATTAACATGACTATGATACTGGCGAATAAAATTATGTATGAATCATTTATTTGGTGTTGGTATGACTACATGTGTTTGTTAATCAACTGCCCATTACAAAGATCATGAAAATTATGTATGAATCATTTATTTGATGTTGGTATGACTACATGTGTTTGTTAATCAACTGCCCATTACAAAGATCATGAAAATTATGTATGAATCATTTATTTGATGTTGGTATGACTACATGTGTTTGTTAATCAACTGCCCATTACAAAGATCATGAAAAATATGCATGAATCATTTATTTGATGTTGGTATGACTACATGTGTTTGTTAATCAACTGCCCATTACAAAGATCATGAAAATTATGTATGAATCATTTATTTGATGTTGGTATGACTACATTTGTTTGTTAATCAACTGCCCATTACAAAGATCATGAAAATTATGTATGAATCATTTATTTGATGTTGGTATGACTACATGTGTTTGTTAATCAACTGCCCATTACAAAGATCATGAAAATTATGTATGAATCATTTATTTGATGTTGGTATGACTACATGTGTTTGTTAATCAACTGCCCATTACAAAGATCATGAAAATTATGTATGAATCATTTATTTGATGTTGGTATGACTACATGTGTTTGTTAATCAACTGCCCATTACAAAGATCATAAAAATTATGTATGAATCATTTATTTGATGTTGGTATGACTACATGTGTTTGTTAATCAACTGCCCTTTACAAAGATCATGAAAATTATGTATGAGTCATTTATTTGATGTTGGTATGACTACATGTGTTTGTTAATCAACTGCCCATTACAAAGAATGTAAACATTCCTACAAAATATTTTTCACCTCAGAATAGATTTTTGTGTGGTCTTCTATGAATTTCATGATTTCAACCGAATGTTATAATTTAGAACAAGTTTATGGATCAAATGTTTTGGATAGGTCATAGGCTAAAGTCTTTTACATCGATGGTTCAATGCATGACTAAAGAAAGTCCTTCACATACATGAAGTACATGCTATAGTATTACACTGAACACGGGACAAAAAATCCTATTTTGTTGGTATTCTTTGAAACACTATAGTTTTAATAAGACGATTGTAAGAATTATCCTCAATGTCTAGTTTTCAGTGCAAGACTAGCAAGTGCGACATGTTTGTGAAGGACATGCTAAAAGTCTCGCATTGAACTCTCTCTATATATTTTTGAGAAAAAACAAATTATCAGGAAATATGGGTGCCTCCGTGGCCTAAATACTACATGACCCTCTCCATGTGGGTTCAAATCCTGGTTAGGGATATGTATTTTCAGGTAGTCGCCCGACTGACTTACGGACAGCTTATGGTTCTACCAGGCTAATATTGGGTGGCTGGCCTGTGATCTAACCTGTTTGCTACTCTGAGTATCTTTCCCCATCAAAAGTAAGCAGATATTGAAGATTTGGAAAGCAGACAACTGAAAAATCTATTTTTAGATAGTTACTCAGTATTCTAAAGGTTTAATTGGGAAGTAGCCAATGTCTGCTATTTGGGGAAATTGTATTGATAATATTGCTGAATTGGAAAAACAAGGAGCTGCAGTGGCTTTGAATTTCTTGGAAAAGTGCTTGATTTTTCAGAAATTTCCATTAGGGATGGTGTGTTAAATGAGCCCCTGTAATATAAGAAGAATAATGCCCTCTCATTATATTACATTTCTGCTCACACCTTCATCAGGATAACGATGATTTCTTCAGTAAGAGTTTGAACCTTTTTCTTTTTCAGCAAACCAATTAGGGGATCCCTCAAAACATAACTGCCCTATATGCTGCAAAGTTTTACGGACTAAAGCCCATCTAACTAGACATATGAGGGTACACACAGGTGAAAAACCATTTGGTTGTGATGTGTGTGGACGCCACTTTAGCCAGAAGGAAAATATGAGATGTCACAGAGTGACTCACTTTGCAAGCAAAAACTTCTTGGAATGAATAATGTTACTTGATAAGGAAAGTATGTAAGGTATAATATCCAATGTAAAATTCAATTAATTTTTTTAGCTCACCTGAGCACAAAGTGCTAATGGTGAGCTTTTGTGATCCCCGTTGTCTATTGTGCGTAAATATTTGCTTAAAACCTTAAAACATCTTCTCCTAAACCGTTGAGCCAATTTCATCTTAACTTCACCGGAATGTTGGTCAGGTGATGCTCTTCAAAAGTTGTTCAATGAAATTGAACGCATTAATGTTTTCACTATATACGTGTTTGGTAAAATTTATAACTTATATATAGTAGGCATTTTTTGAACCCAAAACCTCTGGGCCAATTTCATTTTAATATCATTTTGAGCATTCCTAGGTGGAGAGGAAAAACTTTTGTCAAAAGAAAATTACCGTAATTACCCTATTTATTCAGCCACAATTAAATAATTATAATTTTTTATGTCCATACTTTAAATAATTATATTTCTAAATGTCAGATGTTATAGGGATCCAATATTTTGTTCTATACTTGACCAACCAAATTCAAAATATAAAAACGTCATTTGTTTTGAATTTAGACCCATTCACATCCCAAATTCAAGTCCCGTGATTATACTTCCTAAACGACGCAGTTTTTACTTGGGATAATTAAGTTCACAAACGGAATTTTCAATTAGTTGAATTGACAAACAACTTTTGAATGTAAATTTAAAGAAGGTAGCCCCTAATTGGTAATTTGTTTTGACAATCTCCATTTTAAGGAGTTGAAAGTTGCCGCTAATTGATAAACAGGTTGTGTAACCAAGATGGCTGCCATGCCAATATATGGTAAAAACCTTAAAAAAACTTCTTGTCAGAAACCACTGGTTGGATTTTAAAACAATTTTACAGATATGTTCTTATGGGGCTTCCTTTTAAAGATTGTTCAAAGAATTAGGATATCACAAAAACACTGTCGCCAGGGTGTGTTGAACTTTGAATGTGTTTGCCTGTTCACTATATACTAGGGATGGGACCGATTAATCGATTAAACATCCGACTTTTGATTAATTTTTATTAATCAATTAATCAGAAATAAAAAAACGGAAATGCCATATTTTTCACTTGAAAGGTTGAATAAACTAATCAATTTGAAATCAAATAACGATAGCTAACAAGTGCAAATAAAGGGAATGTAAGGGTCAATCGTAACACCTTGTAGTCTGAAAGATGGGTTAATCCGTTATATTTGATGTCCAATTAGCGCTCACGCGTCAAACAGTATCCAAATTGTCACCCCGTGTCAAACAATAACAACACCAAATCGGCGAATCTTTCACACTTACACTGGTCTATACTCCAATTGTTAACATGTTTTAATTGGACGTCTGTAAGATTTACTCAAATGATTGTTTTTGAAACCTTTAAATAATCACAAAATGAAGAAAAAAAAATTCGCTTCTTCATTAAAGCAGTCCGTGTATATTCGACATGCGTGTTGTTATTACGGATAACCGGTAACTTTGACAACAGGTAATTAAATTATGCAAACTGTTTTTTCCGTGTTTGATCATTTATTTTTGTTATATTTTTGTCTTATACTCTCACTTTACGCAAACCAATGTACCGTTGACTTTGATCGTATGTGTGTATGATCAATTTTGCATGCACACGAAGTAAACAACTGAAAACATTGATACTGAACAAAGGCCTCGGACGTATACATGTACAAACCGTCATTCTTTCACCGAATAATCGATTAATCATTGACAGATTAATCGATTAATGAAACAGTTTATCGTTCCCATCCCTACTATATACATATATGGTAATCTCTGGTGAGCAATTCTAGGGCTTTCATTGCCCTCTTGTTGATTAAGCTCTCTTGAATTTTGCTTCTTGAATACATAACCAGTACCCAGACCAATTTGTGGGTTATTCCCGGCATTTTCGACTTGCCGCTAACTGGAATGGTACCTGATACCAGAGGTCGACACCGACCATTGAACCACTGTCACCCTATAATTGAGGGTTCAGTGCAATACTAGAGTAAATGAAGCACTTACTATAGTCTAGCACTGAACACTCGAAATTTAGTTATACAAACTTGTGCATTAAACATCTATGAGACTATGGTGTAGTTAAACAAACTTTTTCACATGAAACAATTATGAGACTTTGATGGGGGAAAACAGAATTGAAACTTTGAAGGGTCTATGATGTGCTTTAGAACTATGATGTGACCTTACAAAGTTATGTGCATGAAACAATGATGTGTTTATTCAACATTATGCTTATACAGCAATGATGTGCATATGCTATGAGTGTACAAAATCATGCACACAGAATAATGATTGGACTAGGATGAGAGTGTACAAAATGGTACACATGAAACATTTGTTGGACTATGATGCAATTGAAACAAGTTGTGAATATGTAACATGTATTTGACTATGATGCAATTGAAACAAGTTGTGAATATGTAACATGTATTTGACTATGATGCAATTGAAACAAGTTGTGAATATGAAACATGTATTGGACTATGATGAAATTGAAACAAGTTGTGAATATGAAACATGTATTTGACTTTAATGTGAAGTGCAAAAATGTGTACATTGAACAATGACATTATGGTATTGCTGTACAAACTCATGCTTGGAGACTCAATAAATTGGACTTTGATGCAGGTGTACAATTTTGTTTGGACTATTATGTGAAATTGTACAAATTGTGCACATGAAACATTTATTAGACAATGGTGTGGGTGTACAAGATTGCGCACATGGAACAGTGTTTGGACTTTGATGTGATTTTTACAAAACTGTGGAGAAGCAATGATGATGTTTGCAGATAAAGTCATGCACATCAAACTATGAGTTTTATGAAATTGAGCATATGAAACAATGATAGGACTATGATGTTGGTTGGCACAAGAAACATTACAAACCAACAAACATTTGTGGTTTATTTTTCAAACAATTTGTATAGGTGTAATCAATAAATGATGACTTAACCCTTTACCGAATGCCAAATTTTTGACTGTCCCAAATTGAAAGAGTTTGCAGAGGACATTTCAAAATGTGATGATATTGGAAAATAAACTTCTGATAGGGCAGAAAGCATTGTGTGAAAAACAATGTCTTTTCCCCCATATTTTTTACTTTTTCATGTTCAGTCTGTAATAGTTATGTAGGCTGGTTTGTAAATTGATAATTTTCAGATCATGTAAACATGGCTCTTTTTCTCCATTATGACTAGAAAAAAGAAAGAATATTTGAAATGATAGAAGCTTTTTTTTTTTTAAGTTCTTTGTCACATTAGTAGCATATTCTATGAATACATGAAGCACATACTTTGGTATTGCACTGACATGTATTATTAAAAATCCTACTTTGTTGGTATTCTTTGAAACACTATAGCCTTAAAAACATGATGGTTTGGAGTATCTTCAATGTCAAGATTTCAGTGCAAGTCTATAGTTAGTGCTTCACATTTGTGAAGGACTTGCTAAAGTCTTGATTGAGCCCTCTATATATTTTTTAGAGGAGAAATATAGAAGTTAAGAGAGAAATGCACTGTTACCTGGACCTCCTAAGTCAGATTCGTATACTTTAGGAATTTGTTTGAAAAAATTCTACAACATGTTTATTTTTGTCAAATCAATATATTTCCACATTTCGGCTCACCCCTTTATCACTTCAGTAAGACTTTAAACCTTTTTATTTTCAGCAAATCAATTAGGGGATCCCTCAAAACATATCTGCCCTATATGCTGCAAGGTGTTACAAGGAAAAGCCCATTTAACTAGACACATGAGGGTACACACAGGTGAAAAACCATTCGGGTGTGATGTGTGTGGACGCCACTTTAGCCAAAAGGAAAATATGAGATGTCATAGAGTGACTCACTTTGCAAACAAAATTCCTTGGAAAGAATAATGTTACTTGATAAGGAAAGTATGTAAGGTATGATATGAAATTGGAAATTCAATTGTTTTTTTTTAAATACCTCTTACAAAGGCAGGTGTAAGCTGGCCAGCAAAATGTAGAATAATATTCAGAGTCATTTTGTTAAAATAAGAAAGCCAGTGTGATAGAAAATGATATTCTGATTAATTTTGAAAACAAAAAGCTAATTTCTGGTGAACTTGATATGAAATGAAACACTTAGAAAGACAACTTTAGGTTTAAATTGGATAAAAATCCATTCTTGTGTGATCTGTTTGGATGCCACTTTAGTAGCCGGAAGGAAAATATGAGATGTCACAGAGTGACCCACTTTGCAAACATTTCTTGGAAAGAATAATGATACTTGATAAGGAAAGTATGTAAGGTATAATATCCAATTGGAAATTCAATTGTTTTGTTTAATAAATATTTCTTACACAGCTTGGTGTAAGCCTGATTTTGATAGAATGAAAAAGACAGTGCAATAGGGAATGATATTCTGATTAATTACAAAGGTTGGTGTAAGCTGGACAGCGCAATAAAGAATGATATTCTGATTAATTACAAAGGTTGGTGTAAGCTGGACAGCACAATAAAGAATGATATTCTGATTAATTACAAAGGTTGGTGTAAGCTGGACAGCACAATAAAGAATGATATTCTGATTAATTACAAAGGTTGGTGTAAGCTGGACAGCACAATAAAGAATGATATTCTGATTAATTACAAAGGTTGGTGTAAGCTGGACAGCACAATAAAGAATGATATTCTGATTAATTACAAAGGTTGGTGTAAGTTGGACAGCACAATAAAGAATGATATTCAGATTAATTACAAAGGTTGGTGTAAGCTGGACAGCACAATAAAGAATGATATTCAGATTAATTACAAAGGTTGGTGTAAGCTGGACAGCACAATAAAGAATGATATTCTGATTAATTACAAAGGTTGGTGTAAGCTGGACAGCACAATAAAGAATGATATTCTGATTAATTACAAAGGTTGGTGTAAGCTGGACAGCACAATAAAGAATGATATTCTGATTAATTACAAAGGTTGGTGTAAGTTGGACAGCACAATAAAGAATGATATTCTGATTCATTTTGATAAAATAAAAAAGCCAGTGTGGTAGAAAATGATATTCTGATTAATCTTGATGACAAAAACCAAATTTCTGGTGAACTTGAAATAAAATGAGACAATTAGAAAGATATATTTGGGTTTATATTGGATGAAAAACCATTCCGGTGTGATCTGTTTGGATGCCACTTTAGAGAGAGGGAAAATATTAGGGGATGTCACAGAGTAACTCACTTTGCAAAGAAAAATTTCTTGCAATGAATAATGTTACTTGTGAAGTCGATGATTGAATGATGTACGTAAAATGTTTTAACCTATGTTCAAGATTTCATGTAATAAAGATATACCATTAGTTCACATGCATCTTTTTTATGTAGATATTTGATGATCCTTATAACATGTTAGAGCAAGCACACTTTTTGAAACCAATGTGACAACAGTAGAAAAGTTTCAACATGGCAAATTCCCTGTTTGTCAGTGTGTTACCCCACTTATCTATTATATAAATAGTACTTTGGATAGTAAAACTAAACTAGTATTGGATTTGAACGTACTTGTTCACAGATGAGAAAATTTAAAAGTAAAAAAAAAGATGCCTATGAAACAATGCAGTTTTTTGTTTTGTTGTGTGATAAACTATTAAACTTTGCTGTTCAAAAGCATTATCTTAATATGTACAGTTTATTTGAGGAAGATGTCAAAATTGATTTTTGATATTAAATACATGACTTGTAACTTCACTGCATACATGTTGGATATTAAATACATGTTACTTCACTGCATACACACTCTAAATAATTAGATACAATCTAATTTTGCTTCCCATGATTTTTCTTCAATATGAATCATATAACAGTACAGCTGTTGTTGTGCAATTTTAAGGAAATTAATTCTTAACTTTCAAATTTCCTCACATCTGTGAACAAGCACCATTAAAGTGACTTCTCCAGTAAATCCCTCAGACAAGGAAAAGATGGAAAGGCAATGTATAAATCAAAAAGGTCCAGTCTGGCCCTTTGATAAAGGGTCTTAAACTTGGGGTCCCTGGTTTGAGACCCACCAGTACCTCTGGTTTCTTGGGAGTGTCCTTTGGCAAAACACTTCAGAGTACTAGCCTAGTATTGGTGAGGGTCCTGCAAAGCCCAGTGGTCAAGTTGGCGAAATTAGAACTCGGGGTTTCTGGTTTGAGCCCCACTCAGATTGATACCCACTGACTACATTAGAGCGTCCTTTGGCTTCAGAGCCCTAGCCTGGTACTTGTGAATCCAAGAAAGCTGTACCATAAGTTCATAACTGAAAAATTGTTGACATGGCATTTAACCCCATCATTACATAAGGGGGGGAAGAAAATAAAAATTTAGAAGAAAAAAAGATCTAAAGTTTTACCAATTTTTTATTTTCAATAACAAAGTTTGATTTATAAGGACTACCGGTATGTTACAGATTGTGATTTTAACTTTTCAAAATAAATTGTCTTTTATCAATAAAGTGACAACATAAATATTTAAAGTAACATAAGACTAGATAATTGACAGCTTTCTAAACCTGTTCCGAACCATTCAGAAAAGATATAGAATATTCATATTGCAGATATTGCAAACCATTTGACCCCTTCCCAAACAACAAATTTTCGACTGTCCCAAATTGAAAGAGTTTGCAGACGACATTTCAAAATTTGATGAAATTGAAAAATATTCTTCAGATAGAACAGAAAACCTTGTGGGAAATGGAGAAATTGCTCGTTACGAGCACTTTCTCCTTTTCCCACAATGTTTTCTAAAGTCGTCTGCAACAAGTGGTCAAATGTGGTCATTGTTTGGGAAAGGGTTAAACGGGTCTATTTGTGAAAACAACGATCTATACTTAGATTATAAGTTGGTGTTTTTAGATACCATTATCACATGGGTCTACATAAACGTTTAAATGTTCTTGTCACGCGACATTAGGAAGGTGCTAAAAAAAGACCTCTTGCGTTTGTTTATAAATCAGCTATCCCACGGAAGTGCTGACAGGCGCGAACGCTCACTTCACATTATTTGACAAAACCACTGGACTTCCGCAACTTACATGGCTTTTTTGCAGAAGCAAAGAAATTTAATATGATCTTTGGGGGTCTGGGTGGCCCAGAATTGAAAATGGCGGACTAAGAACATGTGCGTCCTGGGTTCGAGCCACACCACCACCTCTGGTTTCGTGGGAGTGACCATAAGCAAGTCACTTCAGAGGTCCTAGCCTAGAACTGGTGGATCCAGGAAAGTGGTTACACAACTGAAAAGTGGTTGTTGATACAGCGTTAAACACCATACACAAACATTAAATAATTAATTTTTGTTTGGTGATAATGATTTTTAGTATCAAATTTAACGTTTATTACTCCCAGAGCACAAACCTGTAAGTTAGTCCGTTTGACTTCACAAACCCCCTCACTGCATTAACTTTCAAATTCTGCTGTTTTCTTTTCAATTAGCTGTTTTTTCCTACAAAGTATGGAATGGACGAAACTAAAAACCTCCTCAACAGATGTTAATACATTATTTCAGATGTGACGACAAAGGATCAAACCAAAACATGCTGCTTTTGTGGGAAATGGTTTCCGACAAAATCCAAACTAGAGGTTCATATGCGGATACATACTGGTGAAAAACCGTACGAGTGCGAGATTTGTGGTCGGAGGTTCAACCAGAGAGGCAGCGTCAAAGCGCATATGTTGGTGCACCTCAACAAAATGCCCTGACTTTTGGTAGAATGGATAGTTTGCTAGTAGAGTTTGTCATCAGGACAAGAGGGGCAGTGTTAAAACACATATGTCGGTGCACTACAATTGACATCCTTGAGTTTTGGTGGAATTAATATCTATGCTAGTAGAGTTTGCCATCAGGACCAGAGAGGCAGTGTTGACCCTTTATCAAACGCCAAATTTTTGACTCTTGAATTGAAAAAGTTTGCAGAGGACATTTAAAATGTGATGGTATTGAAAAATGATCTTCTTAGAAAACATTGTGGAAAAGGAGAAATTGCTCATCAAGAGCAATTTCTCCTTTTCCAACAATGTTTTCCAGGGTGGTCTGCAACAAACTTGTCAAAATGTCTTTATTGTTTGGTAATGGGTTAAAGCGCATATGTAAGTACACTACAACAAAATGCCGTGACTTTTGGTCGTTAATGTACATGATAATTGAGTTTGCCAACGGGACTTGAATGGATTATTCGACAAATCGCTGCCCAGATGTTTGTTGGAGGTGTTTTCACATTAAGTGCTACAACCCTTTACCAAACAATAACGACATTTGACTAATTTGTTGAAGACAAACTTAGAAAACCTTGTGGGAAAAGGAGAAATTGCTCGTAACGAGCAGTTTCTCCTTTTCCCACAAGGTTTTCTGCTCTTTCTAAAGAACATTTTTCAATTTCATCACATTTTGAAATGTAATTTGGGACAGTCCAAAATTTGTTGTTTGGGAAAGGGTTAATCCACATGCACACATACCAATACATTTATTTGTTTTTCAAAGGCTTGAGCACAGTTTCATTGGTTATATCCTTATTGGTGTCTAGTTTTTTTTAGGCCAATCTGTCGACTAGTTGATTGTTTGTTTTATATATATCTTAAATAAGAAGCGATGTCCATTTACATGTATGTACGTCTGTCGGATTTTCATTTTGAGACAATTTTATATTTGTTGACAAACCCCTTATAAAATAGTTCACACGCTACCAGTAAAAAAAAAATGTGTGTTTTGTACTATATTCTTCTTTCTTTTTTTTTTTTCTGTTACTGGTACCTGTGATAGTAAAGCCTCACTTGGTAAACTCACCTTACGGTCCTGTATGGTTAAAATGATGGTCTTGGGTTTGAGCCCAATCAATACCACTGGATTCATGGGACTGTCCTTTTGCTAGAGACTTCAGAGTCCTAGTTTTTCACATGTTAATCCAAGCAAAATCATAATACAACTGGAAAATTTAGGACATGGCGTTCAACATCATAATTAACTTAGATAATAATACTCCATAAAACATTGTAACGTTTGCTGCAGAAGATTTTAGAAATCATTGTGACAATATGGTCCATTGGTCCTAAGGTGCGATTTTTCCTTTTACGATGACAGTCTGTTCCCATTGTCATATTGAGATATTTATTTTTGTCTTGCTGTTGCTTTAGTTTTGGACCAGTTGCAAATTCCCATGAGGGGGAATGGTGTTGAGGATATTCCAATGTACTTTTGTGAAGAATATCAAATAGTATAGTGCGAACAAATTTAACTGACGTTGATGCCCTCTATGATCATAATTTCACAATACATTGGATTTCTATATACATGTATGTCTTCAGAACTGCTTGTCAGTAACTGTTATTTATCAAAATTTATCAACAATCTTGACAGCGTACAATCTCTTGGTGATTATTGATTTATACAGCATCATCCCACTCTAATTTTTCTTGCATAAAGGTCAATGTCAGGTGAATTCGTCTGCACTATACATGTTCACAAGTGCATTCCACTTAAGAAATGAATGATTGGAGTGAACAGGTATTTATGGGTAAAACAAAGTGCACAGGTGCAATATTCAACAATTATTATCAAATTTCCAAAACTTTCTTTTCTGTGTTTCTTGTAGTATTTTTCATAGAATTATTTTGTGTATAGATATGAGGAAGTGACCTTTTGATTACCACATTTGCATTACGTCATTTATTGCCAGTTTCCAACTTAAGATGGTGGGGATGAAGGAAATGTATGTGAAGAAATTTGATCTTTTACAAATTTTATTAGCTTTATTAATATAAACAATACTTCTTAAACATTGTGATGAAATGTGTGAGGGTAGTACATTGAAAAAGAAGAAATGCTAAATTCACCTGTTAGTTATTTCTAAAATTCGTTAATTATTTGTAAAATTTGAAAAAGGGTTTTCTTACACACTTTAAATCTAGTAAATGACCATCAGGAATTTAACATAAAGCTTTTCTTTTACAATATTGATTATGCATGAATGTATATATTGTTTTTAAACTGTAAAATAGAATAAAATAAAAAAGGATTTTTCTTCCTCTTTTAATGTAATTATTCATACCAAAGAATTGCAGACTATAAGCTGCTTGAGGTTTAACCCTTATAGTGTGGAACCAACTTCATGCTTACGCAAATAGGTTAGATCCAGGCCAACTCCCAAGTAAATTGGCAGCTGGCCTGTGAATTAACCTGTTTGCTAGTCTGAGTATATTTCCTCATCAGAATTAGCAAATATTCAAGGTTTTGGAAAGCAAAAGAGACAAAATTTTATTTTAAGACAATTCCCCAACATTCTAACGATTAAGATAAATTGTCTTACCGATGAATGACAACATAGATTTCTAAAGTAACATAATACTAAGATTATTGACAACTTCCCGACGCTGTTTATGTCCTTACAGAAAAGATGTGGATCATTTGTGTTAAAAGCAAGGTCTGTTAGAGGTACTGTATCTATATTCTCATTATTGACATGGTTGTTTGTAACATATTGTAGTTTGACCTGTTTTATAACTTGTTTTATATCATTTACATAATTAAATAATATCTTTTAATAAGGAATTATTA
Organism: Cerastoderma edule; assembly: GCA_947846245.1. NCBI lineage: Eukaryota > Metazoa > Mollusca > Bivalvia > Cardiida > Cardiidae > Cerastoderma > Cerastoderma edule. The sequence continues at coordinate 9,726,794 of OX401420.1, read as the reverse complement.
AACTTCCAATAGGATATTCCTCGTTTAAATTTATCAAATTCAAAAATTGTGTTTATTAGAGAGTGATCTGTGCGGTATCCCGGTAAAATTTTACAGCAGTCAATATCCGTGAACAGATTGCTAGAGATCAAGCAGAAGTCTAGTCTTGCTTTTTTAATTGGGTTTCTCCTAAACCAACTACATGTATGTTCTTTGCATTCAAGATGGCTTTCTCTCCAGCAATCTATTAGATTGTATCTAGAAATAATTTCTAGCACTTTTTCCCTTGCATGGGGGTTGTTCACATGTAGATAATTATAAGAATCCATATCTGGATTTAAAACCAAATTGAAGTCCCCTGTTATGATAAAGGAGTTTTCATTATATTTTGATATTCTGTTATTGACATCCTCATAAAAGGCTGGGCTGTCTCTGTTCGGGCCATAAATATTAATTAAAGTGATATCTTTATCACAAATTTTACAATTCAAAAGTAACATATTCCCCTCTTTGTCTTGTTCTACACTAGTTAATTTAAAATCAAAAAAGTTATTTATAAAGATGGCTACACCTCGAGATTTACTGTTAAAACTATTAAAATAACATTCATATCCCCATTCATTTCGAATAAATCTTTCTTCTGCTTGTGTAAAGTGAGTGTCTTGTAACATACATATTGAGTACTGTTTACCTTTCAGGAAATTTAACACATCTTTTAGTTTGGCTTTATCACCCAGACCTTGGACATTCATCGAAACCACAGAGATCTTATTTGACATCTTTAACCCTTTTTAACCACCACTCCTGAAGCACTAAGGGAAAATAAACACATTGTATACATATTAAGTGTGTTAATCTTTGACAATTATTTATAGGATAAACTACCATCTCCAATAGTCCACTAATGGCCCCCTGTATAAAAGAAAAAAAAAGATATGTTTCATAGTTTGGGTTCTATGATATGTGTGCAGGGAAAAAAAGGATATTCCATTCATTAATCAAATTTCAATGGTGTTGAGGATATTCCAATGTTCTTTTGTGAAGAATATCAAATAGTATAGTGCAAACAAATTTAACTGACGTTGATGCCCTCTATGATCATAATTTCACAATACATTGGATTTCTATATACATGTATATCTTCAGAACTGCTTGTCAGTAACTGTTATTTATCAAAATTTATCAGGGGCCTCCGTGGCCTAGTGGTTAGAGTACAGAACTTGAAATCACATGGCCCCTCTCCGTGTGGGTTCAAATCCTGTGAGGGATATGGATTTTCATGAGAGGCAGTCTCCCGACTGACTTACGGAATGCCGATGGTTCTACCATCCTTGACCAGCCCTTATGGGCAGTTGAGTATGGGGTCTTCCTCCATCATTAATTGTCGGGCATCGCTACATAACTAAAATAATGTTGATGTGCTGTAAAACCAAAATAAAAAAAAAAAAAAAAAAAAAAATCAAAATTTATCGACAATCTTGACAGCGTACAATCTCTTGGTGATTATTGATTTATACAGCATCATCCCACTCTAATTTTTTCTTGCATAAAGGTCAATGTCAGGTGAATTCGTCTGCACTATACATGTACACAAGTGCGTTCCACTTAAGAAATGAATGATTGGAGTGAACAGGTGTTTATGGGTAAAACAAAGTGCACAGGTGCATTATTCAACAATCTTATTATCAAATTTCCAAAACTTTCTTTTTCTGTGTTTCTTGTAGTATTTTTCATAGAATTATTTTGTGTATAGATATGAGGAAGTGACCTTTTGATTACCACATTTGCATTACGTCATTTATTGCCGGTTTCCAACTTAAGATGGTGGGGATGAAGGAAATGTATGTGAAGAAATTTGATCTTTTACAAATTTTATTAGCTTTATTAATATAAACAATACTTCTTAAACATTGTGATGAAATGTGTGAGGGTAGTACATTGAAAAAGAAGAAATGCTAAATTCACCTGTTAGTTATTTCTAAAATTTGTTAATTATTTGTAAAATTTGAAAAAAGGGTTTTCTTACACACATTAAATCTAGTAAATGACCATCAGAAATTTAACATAAAGCTTTTCTTTTACAATATTGATTATGCATGAATGTATATTGTTTTTAAACTGTAAAATAGAATAAAATAAAAAAGGATTTCTCTTCCTCTTTTTATGTAATTATTCATACCAAAGAATTGCAGACTATAAGCTGCTTGAGGTTTAACCCTTATAGTGTGGAACCAACTTCATGCTTATGCAAATAGGTTAGATCCAGGCCAACTCCCAAGTAAATTGGCAGCTGGCCTGTGAACTAACCTGTTTGCTAGTCTGAGTATCTTTCCTCATCAGAATTAGCAAAAATTTAAGGTTTTGGAAAGCAAAAGAGACAAAAATTTTATTTTAAGACAATTCCCCAGCATTCTAACGATTAAGATAAATTGTCTTACCGATGAATGACAACATAGATTTCTAAAGTAACATAAGACTAAGATTATTGACAACTTCCCGACGCTGTTTATATCCTTACAGAAAAGATGTGGATCATTTGTGTTGCAGATATTGCAAACCGTTAAAACAGGTTTATTTCTTAAACAACGAGCTTAACTTATCTTAAAATAAGAGACGCTATTATGGGCACTTTTTTTTAGATAAGATCTTCATATGGGTTTTCGGGAACTTGTAACCGCTCTTGTCATGTGTTGCAAGAAAAGTGCACATATAAGAGTTCCTGGGTTTATTTATAAACCAGCTTTCCAATAGAAACTCTTAACAGGCGTGAAGGCTCATTTCACATTATTTAACGAAATCATGTGTTTTAAGTAACTTAGAAGTGATGAAATTGAAAATGATCTTATTGGTTTAGTGTCAATGAATGTTAATATCAAATTTTTAATGCTTATTTCTCCCCAGAGTACATATCACTGAGTAGGTCCCTTTAAACTGGGAATATCAATATAGAGGAAAATAATCTTTGAAAAGGAGTTACACACCAATAACACACATGGACTTTCATTTTTCTCTTTCAGGGGATTTTGCTCTTGAACCGCGATTGATAAAGTCAACCTGTAACATATGCGGGAAGATTCTGCAGTGTAAAGCCGCTCTCGATATGCATATGAGGACACACACGGGTGAAAAACCATTCGGGTGTGAAATCTGCGGGAAACGTTTCGCTGTCAAAGGAAACATGAAATCGCATATGAGTACTCACTTGGTCAAAAACGTTTCCTAGAAAATTAGAGTGGTGTGTAAATATGTGTGTTAACCCTTTACCAAACACCAAATTTTGACGGTCCCAAATTGAAAGAATTTGCAGACGACATTTCAAAAGGTGATGAAATTTGAAAATAATCTTCTGATAAGGCAGAAAACATTGTGGAAAAAGGAGAAATTGCTTGTTAAGAGCAATTTCTCCTTTTTCCACAATGTTTTCCAGAGTTGTATGCAACAAACTCGTCAAATGTCGTTATCTTTTGGTAATGGGTTAAGGGTGCTTGTTCATGGTATTGTAGAAATTTGGAAGTTAAAAAAATAATTTCTTTAAAACTTCGAAACAGCAGTACTACTACATTCTGTGCACTGAAGAATTTTAATTTGAAGCATAATAAGATTGTTTTTGATTTTTTTCAAAGACAGGCGGGGGAAACACATGACCAATGTCGATGATCTTATAACCGAACAAGATTGCAGCACCCATGACAGAACTAGTATCTTTGCTTTTTTTCACCTACTTCTGCCAATGATAGCCACATTGTGTATCCCGCATGAGTTGATGACCAAGTGTTTTGCACATGCGCACCCGTCGACTGCGAATTCTCTGTCGAGTGTTAGACGTTAAGCATGGATTATCATATACCACCGGAACTGGAAAGTTGATGGTGAACTCATACGCTGCTGTCTTGTTTTGGACATAAGATCGTAAACATTGGTCACATGATTCCCCCGTCTGAAAGTGTGAATACCTTGAATAAACATGTGTTTTATTCCAAAAGCATGACTGCGCTTCGAGATCTACTGCATATAAACTGTACATACTTCTAATCTATTGACGCTTCCTGAATTAGTTATGCTTTCAATAGCTTTTTTTAATTTTATATCAAACAACAATACAATACTATTGTTTTAACGGCAGTTTATATTCAGTTTCCAATTTTCACATCTGTGAACAAGCACCTTAAACGATTGCCATAGAAACATTAATATATAGCCGTGACAAATATGTTTGAACATATGTATGAACAATGCCTGTTTAACCCATTACCAAACAATAACGACATTGGACAGTTTGTTGCAGACGACTCTGGAAAGCAACGTGGGAAAAGAAGAAATTGCTCTTAACGAGCAATTTCTTTTTTTTCCACAATGTTCTCTGCCTTATCAGAAGATATTTTTCAATTGCATCACATTTTGAAATGTTGTCTGCAAACTCTTTCAATTTGAGACAATTTAAAATTTGTTGTTTGGTAAAGGGTTGAATAAGTTTTATGTATTGTTATGACACATGTATCAACAATTTCTGAAAAAAATTATGTATATTGTAAGACATATTCTGATTTATTATTAAGATACATTTGGATGAACCAATTCCCTAGAAACAAGTATGTTGTACATTAGTATATTCATTCCTGTTAAAATAATTTTGATTTTTTATTATGATGCTTATGTATGAGGGATTCCCAAATTAACAAAGACATAGACATGTTTATTCAAGTACAGAGGCCATAGGCCTATAGTACAACATACAGTAACAAAATATATATACAAAAATAACACTTGTATTGTGAAACACAATCGTGTACATTCTGGTTTATAACTATGGCACATACGTATTAACGATCCATAAGAAAACAAGTAGTGTATAATAGTACACTTTTATGAAGGACTTGATGTTGTCTTGCATTGAACCCTTGTTATATGCTTATAGATAAATATCAATGTTGAAATCAAACATGCAATCAATCTATCAATGGTTTCTTTCATTTCAGGTCTCAAATCATTTGTATTTCCTTTATCGACGAAGAATGTTTGTCCTATATGCGGTAAACCATATCAGAGCAAAACGGCTCTTGAAATGCACATGCGGATACATACTGGTGAAAAGCCGTTCGAATGCGAAATTTGCGGGAAAAGATCGGCGACGAAAGGGAACCTGAAAACACACATGATAATACATTTGAAGCCTCAGTTTGAATAGATGTTCCAATAATGGTAAATTTGCAACAAAAAGAAACATAAAATTGCGATTGGAGACAAAGTTTCCTTTAAAGTTGAGCCATTTTGTGGGAAGAGATCAGCAACAAAGGGAAACCTGAAATCACACATGATTATTCATTTGAAACCCCAGTTTGAAAAGATGTATCACTTGGTAAATTTGCAACAAAGAGGAACATAGAATTGCACTTTAAGACATAGTTTCCCTTGAAGTTTAGCCATTTTGTGAGAAGAGATCGGTGACGAAAGGAAACTTCAAAACACACATGATAATACATTTGAAACCTCAGGTTGAATAGATGTATCACTTGGCAAATTTGAAATGAAAAGGAACATGAAATTGCATTTGGAGACAAAGTGTCCTTTGAAGGTGTGCCATTTTGTGGGAAGAGATCAGCAACAAAGGGAAACCTGAAATCACACATGATTTGAAGCCCCAATTTGAATAGATGTTCCAATTGGTAAATTTGCAACAAAAAGGAACATAGAATTGCTATTTGAGACATAGTTTCCCTTGAAGTTGAGCCATTTTGTGAGTAGAGATCTGCAATGAAAGGAAACTTGAAATCGCATTTGATAATACATTTGAAACCCCAGTTTGAAAAGACTGATGTATCACTTGGTAAATTCGCAACAAAGAGGAACAAAGTTCTATTTGGAGACATACTTTCCTTTGAAGTTGTGCCATTTGTGAGATGTTGTTAAGTTTTGATCCAATGAAACATGAAATTACTGATAGAGGGTTAACCCTTTCCCAAACAACAAATTCTCAACTGTCCCAAATTGAAAGAGTTTGCAGACGACATTTCAAAATCTGATGAAATTGGAAAATAATCTTCTGATAGGGCAGAAAACATCGCGGGAAAAGGAGAAATTGCATGTTACGAGCAATTTCTCCTTTTCCCACAATGTTTTCTAAAGCTGTCTGCAACAAAGTGGTCAAATGTCATTATTGTTGTGGAAAGGGTTAAAGAGACAAGTTTACATACTTGAGACTTAGTGTCTTTAGCTTGATAAACTTGCAATGGAGGGGAATGTGAAGTTCATTTTGATGATTTCTTTGAAGAAACAGATTGCATCTATATAGATGTTTAGCCTTTTTGCTTGATAAGTTTTGATTGGAGAGGAACGTGATTAAATCACTCATGATAATTTGTGTGAAGATACAGTTTACATAGAAGTATTATGTTAGCTTGATGAATTAACAATGATAATTCGTGTGAAGATACAGTTTACATAGAAGTATTATGTTAGCTTGATGAATTAACAATGATAATTCGTGTGATGATACAGTTTACATAGAAGTATTATGTTAGCTTGATGAATTAACAATGAAGAGGAACGTGAAGTTGCATTTGATGATCCATTTGAAGACATAGTTTACATGAATATACGGTATTTGTTTGATTTTTGATGAATGTGAAACATGAAACTGTGTATGAAAATTCATTTAAAGGAATAGTTTACATGGATGTAAGGTTTTTGCTTGATTTTTGATGAATGTGAAACATGAAACTATGATAATTCATTTGAAGAAATAGTTTACATGGATGTATGGTTTTTGTTTGATTTTGGATGAATGTGAAACATGGAACTGGGTATGATAATTGATTTCAAGAAATAGTTTACATGGATGTATGGTTTTTGCTTGATTTTTGATGAATGTGAAACATGAAACTGTGTATGATAACTCTTTTGAAGACATAGTTTACATGAATATACGGTATTTGTTTGATTTTTGATGAATGTGAAACATGAAACTGTGTATGATAATTCATTTAAAGGAATAGTTTACATGGATGTAAGGTTTTTGCTTGATTTTTGATGAATGTGAAACATGAAACTATGATAATTCATTTGAAGAAATAGTTTACATGGATGTATGGTTTTTGTTTGATTTTGGATGAATGTGAAACATGGAACTGGGTATGATAATTGATTTCAAGAAATAGTTTACATGGATGTATGGTTTTTGCTTGATTTTTGATGAATGTGAAACATGAAACTGTGTATGATAACTCTTTTGAAGAAATAGTTTACATGGATGTACGGTTTTTGTTTGATTTTGGATGAATGTGAAACATGAAACTGTGTATGATAACTCTTTTGAAGAAATAGTTTACATGGATGTACGGTTTTTGTTTGATTTTGGATGAATGTGAAACATGAAACTGTGTATGATAACTCTTTTGAAGAAATAGTTTACATGGATGTCCAGTTTTTGTTTGATTTTGGATGAATGTGAAACATGGAATTGTATGATAATTCATTTGAAGAAATAGTTTACATGGATGTATGGCTTTTGTTTGATTAATTTGTAATTAAAAGGCAACATTAAACTGTGTTTGATAACTCAATTGAAGACACTGTTTACAAAATTGTTTTGCCTTTATGCATGAAGGGTATATTTGTATTGTCAGACTGGACGATAAAGACATGGTTGTGCAAGATTTCAAATTCAACATTTATTTGTAAATCATGGAAACTTATCAAATGGATTATGACGGATTATTAGTGGTTATTAGTATTAGCCGTCTTGAAACTCGTTCTCTCGTCTAATTACTTTGGGCGTTTTCAGTATACATCAGTTGGGGCCGAAATCTTTTGCTTTGAACCGAATAGTTCTTGCGCCAACCGATGTTTACTGAGAACGCCTGAAGCAATCTGACTAAAGAATGAGTTTCAAAATGGCAGATAATGGGTATTCTACCTTGTATCAAGAGGTCAAGGGAAAACCCATCATGAAGGTTTAACCCTTTCCCAAACAATAATTACATTTGACCACTTTGTTGCAGACGACTTAAGAACACATTGTGGGAAAGGAGAAATTGCTCTTATCAAGCATTTTTTCCTTTTTACACAATGTTTTCTGCCCCATCAGATAAATATTTTCGAATTTTATCAAATTTCGATATGTCGTCTTCAAATTCTTTCAATTTGGGACAGTCGAAAATTTGGTGTTTTTTTAAGGTTTAACCAATGAAACAGTTTAAAAACCTCTGCCAAAGAAATGGATATTGCTTGTGATAGCTCCTAATGTGAAATAACCTTTGACAAACATTTGCAGTATGGTTTTGAGGTTAGCACTATATTCAATAATGCTAGGGCGCCAGTTTGAAATGAAAAGGAAATTATAAGGCACAGGGGTCATGTTGTAAACGGTTGTGTATCAATTAGTTTGGAAAGGAATTAAACTATAGGAGGTAAAAATTTAACCTTTGTTTTTCTCACATAAGGTTCAAAATCAAAGGCAACTTGTGAAGATAATGACATAGGATAAGCAGTATTGACGTTTTGTCGATATTGGGCATACGTTTTCAGCAAATGCTCTAAACTTCTGATTAAAGGCAGTGTGCTGTCTGATTTCATTGTAATTTTGCAATCGTTATTGCTTCTAGTGTGAACAACATTATGACGACTGGTCAATTTGTAGGACTTCAACATATTTGGGCAGGCTACACCAAATGCAACACTTTCTTCCATTTCAGGATTTCCATTATCAGACGACATTTCACCCATCTCCGTGACTAATACGACTTGTGAAGTGTGTGGTAAGGAGTTTCAGTCAAATGCAGCACTCAACATGCACATGCGAATACACACGGGCGAAAAACCGTACAGTTGCGATACATGTGGTAAAACTTTTGCTCAAAAGGGAAATCTGAAAAGACATTCAATCACACATCTTAACATTCCTTCGAAATTCCTCTCCTCAGAGTGAGAAGTAGGAAATGATTGTAGACTACATCATAAAAGTGTGTGTGTGGGGAGGGGGGAGATGATGATAATGTATGGTATATAATGATGATACTGTACGGTATATAGTGATGATAATGTACAGTATATAATGATAATAATGTATGGTATATAATGATGATAAATTATGGTATATTTTTATGATAATTTAAAGTATATAATGATGATAATGTACAGTATATAATGATGATAATGTATGATATATAACTAAAATAATGTACGGTATATTATGATGATAATGTACGGTATATAATGATGATAATGTATAGTATATTATGATGATAATGTATGGTATATTATGATGATAATGTACGATATATAATGATGATATTGTATGGTATATAATGATGATAATGTACAGTATATAATGATGATAATGTATGCTATATTATGATGATAATGTATGGTATATTATGATGATAATGTACAGTATATTATGATGATAATGTACGGTTTATAATGATGATAATGTACAGTATATTATGATGATAATGTATGGTATATTATGATGATAATGTACGATATATAATGATGATACTGTATGGTATATAATGATGATAATATACAGTATATAATGATGATAATGTATGCTATATTATGATGATAATGTATGGTATATTATAATGATAATGTACGGTATATAATAATGATAATGTATAGTATATTATGATGATAATGTAAGGTATATAATGATGATAATGTATGCTATATTATGATGATAATGTAGGGTATATAATGATGATAATGTACAGTGTATAATGATGATATTGTATGCTTTATTATGATGATAATGTACAGTATATAGTGATGATAATGTACGGTATATAATTATAAAAATGTATGCTATATTATTATGAAAATATACGGTATATTATGATGATAATGTTCAGTATATAATGAGTGATAACAAGTTCTTTTAACATTTGCAGAGGCATTTGAATAATCTTATAAGATTTTCTTTGATTCAAACGTATTTGTTCAAATTGTAGTTGAATGTTCATACTTTTTTTTATTGTTTTACTGTTCTTTTACTTATGAATAAAAGTTCACTATTGTACCATTCTTTGTTCTGTTCCAAATATTTTTTAAAACTTCAGTTAAATACTCATGGTTTTATGCTCGCTTAGATATTAAATTTTTCTGATACATGTATGTATTGTAAGTATATTTGAATGCATTTTAATCGCTAAAACTAAATGTCACAGAAAATATGTTCTTTTGCATTCTTCGAAAATGTTGTCTGCTGATGCTTTCAATTGTGATTTGTGCCAAAATCTCTTATTAAACAATGAATTTAAAGCTGCATGTATAGATATGAGTAAACTTGGATATTAAAATTTTATTTCTTTAGAACTGTATAGCAGCTGTACTAAAGTATACGATGTGTTGAAGAATGGCCATTGAGAGTAAAATTAGTCGGTACTTTTAAAAGTATTTAGAGCCTGTATACAATGAATAATTATGTATTCAAATCCAAAAGCGTTCCAATGCTTTTGAAATCTATTTCATACCGCCTGTATATACATGTACTTGGATATAGAGACATGTTCTGGATCCCTTTTTCGTTCAGTAGCTATTTTTCATTAAATACTATACAGTTATGCAAAAAACTGTATTATTTCAACAACATTTTATTTTGACTTGCAAACTGTCTAATAAGTGAACAAGCATACCTTTAAGCATGGATTCACTGAATTATTTCTCAAAATGATTAATTATTTCTCAAAATGATTAATTATTTCTCAAAATGATTATTTGAATGGTTAATATGAACTCAACAGAATTCCATTTAGTTTAAACTTATTATCGTGACGGAAGCTTGAAGCTAATTAAATTAACTCTCGATAACCGTTTCCTGGATACTGTACTCATGTGGTTCGTGGGTTAGCCTCGGCAATTCTCACAAAGCCTAACAGGGATTCGAACCCGGGACCCTCGGTACAAGAGGCCGACCCTCTACCACTACACCACTGTCCAATTCACCACAGCCAAGCAGCATTAGCTCAGTTGGTCGTGTGCACAATTTTAAAAAGAGAGGTCTTGAGTTCAATTCATTCTACTTTCCAGATAAACAAAATAACTAAGAAATTAATGTCTTATGAAAATGAATATTTAATAAAAATGCACTTCCTAACAATTTTTGTTCTTCAGCTAACATGTATGCTTTTATATGTTTTCATATTGAGGGTGCAATGCAAGACTATAGTAAGTGCTTCATGTTTGTGAAGCACTTACTATAGTCTTGCATTGCACCCTTGATATGTTCTTTGTCATGAATTATTTGTATTAAATGGATATTGCTAGGAACTTTAACGTTTTTGCAATAAATGTAATGTAACATGACACTGTTGATAGTGTGCCTGACTTAAAATACAGAGGTCTTGAGTTGGAGGCTTGGATCTGTCATTAGCTCAAGTGGTATCATGCTCAACTTGGAAACTTAGGACTTGGGATCAAGACATGGCTCTGTCCATTTTGCAAGCAATTTAAAAAATTATCCAAGGTGTGATTCCGATGCTTTTACAAGCAATTTATAAACTTAACCAGGGTGTGATTCTGATGCAGACACTCGGGTGAGTAGTATAGCTTTCCTTATTCTTCGAATCGTTGGGCTTAAAGAGTCATCTGCAACAAAGTGGTTAAATAACATTATTGTTTGCTAAAGAGTTAATGAAATCCTGTGTTTTGGTAAAAAAGAAAAAGAGAAATAAATAGCCAAAACTATACATAATTTCTATGTTAATTTCAGCAGCGTCGGACAGCACACAATCCTATGATTTTCTGGAAAAAAAGAACATGAGACGGGTACACTTGACCTTTGACCCCTCTTGCCAGGCAAGGTCACGGATTAATTACACCTGTGAAGTCTGCGGGAAGTTCTTCATGGATCGGTCCAAATATCGGGAGCATCTTTACACCCACAGCGCGGAGAAACCCTTTGTCTGCGGTGTGTGTGGCAGAGGGTTTGCGCGGGAACGTGTCCTTAAACTGCATATGATAACAAAACACAATATACCCTACGGAGACAATTGACAACGTAGAAAACATTTTTTCCTTTTCACACAATGTTTTCCAGAGTTGTCTGCAACAAAGTGGTTAAATGTAGTTAATGTTTGGTAATGGGTTAAATTGCATATGATCAATAAAACACAATATACCCTACGGAGACCAGTGAAAATGTAGAGAAAAATTGACTTCTTTGTTGCTTTATTTGTAGAACAGGCGGATAGAGAGCTTAACCTGTTTCCAAATGCCAAATTGTTTACTGTCCCAAATTGAAAGAGTTTGCTGATGACATTTCAAAATGTGAAGAAACTGGAAAATAATCTTCTGATTGGGCAGGAAAAAAACTTTGTGGGAAAAGGAAAAATTGCTCGTTACGAGCAATTTCTCCTTTTCCCACAATGTTCTCCAGAGTTGTCTGCAACAAAGTCGTTAAATGCCGTTATTGTTTGGAAATTGGTTAAGCAATGTTATAGAAGGCATAAAGGGTTCAGTGCAATAGTATAGTATAACGAACCGAGCAAATAAATCCCTCAAAAACGATCACATCCTTTCAGTGAAAAAACACCGTCGTCCACTGATCAGTTGTGTTATCTATTTGTATACCAGCATTTTCTCTTTAACAATTCATTAGATTCCCTTATATGCATAAACATTCTGAGAATATAACAATAGTAAGTGCTTCATGTTTGTGAAGCAGTTACGATATATAGTCTTGCATTGAACCCCCAATATGCTATATACTTACCTCTTTTTCATTGAACCCTCGATTTGCATATATGAAATGAATACATGTGAAAAAAATCACACACATTGTTTTCTATGAACCACTGTGTAAGTTTTCTATGAAATTAAGGATGTTGGAAATTGAGGGAAACAAGGATCACCCACTTTTCTATGAAAATAATGATGTTGAATATGAAGTAATACAAGGCTTTATTTTAACCCTTTCCCAAACAATAACGACATTTGACTTCTTTGTTGCAGATGGCTTTAGAAAACATTGTGGGTAAAGGAGAAATTGCTCATAACGAGCAATATCTCCTTTTCCCACAAGGTTTGTTGCTCTATCTAAAGAATATTTTTCAATTTCATCACATTATGAAATGTTGTCTGCAAACTCTTTCAATTTGGGACGGTCCAAAATTTGTTGTTTGGGAAAGGGTTGAGATAGAGGAATATATGGATTTCCCACTTTTCTATGAAATCAATGATATTGTATAAAGAGGGATATAAGAATATCCAACTTTTCTATGAAATCAATGATATTGTATAAAGAGGGATATATGGATTTCCCACTTTTGTATGAACTAAATGATGTTTGGTATTAAGTGATATAAGAATTTTCTACTTTTCTATGAAATCAATGATATTGTATAAAGAGGGATATAAGGATTTCCCACTTTTGTATGAACTAAATGATGTTTGGTATTAAGTGATATAAGAATTTTCCGCTTTTCTATGAAGTCAATGATAATTGTATAAAGAGGGATATATGGATTTCCCACTTTGTAAACTATGTAAATATGGATGTTTGATATAATTTATAGGGATATGAGATTTTCCAACGTTTTTGTTAAATCTATGATATTGAACATGGAGAGATATAAGAATTTCCCACTTTTTATGTAAATATGGATGTTAAATATATAGGGATATAGGAATTTTCCTCTTTTCTATGAAACGATTGAAGATTACATACAGGGGATGTTAAGAATTTCCTACTTTTTAGGTCAAGGTGAGCTTTTGTGATTGCCCAATGTCTGTCGTCCATCATGCATCGTCTGTCGTCCGCTGATCTTTGTACATACAATCTTTAAAAGTAAAATATTCAGTTTCCACATTGTAAGAATTATGTACCATTTTAATGTCCCACATCAAGCATACAGTCAAACTTGTAAAAAGGGAATAGTAAAAATGTTAATGCATAAAAGCACAAGAAACTCTGTGAAAAAGTTAAAAACACTGTTTCTATTCATTCTTCAAAACGATTGTAATCTCAGATGAGCGATTCTATGGTCATCATGGCCCTCTCGTTGTGAAATTGGTTATTTTAAATGATGTTGAATATGGGGAAATATCAGGATTTCCCACTTTGTGTGTATATAAGGATCTTGAATACATAGTGTAATTGCCCACTTATCTATGAAATAGACGATAATGAATACATATGGATGTAATTCTTTGAAGTCTATGATTAAGTTCATTTATGTTTTGTTTGTAGGAAAATGCTCATTAAGATAAAATTATTTAATGATGAAAGATTTTTTAAATAAACTATTTTCTATGAAACTTTTTTAATGTGTTATGTGTTAATGTTCTTCCTTCTGCATATTTTCTCAAGAAATCATTGAGACAAAGCAAGGAAATGCCTCCTGATGTCACTAAATTGTTTCCATAAAATCATGAGTTCTGCATAAGAATAATAAGTGCTTCCCATTTGTGAAGCACTTAATATGGTCTTGCACTGAACCATGGAAATGACAACATTCCCATTTTGCCTATAATATTGTACATTTATCTTGCAGATACAGAAAACTGTTTAACCCATTACCAAGCAATAAGGACATTTGACCAGTTTGTTGCAGATCACTCTGGAAAACATTGTGGGTAAAGAAGAAATTCTCCTTTTCCCACAATATTTTCTGACCTATCAGAAGATTGTTTTACAATTCTATCACATTTTGAAATGTCATCTGCAAACTCTTTCAATTTGGAACAGTCGAAAATTGTGCGTTTGGTCAAGGGTTAAACAGTTTATTTTGTGAACCAATGATCTATTATTGACATTCTGCAAAATCATCCAAATGCCTTGGAGCATTTGAAAGCAGGATTACTTAATTTATATATGGGTTTTACATCACATCAACATTATTTCAGTTATGTAGTGATGCCCAACTATTAATGATGAAGACCCCATACTCAACTGCCCATAGGGGCTGGTTAAGGTGGGTAGAACCATCGGCATTCCGTAGGTCAGTCGGGAGACTGCCTCTCATGAAAATCCATATCCCTCTCAGGATTTGAACCCACGCGGAGAGGGGCCATGTGATTTCAAGTTCTGTACTCTAACCACTAGGCCACGGAGGCCCCAGGATTACTTAATGGGTTAACACTTGGATCATATAATACTAGTAATGCGAGTCAGAGGATAATCACACAACTATTTATAAACAAAGTTTTCCATTGAAACACTTAAAGGCATGAAAGCTAGTTTCACTCTGTATTAATGAAAGCACAAGTTTTAAACAACTTTAAGAGGAAGAAATTGAAAATATTCATTTGCTGGGTGAAGAGAATTGCTTAAAATCACCTTTATTAAGTTTGTTTAGCACAGAACACAATCTGTGAGATAGAAACTTTAAAGCACATGAGAAACATCGTCTGAGAAGCCGTTCTTTCAATTTTAGACCCAAGGATGTATTAGGAGAGCATTACAACTAAAATGGGCCAAATTTGCTTTGGATCAAGGGAACAGTGCAATTTGACCAAAAAATTAATGATATTAGTAGTAAAGGCATGTTTGATTTCATTTGCAGTCAAAGTTTTAATTTCTATTACAAATGAAATTGATTTTTAAAATTCTATACATCCCCTATTAAACAACAGATTGAAATGGTAACAGTATCTTAAAATACACCTAAGAATATTTTATTTAAGAATGTTTTAGTCAAATGTTTTGCCAAAATGTCCTTTTATTCATTTCTCATTTTACACATTTTTGGATTTCTTTTGCCAATATTCTGGCATTAAAGCAAGTATGTCTCCAAAATGAATGCAAAACTTTGTTAAGAGAGTTTTAAATGATATATTATATATCTATAGATATGTATTATAGGCAAATATGTTAAAACTACATGATAATGACTTTATTACGGCTGCTTTAGTTATTATCAATGTTTCAGGGTGTGATTTTCAAGTATTGTTGGGCCCACAATTTAAACAACCGACTTTTTGTTTCAGACTCCAAGAAGCTTGATTGTGATGTGTGCGGAAAACAGTTCAACTTTAAGTCCCTACTGGATCAGCACTATGTCGTTCACACCGGCTTAAAACCGTTCATCTGCCCGTTCTGCGGGAATGGTTTCTCTAGGAAGTCTGGCCTTAAGGCACACATGGTGAATCGGCACTCAGAGAATTTCAGTCTTGATCAAAAGGACAATGAAGGAAGTTTGGTTTAAAGGCATACATGATGGATCGGCACTCAGAGAATTTCAGTCTTGATCAAAAGGACAATGAAGGAAGTTTGGTTTAAAGGCATACATGATGGATCGGCACTCAGAGAATTTCAGTCTTGATCAAAAGGACAATGAAGGAAGTTTGGTTTAAAGGCACACATGGTGAATCGGCACTCAGAGAATTTCAGTCTTGATCAAAAGGACAATGAAGGAAGTTTAGTTTAAAGGCACATATGATGGATCGGCAATCAGAGAATTTCTATCTGTAACATTGGCAATAGATGGTTTTCAATGGATTTCAAAACCATTTCAAAATGTTTGGATCTAAATAGATAAGTGTTCATTATAATAGCCTCTAAATACTTGAACACAGACTAATTTAACTTTCTGTGGCTTTTTCTCTGTGCGTCTTGTACAACAGTACAGCTGCTATACAGTTTTAAAGACATGACATTTCAATTTTCCTCATATCTGAACAAGCAGCTTTAGAATTATTGCACAAACTCAAAAACAAGAATCAATGAGTGTTAAAAAGATATATCAATAAGTATTATTTCAATCGTCCTAATATGCACAAGTTTATTACATTAATAACTTCAAAAAGTGCTAAAGTCATCAACAATTTGGGTTTATTTATTTTCCATGCTTTTGAAAAGATAAATAGAATCATGTATGGTTGATGTTTCAATGTTTTTTGGTTTTTATTATTGTATTTTCTTATCGAAATTATAGGCTTTTGTTTATTTATCAAGACGCAGGTATTAATATATACAAAATATCAAACCTTGCTCCGACCATATCTACTATTTGTACATTTTTTTATATAAATGTGTTTGTATGGCCATCTAAAGACGTTTGTTTGTCAATGTTTGTATTTGTGGAATTTTCTCCACTGTCTACATTTCATATAAATGTGTTTGTAGGAACATCTATAGACGTTTGTTTGTATATGTTGTATCTGTTGAATATTCTTGTAATATTTACATTCTTATTTTTCTCATTGTAGATCGTCATGTTGACAATATTTAATTTCATGTATTTCATTCTCGTATTTATGTTCATTGAATTATGTTAACAATATACCTAATGGGCTTATAAGCCTTATGGAATTATGTAAAAAAAAAAAAAAATAAACCTATGAAGTTTGTTAGTGCAAGTTTATGACTTTGATATAAGACACATTAAGGGAAATGAAAACATTCTGCTTGATGCACTTTCCCATGTGAATGATTCCAACTTCATATTAGCAAGCATATATGAGTAAGAGACATATAAGAGAAATGTGTGTTTGTGATGTGTGAATGATTCTACCTCATATAAACAACTATATGAGTTAGACACATATAAGGCCGTAGTATAGCGCTCTTAACTGAGTCAACTACTTAACTGGAAGATGAAGAAGAGAAATGTGTGTTTTAGAAGTGTGAATGTTCCCGAGTTCATATAAACAAACATATGAGTTAAAGACATATAAGAGAAATGTGTGTTTTAGAAGTGTGAATGTTTCTACCTCATAAACAAACATGAGTAAGAGACATATAAGAGAAATGTGTGTTTGTGATGTGTGAATGATTCTACCTCATATAAACAACTATATGAGTTAGACACATATAAGGCCGTAGTATAGCGCTCTTAATTGAGTCAACTACTTAACTGGAAGAAGAAGAAGAGAAATGTGTGTTTTAGAAGTGTGAATGTTCCCGAGTTCATATAAACAAACATATGAGTTAAAGACATATAAGAGAAATGTGTGTTTTAGAAGTGTGAATGTTTCTACCTCATAAACAAACATGAGTAAGAGACATATAAGAGAAATGTGTGTTTGTGATGTGTGAATGATTCTACCTCATATAAACAACTATATGAGTTAGACACATATAAGGCCGTAGTATAGCGCTCTTAATTGAGTCAACTACTTAACTGGAAGAAGAAGAAGAGAAATGTGTGTTTTAGAAGTGTGAATGTTCCTGAGTTCATATAAACAAACATATGAGTTAAAGACATATAAGAGAAATGTGTGTTTTAGAAGTGTGAATGTTCCTGAGTTCATATAAACAAACATATGAGTTAAAGACATATAAGAGAAATGTGTGTTTTAGAAGTGTGAATGTTCCTGAGTTCATATAAACAAACATATGAGTTAAAGACATATAAGAGAAATGTGTGTTTTAGAAGTGTGAATGTTTCTACCTCATATAAACAAACATGTATAAGTAAGAGACATATAAGAGAAATGTGTGTTTTTGAAGTGTTAGTAATTCTGAGTTCATATAAACAAACATATCAATGGTTCAGTGCAAGACTAAAGTAAGTGCTTCATGTCTGTGAAGCACTTACTATAGCCTTGCATTGAACCATTGATATCTGTTAGAGACATATCAGCAAAATGTTTGCTTTTGAAGTGTGAATGATTCCAAGTTTACAATAGAAAAACATATTTGAGTAAGAGACATATCATAAGAGAAATGTGTGTTTTTGTAATAAATGATACTTGAAGATATATTTTGAATATTTTGAGTTGTTCTATGTTTATGTAAGTTTGAATATTAAGGAAAACGATCATAATGATGATAAAAGAAAAAAAAAATCTTCAAAAAACTCTCAGGGAATAACGGATTATTTAGTCAACATCTTTCGACTTCATGCTTATGCAAACAGGTTAGATCACTGGCTAGACGCCAACTAATTGGCGGCTGGCCTGTGAACTTACCTGTGCTACTCTGAGTATTTGTCCTCAACAAAATTAAGCAGATATTTAAGCTTTTGGAAAGCAAGCAACACAAAAATCTATTTTTAGAAAAATATTCAGGGATTTTTGCTGCTTCCCTAGTATGGCCCAACTGCACACAACATGGATTGATTTTACTCAACAAGACAATTAAAACGCCACAAATGTTGAAAACGAGTTTTTCTTATACCTATCCAATTACATGCAGCGAACAGTGTTTCTGCTTGCATTAATTGACTTGTTTATTAAGAGTCATTCCAAATAGTTTAAACATACATTAGCTAGTTATAATTTTCAGATTGCTTTCACAATAAAGCAAGATTTTCAACCATGTATATGGTGTTATATATCTTGTATGAAATATGTGTGTGTGTGTGTGTGTGTTGAGGGGGGGTGGGGGGCTCTGTGGCCTAGTTGTTTAGAGTACAGGGTACCGTTTTACTAAACAGTTTACGCTTAAGATTTGCGTAAGTCTAAAACAACAATTCCTCTTATTTCAATATTGGGCAAAGCAATATTGCAACGTAACACATCATTGGAATCGTCTCTCCGAGACGCTTCCAATGACATGTCACATTGCAATATTGTGTTTTCGTTTAAGATACTATACCTGTTTATCAGTTTTGACTTGCGCAAATATTTTCCGTAAATCATTTAGTAAAACGATACCCAGAACTTGAAATTACATGGCCCCTCTCCGCGTGGCTTCACATCCCAGTGATGGTATTTGGATTTTCATGTGATGTGATTCCGACTGACTTACGGAATGCTGATGGTCATTATGGGCAGTTGAGTATGGAGTCTTCCTCCATCGTTAAGAGTTGTGCAATGCAATATTACTAAAATGATGTTGATGCAATGTTAAACCATATAAAGCACAAAAATGAAATGTATCATTGGTGAGTGGCCGTTAATTACATAACCTACTTTACAAACCACCATAAACCTAATGACCATTTCAATTTTCTAATCCTTCATTTCAGAATCGCCTCACATCATTGGCCAACAGCCTTCATGGGCGACATCAGGCCACACCCAGTTCAAGATGTCGGAGTTGATCCACTGCCCCGTTTGTTCAAAGGTTTTCCCTTGCAAGGCGGCCCTGGAAATGCATGAGAGGACCCACACTGGGGAAAAACCGTTCAAGTGTGAAATCTGCGACAAAGCTTTCAGCGTGAAGGGCAACTTGAAACGTCACTGGATTGTACATGCTGGAACCCATTCTCCTTCGCAGTGATCTCCCTTTTCATTTGGTTAGGAGCTGTACTGTAGTGTAACAAAGGGAAGTATTCCTGCGCGGAGTTTGGCAGGGAGTCTTAGTATATCCACTATTTAGGCTTTTCACTGCTAGCCCCTTGCTTCATTGATATACACACTCATTTTGATTCACTTTATGAGGATTTTACATACCACTGTGGCAAACAGAGTCCTGCAACATCATCATTGGTCTTAATTTCTCCCCAAAGGCTCAAGCAACTTAACGTCACTGGATTGTACATACTTGTTGGACTCTTGGCTTATCCAACATTAAGGCTTTTCAACGCTAGCCCCTTGCTTCATTGATATACACACTCATTTTGGTTTACCTGGTATATGGATTTTCATGAGAGGCAGTCTCTCAACTGACTTACGGAATGCCGATAGTTCTACCCGCCTTGACCAGCCCTTATGGGCAGTTGAGTATGGGGTCTTCCTCCATCATTAAGAGTTGGGCATCCCTTCATAACTGAAATAATGTTGGTGTGATGTAAAACCCATATAAATGAAATGATTCGCCTGGTGTATATTTTACATACCACTGTGGCAAAAGGAGACAAGCAATATCTCCAATGATAGGAAAAGGGTAATTTTGTTTATTCTTTACCATTTTTCTTCCATATAATTTGGCTAGACTGCATCTAATGGGTGAGAATATTCATGCTGGTTAGCTTGAAATTTTTGTCAGTTTTAATGACTTTTATCACAAAGTGAGCAACCTTAACAATCTGAACACATCGTGTTTATCCAATGAAAACACCTGATATAATAGGGATGACGCCATATTGGTTCCCGCGGAATGACGTCACTTCACTTTCGTTTTAAAAAATTGATCTTAAATGTGAAATCTAAAAAGTCGTTTTATTTGATTAAAGAAACAACTATATATGTCACAACCTATAATTTCGCTATTTCGTTTGAGTTACCAGTAAAAAATGATTTAATAGGATGTCCAACATTTTCAAATTCATTGAACTACTTAACTTGCACGCTTAGTAAAGGTGTTAATGACCGGGGCCGATTTACCAAAAAAATTGTAACCCTACACTTATATCCAAGGTGTATTTCACGGAAATACCCGAGTAGTTCCAATTGCAACCTTAATGCTGTATACCAGGCCCAATACAAGGATCATTGTCCCTGTGCACTTGCAGGTTCTCCATTGTAGATGAAACTACAATGCAAAACCTGTATAGAAATACTTTGACTTTCAAATTATCTCTTCTGTGAAGAAGCACCTTTAATATAAGAACCTAATTTAATTCAACAATAATTTGAATATGATTGATGATTGCTTGCAAAATGAGAAGTTTTTCATCCCGTCTTTCTGGGCGAAAGTCAAAATAGTTAGCAACACTAGATGTCTTTCAGGATGAAACAAAGTAAAGACAGGCTTTTACCGACTAAACTTTAATAAAGTATATAATTATATTACAAAAGAATGCAACTATGTTTCCAACATACATATTGCACAGTTTTATACTAATAGCGACTTGAAAAGAGGATTCTTATAGAAATTATCCTTAAAATTATCTTGTGTATATTGCCTAATTACCTTTGTTTGTATGGCTTTTGTTGCCATATCAACAATTTTTCATTTTTGTAACGGCTTTCCTGGATCAACCAGTACTAGGCTAGGGCTCTGAAGTGACATGCCAAAGGTCACTCCCATGATACCAGAGGTGTTGGTGGGGCTAGAACCTGGTAGTTTTAAGTGCACCACCTTAACCAACGGGGCATGCAGGTCCCTGATTATTATCAGATAAACCTTTGGCTCACAGGATGATGTTCCTACGCCTTGTCTATTCCTAACCCTTGCATGGTAACATTTTTGATTCTGGACACCAACCATATGGGCCGTGTCACGCGAAAAGGGGCACTCGGACATAAATAAAAACCGCTGACTCGGCTCTATCTTAGCGCTATTATTCCAGCATCTAGTCACGACAGATATCATTTGTATTTACTTAAAGGTAGAACTTGATGTCCTCTAAGATGGCAAACAGTGTAACCCCAGACTAGTCGCCACGTCAGTGACGTGGCGGCTGGTCTGGGGCTACACTGTTTGCTATGTCGGAGTGCCCCTTTTCCCGTGGCCCATATATCCTCTATATAACTGACTTAATTTAAATAGGAAATCCAAATCCCAAACTTATATTATGTGCCATTGGCTGTAGACTTATGACAATTCCAACCCACATAAGGGTGCTGCATACTTGGTATGTTGCATGTGATATTTATAAACCTTTTCTATTAATTCTATTTTGTACACTTGGTTTTTCAAAACCCTCTCTTTATAATCCATTGTAGAGTGAAATCTTTAGAATCATCTTCAACAGAAAATTCTAATGAGTAACCACAACATTGGATTGTTAAAAAAACAAAAATAACTTAGATGATTATAACTCATGTTTCGAATTGGATAACATTCCAATATCACCAATGCTGTTGCTTTTGTAAATTAGTTTAGTTTAAACTTATTAAATTTTATCAATTGTGATCCAAGTTCTTACAACTTGGATTAACCACTCTCAATTCAGCTTCCTGGATACATAACCAGTACTAGTGCCTATTTGTGGAATAGTCCTGACATTTTCACCATGCCTTTAATGGGATTCAAACCCAGGACCTTGGTAGCTTTTATCGATTACTCTCTTGAATACACTGCGACCCCTGATAGTACTTAACTTTGCCCCGGACATAGAATTCCCTAAAACATTTCTTTGACGAATGTAAGGGCCAGCAAGTTTTTTTAATATGATTTTTCAGTCTCGGAATACAGTTGTTTTTATGCAACCAATCTTCTAGTCATCTAATCTCTCTCATGCCTGAGAGGAATTAATCTTATGCTAGAAGACTTCAAATCAAGAATTCTTAAACACATATAGAATGACTAGGAGATTGAATTATCATAGATAGTAGGAACTAAGTTGGCTGTCTGTGTTTGTTTCAAGTGGAGGTAGAGGCAGAAAGAGATTCCAGGACTTTTTCTATTGCGTCTAACACTTTGGTACTTTTGAGCTGTTCTGGGGTCTGAGATATCTGAAATTAGACAAGGAAATGCAGTAAATAAATTAATCAGGGATAGAGTTAAGAGTTAAATCTAACTGGTGCAGGCGCTAATTGTCAAATCAATTATAACAGGTCAGCCTGTCTAAAGACTATTAGGTGTCTTACAAGATTCACCTGTAAATTCCTTTTTAAAAAAAAAAAAAAAAAAATTGTTTATATGGGGTATAATGCCTTGTCAACAGTATTTCAGTTATTTAAAGGTTTTCCTGGATTTCACTAGTACTTTGTGTATAAGGGTTAAAAAGTCCTGTCAACAGTGTTTCAGTTATTTCACGGCTTTCCTGGATTTCACCAGTACTAGGCAGGGTTCTGCAGTGTCTTGCCTATGGACTCTCCCATAGTGAAACTCAGTCCCACTGGTGAGGATTAAACCTATAACCCAATTGAGAGAAATGACTGCCTTTTCTAGTGTGACAAGCAAAAATCAATCAAACACTGAATTAGAAAGATAACCATAAGTGTGTTTTTTTTAAATGCATCATTTCCAAGTCATCTAGTTTTCAACTGATATTGTCGCAAGTGACCATGAATACCATGCAAGACACATTTCGTTGAGTTATTAGGTATTATCCATTTAAGTAAAATAGTTTGTTGAAAGAATATCATCCCTAACTGTCCATAGCAAGAAAAGTAATTCAAATATCCATCATTTACGAGACAGATCTTGTAGATCGCGAAATCTTTTGGTCTTCTTTGTTATATTCATATCCTTCAGGGTACCGTTTTACTAAACAACTTACGGAAAATGTTTGCGCAAGTCATAACTGATAAACATGGATAGTGTCTTTAATAGAAATACAATATTGCAATGTGACGCGTCATTGGAAGCGTCTCGGAGAGACGATTCCAATGATGTGTTACTTTGCAATATTGCTTAGTCCAATACTGAAATAAGAGTAATTGTTGTTTTAGACTTGCGCAAATCTTAAGCGTAAACTGTTTAGTTAAACGGTACCCTGATCATTGATGATGTTAAAACACTATGTCATAGGCATGTCAAATTAAACCACAATATCAAACTTATGATATTGTGTTGTGTCCCGGAACTGATTTTCCCAATGGATCCCATGTTAATTGTAACATGATGTATTTTGAAAAGTTGATTACTTGTACTGGTGAAGCTTTGCAAAAATGCCACATCCATGACATAGAAATGATATATGAAATCATCCAGCTCATAACTGAAACTTGAAAAAACATATTTTAAAAACATATAACACCTTGTTTGTCATCCCTTAGTTAGAATGAGTGTTTAACCCAAGCAGAGATGCCAAGTTCTGTACTCTAACCACTAGGACACGAAAGCCCCTAAAAAAATTAAATTAAGGCTTACCTGATACTTTTCTTTGATTTGTGCAGCCGCCCATGCAGCACATTTTGTGTTTACTTGTCTGTTTGTCGATTTGGAATGACCCGTGACTAAGTTACTTGCAGTCTGAAAAATATAACATATTGCATTCCTTAAATGGACTCAAAGAAACTTTGGCCAAGGCCCTTTAATATATATTTATCTAGGTTTTCCAAGCTCAGTTATGTTACAATGCCTGAGTTTTAATGATGGAGGAAGACTCCATATCCAACTACCAACATGGGCTGGTCAAGTCGGGCAGAACTATCGGCATTCTGTAAGTCCTGTGGGACACTGGCACTTAGGATCAAGACTATTTAAACTTCTTTAGATTGTTTCTATTTCATACTTAACTTCTGAAATACAGTTACAAAAGGTCGTAATTTTTCTTTTATATTGTTTCTCCTCCTAGTTGAACAGTTTTACCCTTTACCAAACGCCAAATTTTCCACTGTCCCAAATTGAAAGAGTTTGCAGATGAATTTTCAAAATGTGACGGAATTGAAAAATATTTTTCTGATAGAGCAGAAAACATAAGAGCAATTTCTCCTTTTCCCACAATGTTTTCCAGATTTGTCTGCAACAAACTGGTCAAATGTTGTTATTGTTTGGTAATGGGTTAACTGCTATTAACCCTTCAGTCATTTGTAATTGACCACATTTTTACTCATCAAAAGTCACCTCCATCCCACCAAGAAATTAATTTTACTGATGGTATAATTAATACCAAAGAGACTCAAATGTTGTCCGACACAATAAGACTTCCACAGTAAAACTGCTTTAAATATATATTTTTTGATACCTTTGTAAAAAGGACATATTCATATGAAGTGGAATTTGTCCCTAACATAAAATTATTTAAGACTTTAAAATAAATATTAGTTTCAATCAAGTGTAATTATAAAATTTCATATTAAAGAATGGGTTGAATGTTTTAAGAGTTGCATATAAGACTTACTAGTAATAACCCAAACTGAGCACGAGTATTATTTGGATTAAGTTTACACGCCTGTGAAAAATACGACCTCGCTATTTCTAGGTTCCCTGCTCCTCCTTCTGTATACTTGATCTGAAATTTAATATATATCTTTTAATTTTACTTCAAATTCAAGATATGTTAGATTGATTATGAAGGAAATTTTAACAACTTTGATAAATCACTCTACATTCTACCTCCTAACTTCATTACATGTACTCTTTGAGCAAGTCCATTTAAGAAGTGCTGAATGTGGTAGTATGAAATGTCTTGAAGAAGTTGAGAACCTGAAAAACAAAAGCCAACTGGAAGATAGTAACTGATTACATCATTTTATTCTAATTTGTTCACAGTTTTGTCCAATACCACCCTTTTACCTTGGCACAGAAGGCTAACTTGAGGGAATTCCAGATGCAAAAGTGCCCTAAGCTACCCTCGAATACTAATGTAACTCAAACAGAGGTTCTAAGAGTCTGGATGGATGTTGTATGGTGAATTGGGTGGAACGTGTATACTTGTTTCATGTTTCTATGCTATATAATGATAATATTCAGTTCAATTAGATCCAATTTCTATGTAACATTCACCTATTAAAGATTGAGCTCAATACTCTAATGCGTTGGGCGGTTGATCTCAGAGTGAATAACATGGCGGTCTTCTATGAAATGGTTAATAAGATTCAGTGAATTATCCCAATCAGGAACAATCCAGTCTTCAGTCCTATATGCAAACCATACACCACGTTAAATTCCAAAAAAAGACAGAGAACAAAAGAATGTGGTCAAAGGGGGCTCAGATTAACGGCAGATACACAACTCCATTGCAAGACCTGATGGGTGTGTCATTATTCATAGAGAAAATCACAGAGAAATTATCACGGAACAGATTTTCTTTCAATGGAAAATGTAAAAACAACCTAATACTAAAAATTGGAAATCAATCTTCCGATAGAGCAGAAATCATCGTGGGAAAAGAAGAAATTGCTTGTTAAGAGCAATTTCTCCTTTTCCCACAATGTTTTCCAGAGTCATCAGCAACAAACTGGTCAAATGTTGTTATTGTTAGGTAATGAGTTAAGGCCAATTAAGACAACCCTGCCTGACTCACCTCTGCGTATTTCTGATGAAACAGATGGTTGTGAGGATTCGACATAATCAACTCTTCCATACAGAAGGAAGCTTTCCCATAGTCCTGCTGGGTAAGGTACAAATCGCACAGCTCCATCCAGGCGTCAAAGTCTGTCTGAAACCTGAAAACAAAGGGTACAGATCCTTTAGTTTCAAGGCAAGAATCTCTACAAATTCAGACGGCAAAGTTGTTCTAAAACCAAGAGAACAGATCCTTTAGTAACAAGGCAAAAAAGCTCTACAAGTTCAGACGTCAAAGTTGGTCTGAAACTAAGAGAACAGATCCTTTAGTAACAAGGCAAAAAAGCTCTACAAATTCAGACATCAAAGTTTGTCTGAAACCTGAAATTAAGAACAGATCCTTTAGTTACAAGGCAAAAAAGCTCTACAAATCCAGACACCAAAGTTGGTCTGAAAACAAGAGAATAGATGCCTTTTGGGGGGGGGGGGATAACTACATGTCAACAGTATTTCCAGGGTTGTCATTTAGAGCCTGCTGCTGCCAATTTAACCGCTTCACCTGACTTTTTGGGCAGCTCAAATTACAAAAAATATGACAGGTGGTCAATAGAAACCTAGAAACACCTAATTTTTGTTGGGTGCTACTTCATTGGCCTCTCACTCCAAAAATTAATGACAACCCTGATTTCAGTAATTTGTGGCTTTCCTTATTTTTGCCAATACTAGACAGGGCTCGGCATTCTCTTGCCCAAGGACACTCCATATACAAAATTAAAGTGCCTCTATTGAGGATTGCACTAGGAACCAAGTTTCAATAGTTCCACACATTAACCACTGGGCCACACAGGACCTTTGAACAGATGCAAAACTTAGAGCATGACTAACAGAAAGGTGGAGGACTTGCACCAAGTTATTAAGAACAAATTGCTAACATTCTATAAAAGGCTTCACCTTATAATAAGAAAGCTGAATCAAATATGACGCATGATTAGCTTTTGCTAAAACCAATCTTGAATGCCACTTTACAGGCCTGGTATTCTTTATCGAGTAAAATTTAAATCTAGAGATCAGCCTGTATAGAATGCAAAGGTAAATCTCGAACATCTGCCTCTATCTTGTAAGTCATTTCTGCTTAACAAGTTATTTTCTGATGCCATGTTTGTATAAAAGAAATATAAATGGAAATGAATCAATAGCTTGTTGTCATTTCTTTCATCATTAACTAAATGTTATTGCACATTTTGATATCCGTTTTGTTACCATGCAAGTGCAACAAATAATTGCCCTTGCTCAATGTCATTAGGAATAATTGATGTCGTAAGCATTTATTACACAGAAATTGAAGAAGACAAGATTATAACCTGGACCAAACTTGGGTCATTCCTCCCAATTAAGATGAAGGGGATTAGGCATGTCCATAACATTGGACTAATTCCATTTTATCTTCTTCATTACAATGAATATCAATTTGCGTATTCCTCTTCAAACTTTACCAACAAGATCTTACACACTGAAACAAACGTATCCAAAGTTCTATAACCAGTGTGAGAAAACTAATTTGACAAAAGAGTAGGAATGATTTTAAATTAAACTTACGACTCTAAATACTCGTTTAACTTTTTTATGGCATCAACAATCTCGTTCCTCTCCTTCAATATGGCTATTTGACGCTTTCTTGCAAACTGAAAACAGTAAATATTTTATACTTAATAGACATTCAAAAGTACACAACTACACGATAGAGGATCTATAATCATAACTGTGTCAATAGTCTTTAAAACTGCATGGGTAAAAGTTCAGAAAAGTGAAAATACTGAAATTTCAAGCTTCGGGCCTGGGGGCCACAGGGATTTTAGCATATCAGAGTGCAATCTGAGGCCTTTAAATATACTTAAACACTGATATTATTCTCTACATTTTGAAGGTGAAATAGGTGACAACACTACAAATCAAAGGTTCAAAAGTTAGAAAAGCAGAAAGTTGATCTACACAATGTCAATTTATTTTCACAATCAGTAACTGTAAGATGAGAAAGTTACTAATCACCCAAAAGTCACTTAAAATTGACAGGATCTCAAAAATCTCTACTGAATCGTGTCTAGGAATGATTTTTCTTTTCAAAAACACTTTTTGTTTTATCAAAATCCGTCAATGCAATCAGAAACAGAAAAGAGTTTCACAAAATTCTGCGTAAAATTTCACCATGACATTCCTGACGTCCACGGACGGATGCACGAAACCGGTAGTTTTCAGCAAGTTTTCACTAATTCCTCCCCGAAAATATCCAAAAGCCACATACCTTCGAAAAATATGTCCATTCTCTTTCGATATGGTGCGGTTACAACATTGGGCATCGGACACACAATTCATATTTGCGATATTAACAATAAATATTCACTGTTTGACGTTTGGAGTCTGCCATTACTTTTTCTAATCGGAGTAAATAAATAACGTAATCCCATTGGTTGTCAAAATTAATTCGATTGATTCGGCAATTATCATTGTTTTCTTAACCAATGGGATGACGTTATTTATTTACTCCGTTTAGTGAAGATAACAACAACAATTTGACCTGCAGGTCCTTGGATGTCAGGAATGTCATGGTGAAATTTTACGCAGAACTACCCCCAATTTTCTCATCGAATTTATGCGATTTGGAAAAATGGCCCTGACGAAGATCGGAAATACGGAATTCTGTCATAATACGGAAAACTTATATCCATGAAACTATTATTCAATGCCTTTTTGAAAACGGAAAATAGATATATAGATTCAAGTTAAAGAATACCCCATCCATTTATTTAAAATATGCAACCAACTACATATTTAATATAGAAATTAAAAAAAACAAAACTATATCAACATAAACAACAAGTTGTAGGATAAATGTACTCAAAGTCCTACTTATATCAAAGAGTATGGTAAAGAGATTTAGCAAATGTATATTATTACGGGATTCATAGGCTGGTCTTAATATAAAGTATGACGTGATAATAATCAGTTTGACCAGGAAAAAACTTCCAAATGTGAAGAAATGGATCAGATTAATGTGAGTTCAATCCAAGACTATGTTAAGTACTTTATTCTTTAAAATATGACAGACTTGCTTTAGGCTTGCATTCAACATTTGTCTATAGTAAAGATTAAATTTATGTCTTACCATATTTGTTTCATCCTCTTGTAAGATTTCTTTGTAAACTCTGTCTGCTTCATTATATCTGAAATAAAAACATCAATAACTTGTTTATTTGTGTCCAACATTTCCCTTTAAACAAGTAACTGAAAAATCTTCAGAGCATGCGACATTTTGAAACATTGTAAGAAAAACTCACTGTATGTAATCACAATAAATCAAGATTTAGATTTGTTCATGGATTTAGAGAAGGGTTTATTGATGTTTTATTTTAAGAGTATTCCAAGTCATCATGCAGTATTTAGCACACCTATCCATGCACCTCATTTTTCTTCACCATAACTTCACAATAGCATTTACCAAGCTACAAACTGCTTTCCCACATGAAACAACCAATCATTGGTGAGACAAAAAAAATCATGTCACATTACCTTCATTAGAAAAAATATCTGCAAAACCAGGTCTGATCATAAAAAATAAATAAAACTTGAGCACTAAAATGCAATATTTTGCAATTTGTAAGCATTAAAAAACAATCTGGTTAGGTTTGATTATTTTGGTCTTACAGAGATTATTTGGATATTCTTCAGGTTGCTGTGTAGTTATGACTGTTAAATGATAAAAAAGCCAAAAGAAAATGCAATTAGGAACATCAAATTAAGAATAATCAAAATCCAACCTTGCTTCCCTTTCAAAAATACTTTGCTGTGATTATGGCAGTTAAAGAGAGGCTTGTATTCATTTATAAATTCAGGAAGCTGACGAGATGTTTCTAAAAACAACTAATTGGTCAACAATTCTAAATTAAAAGGGATCAGTAATGGCATCTATCATATTTCAAGGCAATAAAAGTTAGTCTATGTTTTGAAAGAGTGTAAATGGAAAATGATGTGAAATGAGGAAATATCCAGCATACCCCCCCATGAAAATGTGTATTTTTTTGTTTCCATGCATGATAAATTGATCATGTGATTCATTGAAATTGGCAAGTGAAAGATGGATGTAGCACAACTTTAACAGGAGCAATTTATGCTTATGCCACAATGGTTTCTAAACTCCTATACAGTAGAGGTGTCGAGGCGAGGTATAATGTAATAAAGGGGGTTAACCCCTTACCAAACAATAACAATATTTAACCACTTTGTTGCAGATCACTCTAGAAAAAATTATGTTAAAAGAAGAAATTGCTCCTAACAAGAGCAATTTTTCCTTTTCCCACAATGTTTTCTGCCCTATCGGAAGATCATTTTTCAGTCTCACCACATTTTTAAATATCGTCTGCAATCTCTTTCAATTTGGGACAGTCTAAAGTTTTACGTTTGGTAAAGGGGGTTAACAGGTAGGTTGTTACCTTCCATGCGCCTCATGGTACATTCCCCTCAATCTCTTCACCCTCATTGAGCTTGGAAACTTCCGCTCCAGGGAACTAATGCATTGCTGAAAATACAAACATGTTTAATTGATTATGGTTGTGTGGGATTTAATGCAGTTTTAACAGTTTTTAAGTTATACTTTGGATATCTTGGGTTTCATATGCCTAAAATTTGGAGTTTGGGAAAGGGTTAAGAAGCATTGTAATACAGTTAAACCCTTATAGTGCTGGAACTGACTTTATGCTTATACAAGTAGGTTAGATCCAGGCCAGCCACCAAGTAAATTGGGGGCTGGCCTGTGATCTTACCTGTTTGCTAATCCGAGTATCTTTCCTCATTTAAATTAAGCAGATGTTTAAGGTTTTGGTAAGCAGACAACAAAAATCTCTTTTTAGAAAAATTACCCAGCATTCTTAAGGTTAACAGTTTTACAGTTATATTATGTTTAACTTGGGTTTACTATTTCTATAAATGGGTGTTACACGTTGGAATGGGTTAAGGGTTTTGGACAAGATGGGCAATAGGAACATTTCATTTAGCCATCCATGTACATTGTATTAGCAGGTATAATAAAAGTTATCTCATTTTCCAGTATACCAGGGTCTATTCCAGACGGTGAGATCACACACATTTTCCAGTATACCAGGGTCTATTCCAGACGGTGAGATCACACACATTTTCCAGTATACCAGGGTCTATTCCAGACGGTGAGATCACACACATTTTCCAGTATACCAGGGTCTATTCCAGACGGTGAGATCACACACATTTTCCAGTATACCAGGGTCTATTCCAGACGGTGAGATCACACACATTTTCAACTTCCAATATCCATATCACTAATAAACAATTTGATTCTTAAGATTCGCTCAGCTGATGTGATCAGTGTTTTTGTGACAGAACACTCGAAATCAAAGGGGTTAGTTTTTCGATACCGTTAAATGACAAGGAGCCAACTTTTGACAGACATTTACGGTTAAATAAAAATTATGAAAAATTCATCTAAATTAGGCAAGGACGGTAAGTCTTCCGAGAAAACACTTTGTTTACATGATGCAGAATCCTTTATCGAAAATGTGGAGGAAGCAGATAACAGACTTTTATAAGAAACCTGGACCCTCAGTGAACATCTTGATACTGACATATGATTATTGATATATATATATATATATCAGTCTTTAACAGTAAACTGAGTTTTGGGCATATATATAGATTAATACCACAAGGATTCGTAGTGAGGGTACTTTGGGGTGATGTGTTAAAAATTGCATTTAATGATTGCCATCAACCCCTCCCTAATTTTAAAAAATCTCTTATTTTCAGAGTGAAGGGCGAATTCCCCACATCCCTTTGGAATATCTAGAATAGACACCAGTACATACCTCAGCCAGATCTAAGTTTTGACAATCTAATGCTGCAACTGTCACTTGCTCATACACAGTCCATACTAAAAATGAAAATATTTATAAATAAACAAAACATTATTACCTATCAATATGACCAAGACATGAACTTAAAAAAAATTAGTTTTCACCATTTAAAAACCAATCCATTTATCTCATCTTTTTACTACAATGTCTTTGAAAAAAGCTTTCAAATAATATATGTTGGTGTCTTCCAAAAAACCAGTGACACCACTTTTTTAACTGGTTTATGCTATCCCTGTTACCCCTTTAGAATGCTAAAAGAGCTACAATTGTTTTTACCATTGTCAGGGTATTCCCCGGGCATGTTAAGTGCTGTGGTCCCCCAGCGTCTGAATTTCAAAAGAAGCCTTCCCCAGCGCCTTTATTGATTTCACTTAGCTTGAAAGTTGTCCACAGCTCTTTAAATTTGTTCCCAAGTCAGTCTACTTGCTTCTGATATTGTTTGATACATTTGATTTAAATCAGTTACTTTTGTCTTTTAATTAAAAAATATACCTAAGAGCTTACCATTTTGAGAAGCATATTTCAAGAAAAATTAACAGGGGAAGAGGTACCTTCTATTATGTCAAACATCCCTACCCCCAGGATCAAGCATCCCAGCGCATGAAAAAAATCCTGGGGAAGACTCTGACTGTTATGATGTCGCCCTGGTATTGTCAATATCTTAAAGGCTATGCTTACCTTCATCTCCTAATCTGTTGGCGTAGTTCTCAAGAATCTCTTTCCATATATCAATGACCTTCTGTCCATCTCGGATCTGATCTTCTCGCAATTTCCGTAAAACATCTCTGGCATCTGTAAGAAACAAATACCTGTTTTTAATTTGACGCTTTATGTAATCGTTTCAACCTAAAATTGGCTGATTGGCTGTTCATCGTCATGGGTTACACAGGAGAGGTTAGTCAAACTCTATTTAACGTTGGGTGACGGTCGGTTCGGTAAATGACTAGTTCGGTAAAAAGGTAAACTAGACTAAAAGGTCTGGCTGGTTCGGTAAAAACCTATACTAGTCTAAAAGTAATTGTACGTAGTGTATGAAATGTATTCCTTTTAGCACTTAATTTATGAAATTCCTCCTTTAAACAACTAGTTTGATTGTTTTGATACTTAGGTTGTGAAATTTCTACTTTAATTGATTAATATGAGTTTTTGCATTATAAAACGAACTGCACAGATTTTACTTTAATCAAATTAGAGACATAGATAACACCAATGTGTTTAAAAATGAAATGACTAAAATAATTGTTGTAAGTATGTAAATTACACTGTGTATTAAAATAGAAATAAACTACAGTCAACTCGACAGTTCCGGATCACTAATAGATAAAAGATCGTTTTTTCTTGTATTAACCAATTTACAGTAGAAATCAACATATGAATTTAAAGAAAAATTCTTCCTCTGTCTGTTCATACCAATGATTTACCGCTTTTATTTACCATTTTTCAGTTTTTGAAGAAAACAAGATCGGGGTCATCGCGACAGTTTCGGATCAAATGTGACAGTTCCGAATCACGTTAATTGTCATATCATTTATTGTAAAAAAGGGTTAACTTCACAAAGAGACAATTAGAACAGAAAATAATATCATCAATTTATACTTTATTTTCATCAAACACATGCCTTGTGCGATTTCCCTTTAAAGAATCATTTTACTTTTTCCTTTTAAGAGCGTACGAAAATGACCGGAAGTAATGTTGAGACGACCCCTATAAATCAAAGAGGTGATCCGAAACTGTCGAGTTCACCTGCCTTCATTCATCATGCAATTATACAATTCCAGACCCGTTTTAGCGTGAAAGTTTTGCATAAATACATTCTATTATAATTCTTCTTACAAATGATATCAAGGTTGAGTGCACATTATCTTTTTGAATGAGCGTCTAAATCGCCGAAAAAAAATATCGTTGAAATTAGGTCAACTTCCGGTGACTTGTCTCGGTCTTAATTAACTGTTCCAAATTGATTCTGATCGCTTTACCAGAATTGGAAATGTTATCCTGGTTTTGTCAAGAGCTAATTGAATATGCTAAATGACTGTTAAGTTTTTAAGGCCAGAGTTTCTTCGCATTCATAGAAATTTGACAACAAACATAAGATGATCGGGAACTGTCGATGATCCGAAACTGTCGAGTTGACTGTAGTTTGCAAGTATGTAAATAATAGTAAGTGTTAATTAAAACTTAATTAATATGGGATTAAACTATTTTTCACACCCAATTTAACTGTTGTTCTCTCTAGTATAGGTTTTTACCGAACCAGCCAGACCCTTTACTATAGTTTACTTTTTTATCGAACTAGTCATTTACCGAACCGACCAGTAATCTTAACGTTATCGAGAAATATTGAGAAAATATTTGCATGATTTGGCAATATCTCACATCATGTCAAATTTTTGTTGAAACTTTTAACACCAATATTTTCATTTTTTACAGTAAAATATCAAATGACATTACTTAAAGTTCTAATTTAATCCCTTTTTAATGGATCCATACATCAGTGAACATTTTTGGCCCAAAAAATCTCATGAAATTGATCATGAAGAAGCAACCACAATGATTTTTCAACTATTGAAAGGACCTTAGTAAATATAAAACCTTATCAAAATTGGTTTAATTGTACGATCTCATTCTTCCGTTTATCATAACTCATCAGAAAATCGATTCTTTCCAATAATTATCAATATTGATTTCGAAGCGGCCGTGTACGAATGACTCGGTGCTGCCCGTAAACATTTGATGAAGTCTGACCATTTATGGTGCCGGTGTGGATATTTTGCGACTTTACATGGTATGTCTTACAAAATAGCGATATTTGTTACGTTATCTATATTAAACACATTTTTTGCTTTCTCATTGTTCGTTTGTGGTTCATCAAACAGGTGAAAATGCAACTAAAACACTACAAACCTTCCCAGTTCATACGCCGAGTCATTTTCGCACGAATTCTCGCCGGAAGTTTCATGTGAGAATTGCAAACGGGATTTCATTCAGACATGCGCAAAGGGGTGTAACCAAGGACAACAGTTATACATCATTTCAGGATTGGATTGATTTTATTTTTCGCAGCAAGAACAAAAACGTTAAAATGATTCCCCCAAACGTATCTTTGGTTAAATATGACAACCCAGTCCTTGTTAGCAGGAATACGGACAAAAAGTCACCAAGGGTAAGTCTTTTAGCTACTTGCTATTAGTTTATAGATCTTTGTAAACAACATTTTGATTATCAAATTTCAAGCAAAAACGGGGATCTGTTCATCAAAAGTTACCAACAACAAACTTATTTTTTAACAAATGATGGATAGTCAATAAGTTCTTAAATATTTT
This sequence comes from Cerastoderma edule, assembly GCA_947846245.1. Taxonomy (NCBI): domain Eukaryota; kingdom Metazoa; phylum Mollusca; class Bivalvia; order Cardiida; family Cardiidae; genus Cerastoderma; species Cerastoderma edule. The sequence continues at coordinate 9,690,948 of OX401420.1, read as the reverse complement.
TCAGTTTAGTCCAGATTTGCTTGTATATTAGTTTGTTTGCAGTTCATAATTTTTAAAGGGATGCATTTCAATGTTTTTGTCATATATCTATGGCAGGTTGATCTTTGGGGAAATTGCCTCTATTTTTTACTGCTGGAGGTAATCCAGGATGAAATAATTGTAATTCATTTAAAAAATCAATCATATGCAAACGTTGCGTCCCAGTTTTTTCTTTACAAATACTTAAATCTGTTTCTGTTTAATGCAATTCAAATCATGTATATCCTTAAGTGTTGCCACAACAATTTGACAGAGTGATTCAAAAATGATCATGGTTGAGAACATCATGAGAAACACACAATTAGTCCAAACATCATATACATATATGTCGTATTTACGTTTATAGGCAAGAGCTCTGAAAGTCAGCCCAGCCCCGCCATCTGGTACTGGTCCCGTACCCAATCCCCCAGCCAAACAAAAGCTTACTCCTGTAGATGCAAAGGCCGCACAGCAGACAGATGAAATCCTCAACTCTATCCTTCCACCAAGGTAAGAAGTTCTTCCTACACCTTTTGCTAATAGCTGTAATTCCTAGCTCTTAGGTTGATATTGTGGCAACAATCAAGATATGAATGGTATGAGAGATCATTGTAAAAAATAAAGGAAAATCTCTATCTGGTGTCATTTTTCCTTGGTTCAAACTTTTTTTTGATTTATGTGGATTGCAAAACATCTTTTCAGAACTTATCAATTTTATCACTCTAAATGTTCTTTCCTGGATAAATAACCAGCGCCAGCTCCCAAATATGGATTAACAAAAGGTTGCATAGTTTTTTCTTTGATCAGAAATTCTTGAAGTAGCCCTATACTTACTCATAAGTTTATTTTTTTTCCAAGATTATTCCTCCCATGTAAATGTTATCTATTAGATTATTGGTTTGGAAAAATATGTTTTTTTTTCTTGCAATACTTTCAACATCATTTCAATATTATTAAAGTATCAATCATATTAGAGCTGAGTTAGTAGTCTATGTCATTCCAAATACTACATCTATGAAAGTATATCCTTATATTGTTATTCCATATCACAGGGAGTGGACAGAGAGTGGTCAGTTATGGGTACAGCAAGTGTCCAGTACTCCAGCCACCAGGTTGGATGTGGTCAACCTCCAGGAAGAACTTGACCGACGATTACAGCAGCGTCAGGCCAGAGAGACTGGAATTTGTCCCGTCCGCAGAGAACTTTACTCACAATGTTTTGGTATGTCTCATATTGGCTTTTTCATGCTATATATATGGTAGCAGGTCAATTCGTACCCAAACCAATTCGTACCCACCCTTTTTTGGCTAATTCGTACCCACTTTTCGGTCAATTCGTACCCATCCTAATTTTAAACAAGTCAATTCGTAACCATCCTATACTACTGTATTTTAATATAATTTCTTTTACGTTGTTCATGTTTTGTTTTTGTCTATTGTGCTTTAATTGTGAGGGAAGCATTGTGAGTAGGTATACGTGTGCTTTGTTTTACGTAAAATGGTGTTCTATAAGTTATATATGTTTTCTTCATTTGATATCCAGATTTGTTTTCTTGCTTTTCACACTTACCTCATTTTAACTAACTGACATGGATTCTTTTCATCACGTGCAAATCGAAGAATGGTCGCAGGGGATGCAGCGTCAATTGTCATTAATTGTTCTATCAATTGGTGTCCTTAATTACTAGGCTAATCATAAGCCAGTTACAACAAAAGGGGTGTTACAAAATTATAGCAAAATAAAACAAATTGTTATGGATTAATTTATGATAAGTTACTTTCAAATCAAATTGAGACCGACATTTTGTTAATGGCTAATCATAAATGTATAGATAATATCATAAAGCACGTGCACTCATGCCTTATAAAAATAAACTTAATGTTTGTGGTATATTTTCATTTATAAATGATATCTTTCTATTCGTGAATGCTAACACAAAAGGTAAATTTGCCGGCACGCGTCTTCATTAATGGTTTATCATAAGTTTATAGATAATCTATATGTATATGTTCTTTTTATATGTTGTTGTTTTGTCAATTCTTTGATAAAAAGTTTTTTTCGGAAATTCATTAATATGGCCGCCTATTTACGGAAATTGCCTATTGAGCTAACTTACATGCCTCAAAGCTCAAAGTTTAAAAAATATATTTCATTTATTATGTACTATAATTCGTTTCAAAATATGTAAGAATTTTGATTTAATATGTACTATAATTCGTATTAAATTATAGACTGGTTACGAATTGACTTCTTGAAAATTAGGATGGGCACGAATTGACCGAAATGTGGGTACGAATTAGCCAAAAAAGGGTGGGTACGAATTGGTTTGGGTACGAATTGACCGGGAAGCATATATATCATGATTAACAGTTCAATGCAAGACTATACTAAATTCTTTACCATTGTGAAGTATGAACAATAGTCTCATCTTGAAACGTTAGGCACAATTCTATTGGAAGGCACTTGTCCTAAATTTCTTTGATATCATGCAATGTTTCCCAAAATTCAACATATATTATCATTTTTTTTTATTTCCTATTTTAACAAATTAAGCTAAACTGTTTCTTGAAATAACAGGCTAAGGTCTGTTTGATGGGGTAAAATCCAATTTTTTTATTCTGCTGTGTTGAAAAAAAAAGCAACAAAAAAGATTTTATGAATCGTCTTCAATTGAAGTGTTAAATATGTGGAATTGAGTTAATAAGTTTAAAAGCAATTAAAATATCAGTTGAAACATCGTATATGGGTATTTAGTTGTCATTGTGAAAAAAAAAGAAAAACATTTTTGATAAACTAAAAATTTACCAGCTCAAGGATATATACATCTGATAAATGAACAACAGCATTTTTCACCATTGGTTTCGATTTAGCGTTTAAGAAACCTGTTTGTTCGGTTCATTACAATATACATACCTCACTAGCATGCATCGAAGTAATTAAATATGATAATGCTTAATCCTACTTTAGTTCACAATATTATCCAATTCAATATGAAATCATGGCAAATATGATTGAATCTTTTTTCATATCAACTAACAATAACAAGCTTATAGCAATCAATTTATCTCTCTCTCTCTCTCTTTCTTGACAGATGAATTGATCCGTCAAGTCACCATAAACTGCGCCGAGCGTGGTCTGTTACTGTTGCGAGTGAGGGACGAAATTCGAATGACAATAGCCGCCTACCAGACACTTTACGAGAGCAGTGTGGCTTTCGGTATGAGAAAGGCTTTACAAGCAGAGCAAGGCAAGGCCGATATGGAGAAGAGGGTAAGTCTGTCTGTTGTAGTGGTGACATCATTCTATCAGACTTTCAGATAGTCTAAGAACCCCAGTAGCACCAAACTGAACACTTTCTTTCATGTCTATGTAAAATATCTGTCAGACCAAAGAGGGTCTCTGTCAGACCTCAAAAGTTTGTCATATATGCAATTCTTATTCAACCAAGCTCAAATTTGAAGCCCAACAGGTCATTATTCAAAAGTATTTGTCTTATAAGATTTAATGCTAAACCATTTTGGACTAACGCCAACCTAGAATTCCCAACAGAATCAATTTGATACAAACACAAAGAAGAAAAAATCCCCATGTCAAAGTAATTCACAATCCTGTTTCTATTTAATGACAAGATGCCAAATCTTTCCAAGTTGTAAATAATGGCCAATTAACAAATTAAGGGCACTAATTTGTTATGAAATGATTTAGGAGAATATGTGATTCATTTTAGAATTTCTTCTTAATAAATACATACTTCTGAGTTGTCATCTAGAAATAAAAAAGGCCCTCACAAACTGTATAAGAGTTTAATGGTATTGAAATAAGTTAATTGTTATAATCACACCATAACTAAGCATCACAACATAAGATCATTGCAATTATAATGATATAAGACTATTGCAATTGACACAACATAAGATCATTATAATGATATACGAATATTGTAATTAACACAACATAAGATCATTGTAATTATAATGATATAAGACTATTGCAATTAACACAACATAAGATCATTATAATGATATACGAATATTGTAATTAACACAACATAAGATCATTGCAATTATAATGATATAAGACTATTGCAATTAACACAACATTACTAAAGAACATTGTAGTCAATATGACAGGCAAAATTCAAACAATCATCACAAGATAAGTATTGCATTCAATACAGCATAAGATCATTGCAATCAATACAGTGTAAGATCATTGCAATCAATACAGTGTAAGATCATTGCAATCAATACAGTGTAAGATCATTGCAATCAATACAGCATAAGATCATTGCAATCAATACAGCGTAAGATCATTGCAATCAATACAGTGTAAGATCATTGCAATCAATACAGCATAAGATCATTGCAATCAATACAGCATAAGATCATTGCAATCAATACAGTGTAAGATGATTGCAATCAATACAGTGTAAGATGATTGCAATCAATACAGTGTAAGATCATTGCAATCAATACAGCATAAGATCATTGCAATCAATACAGCATAAGATGATTGCAATCAATACAGTGTAAGATGATTGCAATCAATACAGTGTAAGATGATTGCAATCAATACAGTGTAAGATGATTGCAATCAATACAGTGTAAGATCATTGCAATCAATACAGTGTAAGATCATTGCAATCAATACAGTGTAAGATGATTGCAATCAATACAGTGTAAGATCATTGCAATCAATACAGTGTAAGATCATTGCAATCAATACAGTGTAAGATGATTGCAATCAATACAGTGTAAGATGATTGCAATCAATACAGCATAAGATCATTGCAATCAATACAGTGTAAGATGATTGCAATCAATACAGCATAAGACCATTGTAATTAATACAGCGTAAGATCATTGCAATCAATACAGTGTAAGATCATTGCAATCAATACAGTGTAAGATCATTGCAATCAATACAGCATAAGATCATTGCAATCAATACAGTGTAAGATGATTGCAATCAATACAGCATAAGATCATTGCAATCAATACAGCATAAGATGATTGCAATCAATACAGCATAAGATGATTGCAATCAATACAGCATAAGATGATTGCAATCAATACAGCATAAGATCATTGCAATCAATACAGTGTAAGATGATTGCAATCAATACAGCATAAGATGATTGCAATCAATACAGCATAAGATCATTGCAATCAATACAGTGTAAGATGATTGCAATCAATACAGCATAAGACCATTGTAATTAATACAGCGTAAGATCATTGCAATCAATACAGTGTAAGATGATTGCAATCAATACAGTGTAAGATCATTGCAATCAATACAGTGTAAGATCATTGCAATCAATACAGTGTAAGATGATTGCAATCAATACAGTGTAAGATGATTGCAATCAATACAGCATAAGATCATTGCAATCAATACAGCATAAGATCATTGCAATCAATACAGCATAAGATGATTGCAATCAATACAGCATAAGATGATTGCAATCAATACAGCATAAGATCATTGCAATCAGTACAGTGCAAGAGCATTACAATTATCACAACATAAGACTATTACAAACATAAAAATTCTAATAGCTAGATGAAGATCATAGCACTATTGCAGCATGGATAGTTCTTGCCCAATTCATTTTTCATGTCAATGGAGTCTGTCTTTCTCCTTATGGCTGTATATCAAATCCTTTGATGATGTCTTGTCCACTCTCCCATTTCCATAACCTCCATCAGTGAGTCTTTCTAAATGATTGATCTCTATTTATTTCATTTTGAAAGTACTAAATCTTTCGCTTTACAAAAAGGTTATTTGTGTTATAAAATGTATATATTGGGGGTTCATTGCTAGACTAAAGTCAGTCTTTAACGAGCGTTGTTCACTTACCCTCAAATGGACGTGTAATAAGTCTGGTCATAAATATAGTTAACATGCCAACTAAGCCTGGTATTTACAGGGGTGTAGCTTGACTGAAATGAATGTGTAGGCACGTATTTCTAGGGAGGGTCATGTTTCCCGTGAAAAAATATGCAGTCCGAAATCGCTCAGGTGTGTTCTCGCATGTAATTTGAGAGAAAAAAAAATATTTTGTTTAAGCAGGAAATAAAGGCCCTTTCTGTTGCATTTTTAAGTTTGTTTTTTTGCTTCCTGAAATAAAAGTGTAAGCACATGCCTAAAGTGCCTAAAGGAAGCTATGCCAACAATTCAGTGTTTATCCCTATGTCATAAATATTTTAGTTTTATTCTGCATGGTGTTTTTGAATGGATATTTATGCTATTGATATAAACCTAATAGTCAAGTGTTGCCTTTCTTATTACCTACAGAGAATTGTTGATTTCAAGGTAACTTGCAGCAGCTATTGTACATCTTTTCTCAATGTATGTTTTAATGGCACACACTAATTCTACAAGCTTTTTACAGGAATTTATATCTCTTTATCAAGGGATGAAATTTTTAGTAATGTGCAGTATTGTATATAGTTTTGTGTCGTACATTTCAGCTTAACGGTATTTTGTTGAAAGGAGTTGTGAAAATGTAAACCACAGATTGAGGGTTAAATGCAAGGCTATAGTAAGTCCTTCACAAACATGAAGCACATACTATGATATTGCATTGAACGCTACAAATATAGTTTTCATTTAAAACGTTTATTTTCTTTTATAAGGTAAATAAATATGTATTTAGGAAAGATACTCATAGTAGCAAACAGGTGATATCTAACCTGTTTGCATAAGCATGAAGTTGGTTCTAGCACTGTAAAGGTTAAATCATTTATAGCAGATGAGTTGAAGTGATGTATTGTAGAATATGGGGTTTAATCTCCTTGGATGAATTATTCAACACCTTTCGAGCAGAGACCTCTTTAATGTGTGCCACAAAGAGAAATAAAGGGAGACAACAAAGTCTCTGCATGGCAGAGTTCAATAAAATTGCTTTGAAACAATTCATATCCAATTCTATTTGTTCCTGATTCGTTTGGTTTGTCGGTATCTATTGTTGATAAACATTATTTTCATTTACACCAAACACTAGGTCACCTATTTAGAGTTCCGAGAGAATCTATCCTTAAAAGGGCTAAAGGCTATGCAATATCGCTTCGCCTTACTTTACCATATCTACGGCAGAAGACTTTAGAAACCATACTAACAAAAGGATAATTTGCTCATGATGAGCAATTTACCCTTCTGTTATAATGGTTTCTACCAAATGGCTGTCATGTATATTTTCTTTTTATATTATTCTTTTGTCAGGCAATTTATATATTTTTACTTTGTGCAAAATCTGAAGAATTCTGTTGAATATTTATGATTCTGTATAACAAACATTCCTATTAACCCTTTCCCAAACGACAAATTTTTGACTGACCCAAATTGAAAGAGTTTGCAGACAACATTTCAAAATTTGATGAAATTTGAAAATAATCTTCTGATAGGGCAGAAAACATTGTGGGAAAAGGAGAAATTGCTCTTAGCGAGCAATTTCTCCTTTTCCCACAATGTTCTCCAGAGTCTTCCGCAATGTGATTAAATCTCTTTATTGTTAGGAAAAGGGTTAAACATGAAATCTGGTTAAAAGAAAATCTTCCTGGCTTTGATAAGAAAAGTTTGATAAAACAAGTTTGACGGTACTTGACATAATAAAGTGATTTACAAAGGGCATACTTATTTGCATTTGTTTATCATATCATAACAGCCAAAAAATGTCATTGAAACTTTGCATAATTGGTTAGGCAGTACTTAAGCCATTATGACAAAAGTTTTTTTTTCTCCTCATGTGCAATTTCTCCTTTTATCACAATGGTTTTAAATGGTATCTATTACAGAGGCTATTAAAGTTGTTCATTCATAAGTTCAGGGAAGACAACATTGCTTCACTTAACGCAATAATTGTTTCACTTAGTGCAATAATTGTTTCAATAATCTGTCGTAAGGCCAAAAAGCATGTTTAATTAATCACTATTCAAACCATTGTGACAAAAGGAGAAGGTTAAGAGCTTATTCTCAACTTCTCATATTGGTTTTAATAAAGGTCTGTTACAGAGATGTCCATAGTGTTTTCTTATATTTGGAAAGTTGTTAAAAGGATTTAGAAGAACATGAAATTGTGAAGTCACAGTAACTTTTATGTAGCAAAAATTCTTGACACTAAAAACAATTGTTTCTGTAACATTGCTGTTGAGCTTGTAACATTTATTGTGATTCACACATCACATTGTACAGTTTTTGAACACATCTATGTAGTGCAGACAGTTGTTGCAGTTAAAATGCCTGTCTTTATTTTGTAAACACACAGGTCTTAGTGAATTATGATATCACTATGTTATGATAAATGTTTGTAGGTATGGTGTATTAAATCTTTCGTTGAGGGGCAAGAACTATATTAGAAAAAAAAGAAACAAAAAAAACCAACAACATCATTCTATCGAATTAAGAATTTCAAATATTTTATCATTTTTGAGCAATTTCTGACAAAAAAGTCTGTACCTGTCTAAACTGTTTAAATCGAATAATCCAAAATGGTACTTTCCATTGCCTATTAATGGCGTGGTTTATTTCTCTTTCATTTAAAAAAAACCCCACACATAGTCATGAAACGTGTACAAGTATCAGCATGTAAGTTCTTTGACCTCTTGCAAGTCTACTTATGCTTTTGTAAAGAAAGTGTCTGAAGTTTTATCATGGATCAAACTTGACAGCACCTTGAATAGGGTTTTGATTATTCTTTACCCCTACAGTGCTGGAACCGACTTCATGCTTATGCAAACAGGTTAGATCCAGGCCAGCCGCCAAGTAAATTGGCGACTGGCCTGTGATCTAACCTGTTTGCTACTCTGAGTATTCTTTCTTCATCAAAATTGAACAGATGTTCAAGTTTTTGGAAAGCAGACGACACAAAAATCTATATTTTGACAAATTCCCAGCGTCCTGAGGGTTAAAAACAACTGTGACAATAGAAGAAAAGCAGATGACACAAAAATCTATTTCTAGAAAATTACCCAATGGATCAATGCAAGGCTATAGGAATTCCTAGTGTGAACCATGGACAACCATGAAGACTGCTTTAACGAGAAGGTGCTTAATTTAGAAAGTGAATTTAACTGTTAAAATAATGAAACATTTTTTTAAAAACAAAAATAATCAAAACCTGTTTTCTGTATCTTTTTTGGCAGCTAATGCCGAAAATAAAGGTTTTGTGTATCTTTTTTCCAGTCCTGGAAGAAATATTTGTGTCGAAGAAATTTATAAATGATTCATGAAGTTTGTCCTGCCAGTAATTAATTCCCTTACAATAAATGTGATGCATCATTAAAACAAGGTTATGCCAGTTCTTGCCCCTATAGATGTTTGATTTATCATACTTTGTTATTCTGAATGTGGTAAGAGACAACTAAGCCTGTGAAGCATTTATGACTTTGTCACACAACTTATTCAACCCTTTCCCAAACAACACATTTTTTCGACTGTCCCAAATTGAAAGAGTCTGCAGACGACATTCCAAAATGTGATGAAATTGGAAAATAATCTTCTGGTAGGCCAGAAAACATCGGGGGAAAAGGAAAAATTGCTCGTCACGAGCAATTTCTCCTTTTCCCTCAATGTTTTCTAAAGTCTTCTGCAACAAAGTGGTCAAATATCGTTATTGTTTGGGAAAGGGTTAAATGTACTAAGCAATATTGTCTCATTAACAGCTTCCTTCGTGTATACAGTTTTTACACACCTATTGCAAAAGATGTATATTTATATAAAAAATAATCATTGTGACAAACAGAGGAATTGCTCATAATTATTTTAATGAAATATCCTTTAAGTTTCTAATTCAGTGGTAGTATCCTTTTTGTTCATTTTTATTATTTTCATTAAAATGAAATGATAATACATGAGAAAGGTTAGAAGCATGACAATAGAAAAATGAATGCTTTATATCTATGTTTGAAGAATGTCAAAAGGAAAATGAAATGTATTTCATTCATTTTTTAAGCATGTCAATATGAAAAGGAAGGGATTTTCCCCATGTTTTAAGCATGGAAATAAGAAAATAAATGCATTTTATTTGTGTTTTAAGCATGGAAATAGGATATGAATGCATTTCATTTATGTTTTAAGCATGGAAATGGGAAAATGAATGTGTTTGTTTTTCATGGCTATAGAATGAATGTGTTATATTCTATTTTATGATTGAATTGTTGACAAGTTTTATTTCTATAATTAGTTTTCAAACTTCCCTTGCATGCATTATGCTTCACCGTTTAAGTCATTTGCAGATTTACATGCATGTTAGCTTTTGGAAGACACTCGTTAACACTTCCAAGTCTTATTAATAAACCAGAATATCATCAAAAAGACAAAAAAAAATTGTTAAAAAGCCATCAAATCTTTAACGCATTACCAAGTAATAACGACATTTAACCACTCTGTTGCTAACGACTCTGGTAAACAATGTGGGAAAAGGAGACATCTCTCCTTTTCCAACATTGTTTTCTACCCAATCAGAAGATTAGTTTTCAATTTCATCACAATTGGAAATGTCGTCTGCAAACTCTTTCAATTTGGGACAGTCGAAAATTTGGCGTTTGGTGAAGGGTTAAAACACAATCAAAGGGTTAAGTGATAATCCTTGAACTGTTTTTACAGATCGCAGAGTTGGAAGATGAGAAGCGAGATCTCGAGAAGAACGTTAACGAGTTGAAGGCCAAATGTGATCAGATCGAGAAACGCGCCCAGGAACAACGTCAGGTGGAGGAGAAGAAACACACAGAGGAGATTCAATTCTTGAAACGAACCAATCAACAGTTAAAGGTGAGCATTCCCCGAGCCTTATGAATTTATTTGGTTGCATTGTGGACTTGGAAAACAGGGATCCTGGGCAGGGATCAGGAAATATCCTAAACCCAATCGGTCCGAGAATTGGAAAACAGGGGTCCTGAGTTTGATTCCAGGCTTTTGTCAATATGTTAAAAAAAGGTCAATGCAGTGGTTTTATTTTTATGAAATATTTGGCGTTATTAGGCCCCATTCCCTCATCTCCAGAGTGTATATTTACCCCCCCCCCAAATATTTGAAAAATTCCCGTCTTGGAGGTGTTATTCAAGTTAATCAAGAAATGTTGAAGTTTGAACATGAATACAACATGTTAATGAAAAAAAGAGTTGGATAGTGTTTTTCACTCTATGTTTGGTGAATTATAGTGTTTAAACTTGATTTGTAGTAACTTGCTAGTAAGCATAGAAGTTTCCCCTTTTACACATAAATTTTCCCCCCTCATGAGACGTGACCCCATTCCCCCAAAACTGAAAAAAACCCACTGCGATGTGACATGATTATTTCATCTCTGACCATTGACCAGCCCTTATTGGCTGTTAAGTATGGGGTCTTTCTCCATCATTACAAGTCAGGCATAGAATCATAACTGAAAGAATGTTGACACGATGTAAAAGCCATATTTAATAAATAAATAGCAAAACAACTGAAATGGTGTTAGCATGAAAAAATGCGACAAATATTCTCACAGACTCCTTTCATTCCCAAATGATGTAGTTCTCACTAATCAAATACAAGCAAAATACTTTCGGTACAAGCAATGCATTTGCACAGTTTATTTGACAAAAGTTCAACAAAAGTTGTCTGTTGGTTAACCCTTTCCCAAACAATAACGACATTTGACCACTTTGTTACAGACGACCTTAGAAAACATTGTGGGAAAAGGAAAAATGTTTTACCGCAGTGTTTTACAGAGGCGTCTGTAACAAAGTGCTCAAATGTCGTTATCGTTTGATAATGGGTTAGGACAATTTCAATCAGAAAAACCAACATTGAGTTTAGGTCAGCATGTTGATTTACAATCAATCTGGAATCTAGAAGTCTAGAACATAACCTATTTTCTCCCCCTACTACAATAGAAATGCATCTCCGAATGTGAACAATTGTTGGCGAGCGTCCCTAAGAGGAAAAAAAAAACTTTGCAAGAGTACGATAGCGGTAAGATCCTGTGACCTTCATTTCACAGATCACAGGCTTGTTGCCATGGAAACACTTCCTGTTGTGCTTCGGAGTGCCATGATGAATGTTGTCCTGTTTTTGTGAAGAAAAAGAAATGAAATTCAGGAATGATCGAGGTCATAATTATACTTGATTTATCAACGTTTATTGATAACTTGTGTATTACAATCTTTCTTTGTGGATATGCAAGGCTTTTCAACATTTTTTTAAGTTATATTGTGGTGGCAGTTAGTACTAACATGTTCCTTATCCAACTCCAGTGCTATTTCTTTTACTTTGAACTAAGTATTCCAGTTGTAATGCAAATCTTAGAAACCAGAATGCCATTGGGTGAAGTCATTTACTTTTTATTTTCAATTAGATGGGTTTTACATCATGTCAACATTACTTCAGTTATGTTGCGATGCCTGACTATTTATGATGGAGGAAGACCCCCTTGTATACAACTGCCCATAAGGGCTGGTCAAGCTGGATATAGCCATTGGCATCTCATGAAAATCCTGAAATCATTTTTTCTATTCTTTTTTAACAAAAGGCAAGGAAAAGACCAAAACATTTCTTTTTATCTCAGTGCTTCATATCACAATTGCACAAACTATTTGTTGTGTATTGTGAAGTGAAAGAATAGTGCAACCATGAGAAATCTATTTCGTTGAAACAACGCTCATATGAAAAACAGGAAATGGGTTAAATCCTTTGGCTTTTAAAATCCTGCACATTGAAGAGCCAATACTGGTTGGGCCTCAAGATAGAGAAAAGAGGAGCTAACCCTTAAAGTGCTGGAACCGACTTCATGCTTATGCAAACAGGTTAGATCCAGGCCAGATACCAATAAACTTGGCGGCTGGCCTGTGATCTAACTTGTTTGCAACTCTGAGTATCCTTCCTCAACAAAAATTAAGGAGATAATTAAAGTTTTGGAAAACAGACAACACAAGGATCTATCTTTTGAAAAGTCAGAGCTTAACTAGAAATTGGAAGTAATGAGTGTTGTTCTAATTTAGTTGGCTTTTCAATGTTGTGTCAGCAGAAGTTCATCACAAATGTGGCAAAAGTTCACCTGTTCATGCTTGTTTGGTAATCAACCTTTATGAATAGCTAACGAACAAGTGAATATTGCATTTTGAAAAAGTTAAGATATGGCTGCAGAACAGGACAGCATAAAGGTACACTAAAAAGGCAAATGTGTTGGGGAGGAGAAAAGAAGATTTCGTTAAACTATATGTACCAATTTGTGTTGATCATTCAAAGGTGGCTTATGAATCAATTTATTAATTAATTAATTGCCATAACATTGTATGCAGAGGGAGTAAATTGATCATCCAAAGAATTATGTCATTAAGTCAGAGTGTTTTCACAATGTCAGGTACTGTTTTGATACCCGAAAATCAGCTCAAGCGTTAACTATCAAATGCTTTCTGGTTGTCTGTACAGCTTGCTTTGTAAAGTCTACTGTGTAAAAAATAATGATGAATTGGGTCGAGAAGTAATATTTTAAGATTAACACATAACTACACCCTGACATGATTAAAAATAAAATCTCGTTAACTTAATAGATTTTCTTTCTCAATACATATTTATCATTTATATTTAGTATCTATCATTTATGCCTTTACAATTATATGTCTTTAAAAGGCTTATGAGATGTCCCCTGAGGGGCCCAGTTGGTTAACCCTTTCCAAAACAACAAATTTTCAACTTTCCCAAATTGCAAGAGTTTGCAGACGACGCTTCAAAATGTGATGAAATTGGGATGTAATCTTCTGATAGGGCAGAAAACATTGTGGGAAAAGGAAAAATTGTTCGTTACGAGCAATTTCTCCTTTTCCCACAATGTTTTCTTAAGTCGTCTGCAACAAAGTGCTCAAATGTCATTATTGTTTGGGAAAGCAGGGGTGTGGAATTACTATGCCCGACCCGGGACTTTTTGCCACCGGACAAGTAGGTTTTCAAGCTGCACTTGTCCGAGGGCAAGTAAATTTTGCTGAAATATAGAGCCCATTTTCAATTCTCTTTTCATTGTTGATCTTTCATGTCTGAAATAGAATATAACCCATGTTCCTACAGCTAAAAGTTGCTCGATTCATAAACTATTTAACACTTGTGATGCCTCTCAGTGGAAGCAGTTGCCATTGGAAAGAACAGGTTTTCTGATTGGTTAACATTATACTCTATTCACACTCTTTTAATCGGACAAGTGAACCTTAGATACGGACAAGTAGAAAATTGGGTCTTACTTGTCCAAGGACAAGTTGAACAATTCTGTAATTCCTCACCCCTGGAAAGGGTTAAGGTTGTGGTCTTAGAACTCGGGGGTCCCGGGTTAGAACCTTACCAGTACCTCTCATTTGTCTTTTGGCAATACACTTAGGAGCCCTAGCCTGGTGCACATAGGAAAACAGGAAAAATTACGAGAATTCAGTGATTTTTTACTAAATTAAATCAATGGACTTTTTTGACCCAAACTTAAAAATCAATGTGTTTTTCCATAGGAAAATGATTAAAATGAAAGAAAGTAATGAGTTTTGGGGAAATTTTATGAGATTTTTTTGGGCCAAAAATTATCACTGTGAGATGAGATGATTCTTCAAATGAGAAGTTCAAACAGTATAGGGGTTTCCACATCAAACGAAGAAGTTAGGAAAAAGAAAAAAAAATTATGCAAGACTTCTAACCAACCTTTCTTTTCTTCTCTTTTTCAGACTCAGCTTGAAGGAATCATTGCCCCTAAGAAGTAATGAGATGGCAGAAGATTCAGTGTTGTGGAAAAACTGTGATAACAAAACATTTGCTTATTCATTTATGAAAAACACTTAAATATGTTGGATATTCAAACACCCTTTGTCACCATGGACTCACTATAAGTTGTACAGATTATTTAATTGACCGATATGAAAATTTGTATTTGTATATACATGTATTTATCTTTGATGAAAACGGAAAACTAAGAATATTTATTAAATTTTCATTTGCATTTGACGATGAAATCACTTGGAATGAATTAAAAAGAAACCAATTAGAAAAAAAGACTTGTTAAATAATAATTGATAAAGGAGAAAACTTATGGTTTTGTAAAACAAGAATACAACTTTGGACTATAACTATTTGGATTTTTCTCTATTTTTACTTTGTTCATAAACTTTCAAGCATTCCAATTGAAGATTGAACCATGAAATCTTTCGGGCCAAGGGAAAATTGAACTCAGTACAACACTTGGTCGATTTATTGAAAATGATCTTTCGTTTGCATTTGAAATTCATTTCTGTATGTAATCATTAAAAAATGTTATTTTCTAAAAAATGATTCATTTTCCTTTCCATCCAAGGATTAGTACAGGCCATGAAATTTTCAATGTTTGTTCTGTCAATAGGGACTCCAACTTAACCCTTTAACGACATAAGACCACTTTGTTGCAGACGACTTTGGAAAACATTCTGAAAAAAGGAGAAATTGCTCGTCACGAGGGGGGGGGGGAGTATGGTTGAGGGAAAGAAATAAGATGTGAAATTACAAGCTTTCATTTGCTGTTCTATATCAAATTTATTCAACAAAATTTACAAATATCAAATAAAAAATACTGCAACATGAAACAAAAATAATCATCAATCTAAATAAACCTTCTACGAATGTAGCCCCTAGAGTGCACACAAGATATTCTAATCATTTGACCTAGCTTTTGATCCAACAAAATCCATTTCAAAATGAGGCCAACATTCTACCAAGACATTTATTCTGAACAAGTTTCATGAAGATTGACATGTTTATGTATAAGGGTCACAAGGCTTCTTGTTCACATTATTCATCCGTCACCTCGGCCTAGTGGTTAAGGCCATGGCCTCGGGACAGGAAGGTCGAAGGTTCGAGCCCCACGAGGGGCGTTGGTCCAGAGAATGTCTCTTGTTCCGAAATGGCCGGTTCGTGAGCCGTGAGCTTGTTAAATTTAATGGTTACCTACTAATATCCTCTAGGCGCCTGGCATAGTGATAGAAGTTGGGAGGTACTTGGTATAATCAGTGAAAAGTGTCTCGTAAGCCAAAAAACTGGCTGACCCTTTCAATAGGGGTGACACTTTAATAAAATAACCTTTTATTCACAAATAGACAGATGCACAGATCGAGGGTTCGATGCAATACTATAGTAAGTGCTTCACAAACATGAAGCACTTACTATAGTATTGCATTGAACCCTCAAGATGGACAATGGTATTATCCAGAAACCACAAACGCTCATCTTGAGTATTTTGTGTCCAGGTGAGCTAAAAAGGAGGAACATCCATGTTATAGGGAGGACTTGGTAGCCTGGGCAACCTTCGAATGTGTTGGTCTGCCTAGAACTTTCGATATGTACTGTCCTGCCTCAATCAACTTCTGTAGACTGATGCCCTGAAATATACAACAACAAAAGCCAATGTATATGGTTAAAAGCGTACCCTATTATTTAACCCTTTCCCAAACAATAACGACATTTGAAGTGTTTGATGCAGACGACTTTGGAAAACACTGTGGAAAAGGAGAAATTGCTCTTAACGAGCAATTTCTCGTTTTCCCACAATGTTTTCTGCCCTATCAGAAGATTAGCTTCCAATTTCATCACATTTTGTAATGTCGTCTGCAAACTCTTTCATTTTGGGACAGTCGAAAATTTGCTGTTTGGGAAAGGGTTGAAAGGATTATCTCACAGATTCCTGTGTTTATTTATGAGTCGACATTCCCATAGAATCCATGACAGGTGCCTAGGCTCAATTAAAATTAATTAATGAAATCCCTAGATTTCAGCAACTACTTCCAAGTAAAGTAATTAAAAATGGTCTTTAGTTTAGTGACAATGATTGTTAATCTCAAGTTTTTTAACGTTAACTACTTCCAGAGCACGGATATCTGAATTGGTCCCTTTAAAGTTTAAAAGACAGCAATTGTCAGCAGGAAATTATTCCTTTGTTGAAATTTCCAGCATTGGCCATAATACCAGTACATGACTTCATAGCAGCTGAAGTTTGACAACTCTGTGACAATCTTTTGATTTCAATATCAATTCTGTGACAAAAGAAGATTTTGACACTCATTCAAATTCAATGATAATGGATGATTGTTATGTCAATGTTTCTGTTGTTACTTTTCTTTTGTTACTTGAATACATGATGTATGTCCAGATGTCAGCTACAAATCACCCAAAAAAGGGAAGGATAGCCCTATTCTGTTGTTAAAACTATAAAAAATTTAAGATGGTTTTAACATCATGACAACGGAGCATCAACATATTATTCAATGCCAGCCTTACTATTGATAGAGGAAGTGCTCCACAAGCTTTACTACGGATGATGAGTTTAGCTAGGTAGAAATATGTTGCCATGCCAAACACTAAATGATGGCAGGAGATTCCATATCAACTGCCGATAAGGGCTGGTCAAAACGGGTAGGACCAGCGACATTCCACAACTCAGAAGGGAGACTACCTCGTCACCGAGATTTGAACCCACATGGAGAAGGGTCATGTGACTTCAAGTTCTGTACTCTAACCACTAAGCCACAAGGGGCCTCCTCGATTTATAATTATATGATTGACAAGTTAATTAATGTACTCACCGTTTCTATATTAAGACCATGGAGCATGTAAACTACATCTTCTGTTGACACGTTGCCACTGGCCCCACTGGCATAAGGACAGCCCCCTAGTCCAGCTATAGAACTGTCTACCACCCCTACCCCCATCTGTAATAGAACATTTACATATGGAGCATATTCATCTTCTGTTGACGCATTTCCACTGGACCCACTGGCATAAGGACAGCCCCCTAATCCAGCTATAGAACTATCTACCACTCCTACCCCCATCTGTAATAGAACATTTATATAAAGAGCATAAAGACTACATATTCTGTTGACACATTTCCACTTGCCCCCATCTGGCATAAGGACAGCTCCCTGGTCCAGCTATAGAACTGTCTACCACACCTACACCCATCTGTAATAGAAGATTTACATATGGAGCATATAAACAACATCCTCTGTTGACACATTCCCACTGGCCCCACTGGCACAAGGACAGCCCCCTAATCCAGCTATAGAACTGTCTACCACGCCTACTCCCATCTGTAATAAAACATTTACATATGGAGCATATAAACAACATACTCTGTTGACACATTCCCACTGGTCCCACTGGCATAAGGACAGCCCCCTTATCCAGCTATAGTACTGTCGACCACGCCTACTCCCATCTGTAATAGAACATTACATATGGAGCATAAAGACAACATCCTCTGTTGACACATT
The DNA here is from genome assembly GCA_947846245.1 of Cerastoderma edule. Taxonomy (NCBI): domain Eukaryota; kingdom Metazoa; phylum Mollusca; class Bivalvia; order Cardiida; family Cardiidae; genus Cerastoderma; species Cerastoderma edule. The sequence goes on along the minus strand of OX401420.1, from coordinate 9,672,684 downwards.
CCCACTGGCCCCACTGGCATAAGGACAGCCCCCTAGACCAGCTATAGAACTGCCACCACACCACCTGTAATAGAACATTTACATATGGAGCATATAAACTACATCTTCTGTTAACCCTTTACGGTATATAGCGCCGTTCGCCGCCTTATCGATTACCGTATAAAACCCTTTTCACCGTTATACCTATTACCGTATAAAACCTATTTTGACGTTCTATCGATTACCGCATAGAACGCTTTTCGACAGCTGAAAAACTGATTCAACTTTAGCCCTTAATAACACATCTTTGCACACACGTCATTTTCTCCAAATTTTATTTTCCTCTTAAATAAATATGTCTTCTTTCATTTCCGATGATAAAATCATAGGGTCAAAGTTTAAACTTTTGCTCTAGAGAGAATCTTTTGATAATGGTCTCACGACACGCTTATGGAAATAACGCTATCAAATTGAGATGAAGGGAATCCAAATTACCAACCTAATTAATGAGAAGCCTTCCGGTCATAAAAGATCAAAACACTGCCGATTTGTAAAGACTCGATAAGGATTTCATGCAATTCTTTAGTAACTTAACACATTTCTAAAAATACTATCCAATTAAAACGAGAGCATACGGCACGCGACCTGTAAAGGATGCTTATGACACGGAGCTATTGTTCAAAGTTTAAAGGCGATTGAAAATCGAGCCGTTAAATAATGGACGTTATAAAGACGGCCTTTTTAAAATATTTAGCCAATTTGGTGTTTCCGATCGCAAGTCAGACATCAATGTAGATTCAGAGCAGTAATTTGATCGTTTTTTTTAAGCCTGAAGATGATGAAATGTTGATAAATATTACCAATTCACGGACAAGCAAATTAGATCATTCCTCCTACTTTGACTACAACTACGAGCTTTTGGTAAATTCATCACCCATGGGCACGTATTTTACGGAAATATTAGCATGTTTCTTTGCCAAAATGAATTGATTTTTACTGTTTTACATTTATTACAAGGACCAGGTTTAACTTCTTTACAAAGCAATATTGCGTTGAAAAACATTCTTTTCTTCATTTTGGAAACTGTTTGAATGGGCATTGAAGTAAAACGATTCAGCTTTGTTGAGAAATATGCAAAGACAAAGTATCTATCTCGAATCATGTATGGTATTTTTCGGCAGCAAAATTCCCTGCAATTGATGACAAAACAGAAAAACAAATTAGGGATCTCTCAGGGATAACACATAAGTCATTTTATTACTTTTGATTTTGTATAATTCACACTGTAATATACATTTTCATTGTTTGTTTAATTTTCTACAATTTAATCCTGATATGAATGTATCACTAAATAAAGAAAAAAACATCAACTTAAAGGAAATTTTGTTCTCGTCGTCTTTTATTCTTTGAGAAAATCTATTAGATGAATGTAAAATGCATTAATTTGGGTTTGATTAACAGTACCCCAATCAATAACAATTATCGGAGATAATCCTGTGCAAATAGGTACCCAGGGTGACTAATTATGTATGCGTTAATGGTCTTCGATAATCGGATGGTTTATACCTATAGTGTCACTGATAAGCCTTATCTCTATACCTTAAAGGGTTAACAGGTTTTCACTGGCCCCACTGGCATAAGGACAGCCCCCTAGTCCAGCTATAGAACTGTCTACCACACCCACTCCCATCTGTAATAGAACATTTACATATGGAGCATATAAACTACATATTCTGTTGACACATTTCCACTCGCACCACTGGCATAAAGACAGCCCCTAGTCCAGCTATGGAACTGTCTACCACACCCACCTGTAATAGAACATTACATATGGAGCATATAAGCTACATATTCTGTTGACACATTTCCACTGGCCCCACTGGAATAAGGACAGCCCCCTGGTCCAGCTATAGAACTGTCTACCACCCCTACCCCCATCTGGCATAAGGACAGCCCCCTGGTCCAGCTATAGAACTGTCTACCACACCTACACCCATCTGTAATAGAACATTTACATATGGAGCATATAAACTACATCCTCTGTTGACACATTCCCACTGGCCCCACTGGCATAAGGACAGCCCCATAGTCCAGCAATAGAACAGTCAACCACGCCTACTACCATCTGTAATAGAACATTTACATATGGAGCATATAAACTACATCCTCTGTTGACACATTCCCAATGGCCCCACTGGCATAAGGACAGCCCCCTAGTCCAGCTATAGAACTGTCTACCACACCTACACCCATCTGTAATAGAACATTTACATATGGAGCATATAAACTACATATTCTGTTGACACATTCCCACTGGCCCCACTGGCACAAGGACAGCCCCCTAGTCCAGCTATAGAACTGTCTACCACACCTACTCCCATCTGTAATAGAACATTTACATATGGAGCATATAAACTACATATTCTGTTGAAACATTCCCACTGGCCCCACTGGCATAAGGACAGCCCCCTAGTCCAGCTATAGAACTGTCTACCACGCCTACTCCCATCTGTAATAGAACATTACATATGGAGCATATTCATCTTCTGTTGACACATTTCCATTGGCCCCACTGGCAAAAAGACAGCCCCCCCCCACTGCAGCTTGCAATTTCTCCTTTTGCCACAATGCTTTTTCAATCTGTTCACATATCACAACAGCAGAACTCAAAGGTTTTTCACATGTTTACAAAACTTTGCTAAAATCATCTCTTTCATGAAATAAAATGTTTTCTGCTTAAAAACAATCAAAGCGCTGATAGCGCTGAAGGACTTAGGTGCGTTTAAAGCAAGATGATTGACGATACATTTGTAATTTTCTTTGATTTACATCTCAAAGAAAACAGCTGCTCCTTTTACCACCATTGCTATAATTTTTATTTCTGTGAACAGAGACTGAACGATTGTCTCTTTTTCGAATCTGGCCATTTTACGATTTTCAATGAGGCAACAGTACTAATAATATAGAGCAAAACAAAGCGAGTAAATCCGGACTACATTCCAAGTTCCAAGAAGGTATGAGTCTGCACAGTGAAGGCAGTTGTATAATGAGTAATTGGGGTCAGACCGCTGTTTGTGTATCGATAAAGTACCGTCCCTCAAAAAGTGGTATGTAAATTCAATGGACTAAGGTGCTGACCCACCCTTAGTCCAAAATGTGTCTGCATGTGGTAAAGATTAACCATTGCCCTCACCTGTAAAGCAGCAAGAATGTTGGCCAAAGCCTGTCCATATGTATCATGACAATGGACAGCTAGTTTCTCAACGGGTATGTGCCGCATGACCACCGACAACATATCTCTCATCGATCCTGGGGTACCGACCCCTATAGTGTCACCAAGGGAGATTTCGTAACATCCCATATCGTACATCAGTTTGGCAACCTGTATAAAGATTAGAATATGAAATAAAAGAGGAAAGTTTAACCCCTTTTGTCAATGAAATCATTGAATATTTCAATTAGTTACTTGTCATCCTAGGTTGCATTCTTCAGAGGGGCCAATTTTTCTTCTGTGGAGGATTTTTAGGCAAGATACTTTCTTCTAGCCTGATACTGTTAGACACAATTAGGTCATACACCTGTTAATTTTGAGATCTTGAATTTCCATTGACTCCAATGTTAAATCAGGTATTTTCAAGACTCTACTGAGTAAAGAAAAACAGTTTTTTCTAGCCTTAGCTATATACAAAAGTACCAAGTTGATCCATTAAACTCTCTGTACTAGTACCATCCGTAAAAATCAATTCACAAGCTGTCAAATCTGGCCGAGGTACTTGTGTTCATACATCCCAAACAAATAGTCCTGCAATAGGCAATCAAAACAGACTTAGAGAGCATTGCAGGACTATCATCTATACAGGAAACACATCAGTGTTCTACCAGCTCATCTCTTACCAGCAAAACTATGCACCAGAAGTTGAAACTCAGAATTTCTAAATCAGACTATTTTTGGGTACTAAGACATAGAAGTACTCTGTAACAGGCACTAGACCTTATGCATCAATGCGTGAAATGTCACAGTGTTACAACTTAAAACTAAAACAACATGGAATGAAAGATCAAAGTATGATGCATACCTCTGCCACCTTTTCTGGAGGCACATCTCCTTCGTAGGGGCATCCTAGCACACATGATACATATCTGTAAATGATGAAAAGGATTTAAACATGGATGCCACATGATGCAAAAAACGTGTCAATAAGGTTTTTAAAAAGCTTTTATTCATCCTCAAATCACTGAGATTTATGACCTAAGTATTTCAATTTAATCACCGATTCGATGAATCACTGAAACATACACATTCGATTTGACGTTTTAGGGTGTCAAGTCTGAATAGAGATATGGTTCGCTAAATGATCATTTACTGTTTACTTATTTTGAAAGTTATTTACATTTGTAGAGGAATAGGGCTATTTCATGTTTTTCTAGGTTTTACACAGCACCAACAGAATTTCAATTAAGTTGCAATGCTCGACTCTTTATGATGGAGGAAGACCCCATACTTCACTGCCCATAGAGGCTGGTCAAGCCAGGTAGAACCATTGACATTCCGTAAATCAATAGGGAGGCTATCTCTCAGGAAAATCAAAATACTTTAACCCTGATTTGAAACCATGCTGGGAGGAGCCTTGTGATTTCAAGTTCTGTACTCTAACCACTAGGCCACAGAGGCCCACCACCATAAGAAATTGTCAAGCCAGGTAGAACCAATGGCATTCCGTAAATCAGTTGGGAGACTATCTCTAACGAAAATCAAAATGCGGTAACCCTGATTTGAAACCATACTGAGAGGGGCCATGTGATTCCAAGTTCTGTACTCTAACCACTAGGCCACGGAGGTCTCCAGGGCTAATTCAAGTGCAAAAAGCACGAAAAATAGCATTTATTTGTCTTAACCCTTTCCCAAACAACAAACTTTCGACTGTCTCAAATTGTAAGAGTTTGCAGACGACATTTCAAAATGTGATGAAATTGGAAAATAATCTTCAGAAAACTCGTTAGGAGCAATTTCTCCTTTTCCCACAATCTTTCTAAAGTTGTCTGCAACAAAGTGGTCAAATGTGGTTATTGTTTGGGAAAGGGTTAAAATGGTATTTCCAGTACAAACTTCTTTATTTCTTATCCTGTATACCTATAAAGAGTATAGGTTCTTATCATTTTTTTTTAAAATGGGTTTTACATCGCATCAACATTATTTCAGTTATGTAGGGATGCCCGACTCCTACTGATGGACTCAATTGCCCACAAGGGCTGATCAAGGCGGGTAGAACCATCGGCATTCCGTAAGTCAGTCGGGAGACTGCCTCTCATGAAAATCCATATCCCTCTCAGGATTTGAACCCACGCGGAGAGGGGCCATGTGAGGGGTACTTATCAAAAGTGTCTTGTTAAGACAATTCTAGCGAGTACTAACTAAATAGGGTTAATCCAATAATAGGGGTTCTGTAGCCCCTAATATCTACTGTAACGTTCGTTGAATGTTAATGCAAATTAGGAACCTAATGCATTGTTGATGAGAACATGCTGGTATATATAGACATCACAACCGCTCAGTGTACGACAGTGTTTTTTCACTGATCGGATGGGTTTGTATCTTTGAGAGGGTCATTTGCTAGGTTTGTTACATTGGTGGCAGCGGTGGGATTAAGACTTCTCCTTCTATCGGAGTTGCCCATCCACATGTTTCCCAAGGGCCAAGACTCGGGATGAGTCTTCTCGGAAGTGGAAATTATGTAACGTTCAGATGTGTTTGTGTCTTTGAGAGGGTCATTTGCTTGGTTCGTTACACTACTAAGATTCTGGGAGGTAGAGAAAAAAATGGTAATAATACTTCGAGCAATGAGAAAATACACCCTTAATAGAGGAAAGAGAATGGAAATAAACATTTTTATGTACCAAACACCTAAATCAGGACATAAAAAAACCAAAACTCCTAGGCAGGATAATCATCAAAGACTTATATACATGTATCGGAACCTTACCTAAAGGGAGGTGAAATCTGATTTTGATTTACTTGTCTGTAAATGCCAAATCGTTTTCTGCACTTATCCGTACAATAATAATATAGTTTAGATTAGCTTGCCCGTGAAGGCTTTTGGACAAGCTGAGCAATACTGAAAATTGATTTTTTCACCCCTGAACCTGTAAATTAAGAGAATGATCCCGCATACATGTACAAAACCTCTTTACCAGGAAGATTTCCAGACATTTATGTTTATCTACCTACCCTCTAACTGGGATGTTGGCTTTCTGTGCGGCAGACATCACTACCTGAAACCTCTCTAAACTTTCTTTTATTGTACAGTTGATATTCTTCCTGAACACAAAAAATATAGAATACAAAATTCCTTGATTTATTGTTCCTGTGTATGCTTCAGACAACTTTTCAAATTTCTATTAATGACATGTTTATATAATCATTGAAAATAAAATGAAAAAATCGATGACAATTTCCTTACAGGATTCAATAACTGCACAAACATGTATACTTTATTTTATTCAACAAGAGAAAAAAAAGAAAAATTTATGACACTTTCCCTATAGAATTCGTTGATCGCAAGAACATGAATAAGACAACTTTAACAACTTCTTTTATTGAACAGTTTATATTTTTCCTGAAAATAAAATGTAAAGACACTTTCCTTACATAATTCCTTGTTTATGCAATAGACAACTTTAACAACTTCTTTTATTGAACAGTTTACATTCTTCCTGAAAAAAAAAATGTAAAGACACTTTCCTTACATGATTCCTTGTTTATGCTAAACACAACTTTTGCGATTTCATTTATTGAAATGTTTATATTCCTCCTAAAAACCAAATTCATAGGCACTTTCTTGACAAAATTCCTTGATTTAATAACCCTGTTTATGTTTAAGACAACTTTTCTTTTTAAATTTCTTTTATTTTACAGTTATATTTCCCCTGAAAAGAAAGAAAAATGAAAATGCATGACACTCTTCCTACACAATTCATTGATTGCATATTAATGCTGAAGACAACTTTTCAAATCATTGTTAAAAATGTTGAATTTTGAAATACACTTTGTCCAATGATGATAACTGAGTAATTTAATCACAAATTCATTAACTGAAAATGTTGACTCATCAATAATCTATGATAAGCATTCATAGCATTATTATCACAGGGAGAAAAATCATAAAAGACCTTTATTAACACTATATATAGTGTTAATAAAGGTCTATTATGATTTTTCTCCCTGTGATTATTATCTGCTAAGCTGTTATTTTATCCAAAAATGCTTTTATTCATTAAATATCATGCTGTTTTATTAAAAAGGATGTTGTTTTAATGGAATAGTCTATTGTTTTCCTTAACAAAAAATACCTCAACAAAAAGTCCACAGAAAATATAATCATCTTATCTGAAAATGATGATGACTGTTTGGTCTCTCAACAGATTCAAGTGTTTTCAACAACCTGCTCTAAAAATATGTATCTTTAACTGATTTACCAGTATAACAGATTCAAAAATGGTCATCCTGCATTTATGTGTATTTGGCTTTCACTTTTCTGCTTGCTATTCAAACACATTCCTTAACTCACATCACCAAGCATTTCTTGATAATCAAAAATAAAGGACACTTACTTGCTAAAACTTTCCGATGCAGCACCAAATATGGCCACTTCATTTGCACCAGCCTCTAACTGGAAAATTTAAACAATAATAGGCAAGGGTTTCATTAATATTTGTAGTAGGAGGGTGATTTGCAAAAGTAGGCGAGTTTTGTGGTACCCCATGAGTAGATTTATCATAAAACTGAGCAAAGAAGCCAGGGTTTATGGTCAAAGTAGCCAGGAGAAATCCCCCCCCCTCCGGCTCTTAAAGAAAACTCTGATAGGGGTCTAATTATTTTCCATTTTATATCTGATATTGAGTATAAACCATCATGCAAATTCAAAGCTCATTAAGAGCAATTTAATTTTTTCTTACAGTGGTTTCTTTTAAAGTCTGCTGGCAATGCGAAGTTTTGTAGAGTAAGGGATTTAATCCTTATAGTGCTGGAACCGACTTCCCGCTTATGAAAACAGGTTAGATCCAGACCAGCCGCCAAGTAAATTGGCGGTTGGCCTATGATCTAACCTGTTTGCTACTATGAGTATCTATCATCATCAAAATTTAGCAGATATTTAAACTTTGGAAAGCAGATGAAACAAAATCTATTTGTAGAAAATTACCCAGCAAACTAAGGGTTATGAATTTAAAATTTGATATCAACTCTATAATCATGATTTTAACTATCTTTACCCAAAATTTTACTGAATGAAGTTTAGATAGTTTAGAGTAATGCAAAGGAACAGAAATGCTTTGTTACAGGCAATATTTGAAAACATTGTCATAAGTAGGAATTATCTTCATGACTATCACACTTTCCTTTTGCTAAAGCACACTCCCCCGAAAAATCCATGTGCCACTAGTATGGATTGAACTTTTGACCCCTGTGACATAAAAGCCTTCACCTCAACCACTTGGCTATGTAGGACCCTTGGATAAGTAAGTACCAAAAGCTTTAAAGAGATTGGACAAGTCATTTATGAATACCTACAGCAGCTTCAAAACCTTAAACCATTTCCTAAACAATAACGACATTTGACCACTTTGTTGCAAACGACTTTAGAAAACATTGTGGGAAAAGGAAAAATTGCTTGTAATGATGAAATTGGAAAATAATCTTCTGATAGGGCAGAAAACATTGTGGGAAAAGGAAAAATTGCTCGTTACTAGCAATTTCTCCTTTTCCCGCAATGTTTTCTAAAGTTGTCTGCAACAAAGTGGTCAAATATCATTATTGTTTTGGAAAGGGTTAAGCTTATAAGGGATTTGGAAGTGTCATTATGAATACCTACTGCGGCTTCAAACCCTTTAAGGTTTGGCGTGAGTACAGAATATGTCACATTCTCCAGTCTGTCGATATTCCTCATCACTTCCGCGTTATCTGCCATCTGGGGTAGAAAAAGCAAAAATATAAATCAATAACTTATTACTTCAAGCTCAAAATTTTAATGTGTATTGGCATAACATATACATATTGTTGCTTACATATTCATATTTACATATAATGATAAAAATCATGCATAAAAAAACCCAATACAGTAATGTATTTTGAACATAGACTTTAAATCTGTATCATTCCTTGCGGTTTACTCCAGATTAAAGAGACAAACTCCTCTAGCTAACTTCTATACTGCTTATCTAACCCTTTACCAAACGCCAAATTTTCGACTGTCCCAAATTGGAAGAGTTTGCATTCGACATTTCAAAATGATATGAAATTGACAAACAATCTTCTGATAGGGCAGAAAACTTTGTAAAAAAAGGAGAGATTGCCTGTTAAGAAGAATTTCCCCTTTTCCAACAATGTTTTCCAGTCGTCTGCAACAAACTGGCCAAACGTCGTTATTGTTTGGTAATGGGTTAACCCCATATTGTGGGTACACAGGGCTTCAGAGTGATATCAGGTCCGGGCAATTGACCCACTACTTCAAAATATAGTCCACAGCTTTCATTTTGAAATGTCATCTGCAAATTCTTTCACTTTTGGTCTGTCGAAAATTTGGCGTTTAACCATTAAGCAGGGTACCTGTGGGACCCATTTGGGTGAGACAAAGCTTGTGACCTCAATACAGGACAGTCCTGACTGGGACAGCCTGTTCACCAGCTCTATCTTTGCATCAGCTGGTACCAGTTCTTTCTCATTCTGTAAACCATCACGGGGACCGACCTCCACAACTTTGACAGACTTGGGTAGGCCAGATATCTGTAAAAAAAAGGGGGAAATTAAAAAGATGGAAGTAAATGCATTGAAATATCAAAGTATTGATAGATTTATTTGGAATATAAGGCACCAATTCCTTCATACAGTCAGCTTTAAATGATATTTTACACTCTCAAGAATTTGAGGAACAAATAAATGTAACGAATGTCGTTGAATGTTAATATTCAAACAACTTTTGAAGAAAATTGCAAAAAAAAAAATCTTCCAAGTTTAAGTGACAACCTTAACATGAAGCTTATACCATTGGTGTGCTGCAGTCAAACTAATTTGATGTGATACAGAAATACACTTTAAAACCGAAGAATAGAATTGAGGGATCAACATACTACTACCTATTGGCTATAAAACAGAACTTGAAATCCCATGGTCCCTCTTTGTATTTGTTCAAATCCCGATGATAGCATTTGGACTTTAATCAGAGGTAGTTTACTGGCTTTATTTTGGAATGCCAGGCTTGACCAGTAATCATGAGTAGCAAGGGTTGGGGTATCCCTCTTCAAAATAACTATTAACGCTGTGTCAATAGTATTTCAATTATTTCACAGCTTCCCTGGTTTTCATGAGGACTAGGCAGGGCTCTAATGTGTCTTGCCCAAGGACAAACTCACAAAAAATCCCTGTGTTGCTGGTGAGGGTGAACCAATGATTCTTGGGTCACTGAGCCATGTGGGACCAAAACATAACTAAAAATGTTGAAGAGTGTATGTGCCAATCAAGCCATCTAGAAAGCTTAGTTCGTTGGACATCATTCTAGTATTGAGATGGTTGTGGGTTCAAGCCCCATGATGGGGGCACATTTTCATAATGTTTACTTCAAATTCAAAGGTGTCAGAAGTTGAAATGAACGGTTAAAGGTATTGCCATTTGGACTTCACCTGTGTTTAAGCATACACACAGTGTAAGAATATTTGACAGTCGTTTGTTGTGTTTTTTTTCCAACTGCTTCAATACTGAAACTAAAAGCCATAATGTCTTAAATCATTGATTATTTTGGTAAATAGATGAAAAGCCGTGATAATTTTTGGCCCCCCAAAAAACTCATAAAATGTCCCCAAAACTCATCACTTTCATTCATTTTAATCATTCTACTATAGAAAAACCCAATGATTTCTAAGTTTTGGTAAAAAAAAAAAAACATTGATTTAATTTAGAAAAAAATCACTGGATAAGGTACGAGAGACGTAGGGGACAAATGATTCATCGAAATGGAAAACTGTAAGACGTTTCGGTCATATCGAAGAATAGACCTACTGCAACTTGAGCGTGACATCTTGTGGTCACAACAGCTGTTCTTGCGTAGTATGTGGCATTCTGAAACGGCTGACAGCTCCGGAAGAGATGCCCGATCAAATTAGCTCGACCCATCGACGCAAGTTTCACGTATATTGCGTTTCTAACGACCACCGTAAGGTCAAATTATCTCCCTTTGCAACACACGAAAACGTAAAAGCGGATTGAAACATCTATTTCAAAACTACTTTTATTCATGATTTTATGTCGATATTGTATCCAGCTAATTGATTGGTTTGTATTGTTTTATTATGTGAAAAAAATACAACCATGAAACCCTTTATAATCACGACTTTTAAGTTTGTCTCAATGTTCCCACTTTTGTCACATAATGTCCGACCTGGTTGTTTACCCGGATAAACAGTAGCGTCTTGGCTACGGAATCAATCGTTAATCCTCTTTTTAATTTTTTCTTGATCATGAAAACATGTGATTACCCAGTACTTCATTTAAGCCTTTCAACAATTAGAAACCATTAAATTGTCGTATGTATTCTGTTTTTGCACTTTAACTGGTGTAGACAGTTGTTGTTCACAGTGACTGTGATTCACACTGTGGAAGATGCATGCATGTTATTGTGGAGTGAGCGGTTAAGTCTTCTCCTGTTCTGCAAAAAAAAAATGTTCAGCAATTTGAAATCATTTCTTTGATCTATTTGGTAGCTTTGATATGAAAAGTTTTTGTCGCATCGTTTGAAGACTGATATTTCCATTACTTGCATTAAAATATCAAATTTTATTTTATGACATTACTCACAGTTATGAATTAATCCCTTTTAAATCGATTCCTTTTTAGTCAATCCATACACATAACATGTTGGTATACCTCATATATACTTTGTAAGAACAGTTTAATTGACACTAGGTGACGATTTATCTGCTCCCAATCAACTTTCATTGCACATATGTGCATAGATACGATGTCGTTACGTCTTGTGGCTGATGTCTGGTTGCCACCGATGTTACGATTCCACGCTCATCACTTGTTGGAGCAAAATCAATTTCAACAACCACATGATAGATAACCTTTTTATGATAACCCTAGCATAGTATTGTCTAAAATGTCAAATCAATCAGCTTGATAGAAGCTAGAATTTCTTAATTAAGTTGTATATATCTTAATTGTTGGTAAGATTTAGTGAGAAACAAACCATTAGTGGCCATTTTGATTTTTTCACAACTTCTTGCGTTTTCTGCTTTAGAAATATGGTAATTACCAATTGAACATTTAGGGCTCATCCAATGAAAACACATGTTTTTTCCCGCCTTTTTTTCAACCTTACTACAACTTCCAAATATGGAATACACCTACAGGTTTAGCTCCGCCCAATTTTGTTGTCAATTGTTGCAGGATAGTCCTGGATATCCGAAGGAAAACTAGAAATGATGGATTTTAGAAATTAAATGTATAAGGATTACGAAAAATGCTTCCATTCTCTTAAAATAATGGAAAAATATAATTTTTTGGACTCTGATGTATGAGATTACATGCCTATGTTTAATCAGGTGAAGTTTTGTCGCATACAGTTGCCCCATTTTTTTAATTATCATAGCGGTTGTGATACACAATCGGCCTGCTCCTAAAAGCTAAGAGGGCAGATTTACTACCGTGTCCCTGACAGACACGGTAGTAACATTACTTCTAATATATGCACTGGAAAAATCTTATTTAGCCTTTTGTTATTGTTTAACGGCAATTGATGCCACCATTTGGTGGTATGTAAGTTTATTTTACATGTCTTATCAGTTGACTTGAATGGCCATTTTGTGCTTTAAATCTGAAAATCAGAATTTGGAAAGTCCGACACTATTTGGTTAGTTCGAAATTATGATGTTAGATTTGCCCCATCACAAAATAAAAAGCAATCTCCATGTCAAATTATTTTGACTACATGTTAAAAGAAGTCGTCATTAAAATCATTGACGATTAAGTAATAAATATGACGCCTCATTTATGCAGTACATAGTTTCCATGTAATGTAATCTTTCAATAACCAGACCACCGTTTCTATTAAGGCAAGCAGGAAATGGTCGCCTAGTGTTAATTAAACCATTCTTACGAAGTAAATATGTCAAATACAGACATGTTATGTGTATGGATTGATCAAAATGTGATTGGGTTTCAAATTTTGTTGTCTTTGGGCGAGCCCAACTGATACACCTGGTTTCATGGGTTTCCTTAGACTGGTGACTCCAGGAAAGCCGTAACATGACTGAAAAACTGTTGACACAGCATTAAACCCCATATAAGCATTAACAAACAAACTACTGTTTGACATAATCGCTGATCAGATGCTTTTTGTTTTAAAATGTGTCTTCATATTCACCAAAAAGTGGATATGAACAACAAAATGGCATTAAGATTGGCATTCTGTACAAATTGTATGTAAAATGCAAGACTAATGTAAGATCTCTATTTTTGAAAACTATTTTACCATTTATTTGTGATCACATGTGTTATCTATGAGCAAAAAGAAAACGTTTCGAATGTTGTCTGTATAATGCTCATCATTTATTAAAGATACATTCATAATCCTTTTAACTACGTTGTTATTTCAGACATGGATAGATAATTTATTGACCAGCAGTATGATCTGTAATGCTGTTTAACACACAAGAACTATGCCACAGCACAAACTTCCAAGCATGTTAAAAATGGTTTCCCCTGCTCGGAACTCGATTGAAGACCTCGCTGATATCGTCACATCAGGAGAACTTTCCGATGCACTGCGTATGTACAATGAAGTCAAACGTGATGCGGAGAGAACAGATCAGCAACATATCCCGATTGAAAGTGTCTCAGCCCCATCAGAAGTAGTCATCGAGACGGAAAAAGAGCAACAAACAGTCTGTATGTACAATTTCTCGTGTAGCCTATGCAATGAAATCTTTGAGAACCAGGATGACCTCACCTCGCACAATTGTCTCCACGACCCCAACGTGAATGTCATGTACGAGTGCCAGGAGTGCAGAACATTATTCCAGAGCCTCGATGCCCTTGCCCAGCATATGAAAACACACGAGGAGAACGTGTTGGTGATCAGCGGAAGCACCCGTGCCAACAAGCGCGCACCAGTCTCCAAGACACCACACGTCGGTTATATGTGCTCCATTTGCGACAAAGTCCTCAGCAGCAAGGGCAGTGTTATCAAGCATATGGAGCTTCACAAGGGACTGAAGCCGTACCTTTGTACGTTCTGTGGGAAAAGCTTCTCCATCAAGGGGAACCGGAACAAGCACGAGCTGATACACGCGGGGGAGAAGCCGCACAAGTGCCACATCTGCATGAAGATGTTCACGTTCAAAGGCAACCTCAAGAAGCATCTCCTGACCCATACAAACTATAAGGAGTACAAGTGTGAACTCTGTGAGAAGGACTTCACGCTGAAGGGGAACCTGGACAAGCACATGAAGAGGCACGAGAAAGGATTGCGACAGAAAGGAAAGATGAAGATTGTGGATGTGTTCCATGTTAATCTGGATGAACACGATGAGATGGAGGAAAAGGCAGAGTTAGACCAGCTGGCAGAGAATATCGGACGATCCACCGAACAACTTGAGTCTAACGTTATTGATATAGCTAGAGAACAAGGGGGAAAGCTGATGGTGCCTGGGGGATTTAATGTTAATGTGAAGGTCATTGAATCATCAGTTACAAAGGCAGAGATAAAAGAGAGTGTTGATACTATATCAGCTGAGTTGGAGGTGGAAGAAAAGGCAGGGCTAGATCAGGTTTCGGAAATTGATGGACAGTCCACTGAACAACTTGAATCCGATATTATAGATATCACCAGGGAACAAGGAGGTAAATTGATGGTGCCTGGAGCTTTGAATGGTAGTGTGAAGAGAACAGACTCGTCAGCTGAGCAGGTAGAGATAATTGAGAGAGTAGATACTATATCAGGGGAAGCAGAGAAGGAAAATTAAACTTTTGGCTCAATTAATTGATCAACAAAGGTCTAGACATGGGGATGTTTTTTAAGTGTTATGCATGAAATTTTTCAGACACTATGTGGATATCTTGTGTAAGAAGTATTTCAGAATGTTGACATTTTGTGAATGAAATACTTCAGACACTGTGGATATCTTGTGAATGAATTATTTCAGACAATATGTTGATATCTTGTGTATGAAGTATTTCAAACCCTTTGTGGATATCTTGTGAATGAATTATTTCAGACACTGTGGATATCTTGTGAATGAATTATTTCAGACACTATATTGATATCTTGTGCACAAAGTATTTCAGACATTATGTGGATATCTTGTGCATGAAATATTTCAGCCACTATGTGAATATCATATAGATGAAGCATTTGAAGCATTTCAGACAAGATGTGGATATCGTGTGCATAAAATATTTCAGACACTATGTGGATATCTTTTTTTGAGTGTACCTGTCAAATTCATCTCTGATAGATGATTTAAATGAGTACCCTCAAAGATAATGAATTAAGAAATTAGTACAATGAAACATTAATAGCATCATAATGACTTTCATATGGGCCGCGTCAAGCGAAAAGGGGCATAAATAAAAAACGCTGACTCGGCTCTTTTTTAGCGCTATTATTCGAGCATCTAGTCACGACAGTTATCATTTGTATTTATCTAGAGGTAGAACTTGATGTCCTCTAAGATGGCAAACAGTGTAACCCCAGACCAGCTGCCACGTCAGTGACGTGGCGGCTGGTCTGGGGCTACACTGTTTGCTATGTCCGAGTGCCCCTTTTCCCGTGACATGGTCCATCTAATGATTACTCATTTGAACAGTTTTATCAAGATGGCAAAATCAATTGTCTGTATTGTCCAGCTTGTCCAAAAGCCTTTAGGAAAAAATGAATTCATTTACTTTATAATCATTATAAAGACAAGTGTAGAAAGACATTCTCATTCACAGACAAGTAAATCAAATTTATGATTTCGTCACCCCTGGATGATTCTTATAAATAACCACAATGAAGATCTTAGAGAATGATAAAAGAAGTTAGCTTTCAGGGTAGGCGAAATCTGTATTTGATTTACTTGTCCTTAAATGCTTAATCTTTTTCTGTGCTTGTCCGTATAATGGTTATATAATTGATTTCAAGAGCAGATCACTTGTCCGAAAAGGCTTTTGGACAAGCAGGGCAATATAGACAACTGATTTTGCCATCCCTGTGCATGATTGATATGAGATTCCAATGAGTACTACCCACACTATAGAGGCTAGAGAAAGAATAAAGAAGATGATGTGATCATATGAATATTCCACATACCTTGGCTGTTGATGGTCATTTCTGTTGTTTTTTTTGTGTGTGTGGAACACAAGGGGTGATTGATTGATCAGGAAGAATTGTGTTTATGAATTGATGTTATTTTTTAAAAAAATCTTTTTTTTTTTTTTTTTAACAGCTGATCAGAGATCTTAACCCTTATAGTGCTGGAACCGACTTCATGCTTATGCAAACAGGTTAGATCTGGGTTAGCCACCAATTAAAATGGCAGCTGGCCTTTGATCCAACCTATTTGCTACTCAGAGTATCTTTCCATACCAAAAAAAGCAGATATTTTAGGTTTTGGAAAGCATATGACACAAAAATCTATTTTGAGAAAATTACTCAGCATTTAAAGGGTAAACGCCTCATAGACATTTTAACCCTTTCCCAAACAACAAATTATTGACTGTCCCAAATTGAAAGACTTTGCAGATGACATTTCAAAATGTGATAAAATTGAACAATATTCTTCAGAAAGAGCAGAAAACCTTGTGGGATAACGAAAAATTGCTTGTTACGCGCAATTTCTCCTTTGTCCACAATAATTCTAAAGTCTTCTGCAACAAAGTCGTCAAATGTTGTTTTTGTTTGGGAAAGTGTTAAGAAACCTTTTCTTTCCAATAGCTTTGCATTAGCAGCATTTAAAAGAAAACAATTAAAAACAACATAGACCCAGAAATGGTTTTACTCATATTAATGAACACATTTTTTTTGTCACAATTATTTCTCTTTTTATTTTGGCAATTAGGTAATGCTAGTGCTCATTCATTTTTTTGTGTTACTTTTATTGAATTGTTGGAAAAGTTTTCTGCTACAAATTATTTGGATGAGGGAAGACATTTTGATAGCTGCACAGTATGTTATGCTGCTATTCCCTTTCTTTTTTTTGTTTAATCTCTTTTTTGTATATTGTTTTATTGACATTTTGCATTAATTGTTTTTGAGCTTCTTGTTTTGGACAAAAGAGCATGATTTGCAAAACATAAACCTTAAAAGCCAAAGAGTTCTCAAACTTTATTTCAGAATGAATTGAAGCGGGCAAAATCAAAATGTACTACAAGACCAGTCAATTCAAAAGCTTGATATCTTAAGCAATAATTGTATGTATAAGAAATATATGCCAATTTTCTTTTTGGTTTGTGACTTTTCTCAGTCAATTATCAATATATTCCAATAAGAAAAATCTTTGCACCAAAAAAGTTGTCACACAAAAGCATGTTTTGAAGAACAAATAGTTTTCACAAAGTCCACAGTCTCTCCTTCCGTAAGAAATAAGTAAATTTTTGAAAAAATACCCAGCATTCTGAGGATTTAAAATATATTGTAGAGGACACAATTATGGATTGTCTTGTGAACTCTTGATTAATTGTCTTGATCACTTAACTATGAATTCTTTGGTAACATGAAAATTGACAGTAAGTGTATTTATATTTCTTAATTTCCATTTTGTTTCTTTTAAGTTAAATTTTTCCCCTTTCTCGGATATTGCTACTTTAGATGAGTTTTGCACAGATTTGCCCCCTGTCTGAAAAAGCATGTTAGTGATTTTTTCTATTATTCTTACAGCTGTAGTTTGAACAATCGAGCCTCGTTTATCCGGACACAAGTAACCGCTAAATAAACGATTATACTGGTTTCCAGATTAGCCATACACATATACTATTAAAAGTTAGGTTTGGTTCCCAAATTTCATTGTATGGAGCCGGAATGCGGATTTTCCGGATTAAACAGTACAATTAATGAAGATAAGGACGGTTCCCTACAAATTCTGTACGGATGGCAAGTAATCCTGATTAACGACGACCGGACTATAAAGGCTCGACTGTATATTGATCCCCTATGTGAGATTTGTTTGTGGTTCAAATTTAAAGCATACACAGGCTACACTTTAATGTTAAAGCCATACTTGCGCTTATCTTCACTCAAAGTTCTAGGATAATTGAATATTGAATTAGAATTCTCTTTCACAGAGGAATCAAGACTGTAACATGTTCACATGATGCTTTTAAAAGAGTGAATACTATAAGGTTTGTTTACAATTGACGATAAAACTAGGTCAAACGAGAAACATTGGGAACCAATAAAACCTGAGAAATTCTCCATTTTGAATGTTCACGTTGTTAATATTGGATAAATGACAGTATTTATATGATTTTTCTAACCAGGTGATCGCCACTCATTAATCCGAGCGCTCCTTGCTATTTTAGGTGTTTCTCGAATGTAGACAACAAAGTTAAATTGGTGGGCGCCAAATTTGTGAAAATAGCACTTTGAAAAATAGATAATAAATAGTGCAGGCGTTATATTGTCATGATCCTGTGGTTTTTTGCTATGTTTCAACATATTCTAATTTATTACTCATATTTCCCAGTTTTGCAGTTTTTCTGAGCGCTAGTATGCTTTAAAAGAGAGCTACATTTTATCAGTTACATTCACAAGATACTATTTAGGAAAAATGAGATAACTGTATCTCTTTTTGTCCTAGTGATTTTGTTATGTCTTTTCTACTGTAGTTGGTTTACTTATATATAAGGTTTTCATTGTTAAGATGTTTACGTTAAATGAAAGCGGTGGTCTTGATATGAGGTTTTATTTGGTCCTTTTACTGGCTCTTTTATGAAAAAGTGTTTCAAAAACTAATTTAGACAAATCCTATATTGTTGGTACACAATAGAATCTCTTGCCCAGATGAGTTCCAATAATATAGGGTTTAAATGAGTAATATATTTGGTCGTTTAACATCTCTTTTACAGACAGTCTTTCAAAAACTACATGTACTTTAGACAAACCCTATATTAGTGGTACTCAATAGAATAGTCGTTTCTTGACAATTCTAATGAGTACCAACAATATAGGGTTTAGAGGCGTAATAAAGAAGTAAGTGGGGAATATGCTTCTTGTTTGTACCTGAGAACCAACAATGAGAACCAACAATATAGGGTTTTTGAGCAGATAAATAATAAAAGAGTTAGCTTGAGGAATGAGCCTTTTATTTTGACCTCTGAGAACCAACAAAGTACCAACTGTAATGTACAGTATGTTTACTTCAGTAATTCAGGTTTTTGCCCCATGTTACATAATAATAATACATGAATGTTACATGGTGCAACTTGCATATTTCATTTGAAAATAGTGTTACATTATTGCTCATATTGAGAAATGCTACTTTTGTCATTGTTTATCATAGGTATTATAATAACGATTCATTTAAACGAGATATTTGTTATTTATTTCTCCATCATATAGGTACGATTGTTTGATTTATTACCTGTTCATGAGATATTTTTTTCTTGGTGCCCCCAGATTTTTAAGAATTATAAGTCTTGTGGTGTTACAGGTCCGGGGTTTTAGAGACAGTGAGACACTTTATTAAAATTCTGGAAAAGTATTTTGAGGGAAATTTTGTTTTGTTAGAAGCCTGGCCTAGGAACATTTGAGGGAAACATTAAGAAACAACAAAATATTCGTAATAAAATAGTTTAATGAACTGGAATTTGAACTGTGGAACAGTGAGTTTAGAATTCAAACAACAACAACACATAGAGTCTATATATACTATCATAATTCATACCATCAACACACTTTTCTTTAAATACCATTTTATAGTATAAATGTTTTTGTTTTGAAAGTACAAATTACAATATTCCCAATTATAAGAAAAACGAATCGAAACAATGCACTTTTTCCCAATTGCCTCCACACCGGACCCCTTTCCAAATGGTGAAAAAATGCTGTACCTGTGTCCTCTAGTGGAAAGCTGATTGGACATCAAGGACTGGCCTAAAATGTGAATAGTTAACAAAACACACCCATTTCAGGGATAGCGAAATCTGATTTCGATTCCATTGTTCTTAAATAGCAAATCTTTTTTCTGCACTTGTACATGTAATGGTTCTTTAATAATTCTAGTAAAAAAATCACCTGTTTGTTAACCCTTTACCAAACGCCAGATTTTCGTCTGTCGTAAATTAAAACAGTTTGCAGACGACACTTCAAAATGTGATGAATTTTAAATATAACCTGCTGTCGGACAGAAAACAATGGGGGACTATGAGAAATTGCTCATTAAGAGCAATTTCTCATTTTCCCACAATGTTTCCAGAGTGGTCTGCAACATGCTGGTCAAATGTTGTTATTGGTTGGTAATGGGTTAAGGCTTTCCCACAATGTTTTCTACTCTATCAGAAAGTCTTTTCCCAATTTCATCACATTTTAAAATGTCGTCTGCAAACTTGTTCAATTTGCGACAGTCGATAATTTGGCGTTTTGTAAAGGCTTTAAGGGTGTCCTCTCTTGAAAGCCACCATTGATGCTTTAATTTTGATAAAAAAAAAGAAGTATGACACCTATTTGAAATGTCTATCCATGTCAGTATGAACAACAATCGGAACTACTTGGGTATTTCCGTGAGCTGAGAAATACACGTTTTCATTGGATAAACTAGTCCGAATGATCCAGTTGTAGATATTTCATTCTTACACAGTTACAGCTTGGATCATGTGAGTAATGGTAACTCGGATGATCCAAGCTGTAACTGTGTCACATAGAATGATATACAGTGAACCCTCATTTATCCGGACACGTCCGTTCCCAACAAAATGTCCGGTTTACCGAATAATCCGGACTAATGAAACAGAGCATGTTCTTATTCACATTAAGACATAAACGGTCTGTATGAGCGGTGTATAGTTATAATCCTTTAGCAAACGCCAAATTGTCGACCGTCCCAAATTGAAAGAGTTTGCAGAAGACATATCAAAACATGATGAAAATCAAAGATAATCTTCTGATATGGCAGAAAACATTGTGGGAAAAGGAGAAATTGCTCGTCACGAGCAATTTCTCCTTTACCCACAATGTTTTCAAAAGTCGTCTGCAATAAACTGGTCCAATAATTCCGTTCCCTTACAATTTTGTTCGGATTGCGAGATATCCGGATAATCGGGGTCCGGATAAACGAGGGTTCACTGTATCTACGTCTGGATCATTTGGACAAGAGTTTTGGATAAACCAGATGTGTAAAGATTGTATGAACGAAGGTATTAGGAATGCGATTGTTTATTGATCAGCTCTTCTGGAAGCAGACGTTAACTCGAAGAGTAACTGTTCCATGGACTTGCAGGCTTTATATTTGCACTTGGCGCTAGTAATAACCGCTGCTTTTCTGAAAAGAAACGAAAATCAGTATACGCTGACTGTTAGGTTTTTGAATCGACACATTTTTCAACAGAATTTTGGTTATTTTCCATTGGTTTGTGTAGCTTTTCCTTCATGTTTTGTTACCAGTAATACACAATTTTCTTTCTAAGGCAGTGAGTGGCTCTCATGGTAAGCCTCATTCAAAAGCTTTCAATATTGTGAAACATGATAACAGCTCAAACATTGTCGCGCATATCTTTACAGTTGTCTGAATGCATTAATTGTTGTTGTTGTTTTGTTGTTGTTGTTTTTAATCATAATTCAAATTGAATGCTTGAGTTATTCTTAATAAATGGTTCCTAAATGTGGCACAATTCATTCATTGGTTCATTCAAAGGTTAGTTCTGACACCACCTCCTACTTTGATCAAACAAACAAATCATAAACGCATGACAAAAACCCATCAATGATTAAAAATCTTAATTAACGAACACATACACACATCTGAGGCATTCTGGAACCAAATTGATTAATTCAACACTAATCGATGGAAAATAATGTTGACAGTGACTGGCCAGAACTGAGTCATCATAATTGCAGCTAGTAAGGGGAGCGAACTGCTACTCAAAAGTTAAAATTGTCTTGAAGCAGTTAGCTTATCAATTGTTTGCTTATCAATTGTTTGCTTATATTTTCTTTTGGGTCATTTCTTTAATTTTGTTTTATTAAAAACATAGGCATCATTAATTTTGTAAACAAAACTCGTCTGCCAAGAGGAAAGAGTTGTCAACAGACCAGAAAGAAAAGGCAACATCTTTGTCCAGAGATAGAATATCTCAAAGAAAACTTCAGAAGCATTAGGGATAAGTCGATTTAGAATGTCAAAATTCTTGAAGAGATTTTCTGCAAGTGGTTCACTCTAAAATAAACAAAGAAGTGGGCGGCAACTGTCTGCAGGGAAGAGAGGTAAATTGTGAGGCTGGCTAGGAACAACTGAGAGCTTGTTTAGCAGAACTAACATCATTAGTCAATGAAACAGTACCTAGACAAGTATCTTTAAGGCGTTGGTTAAAATTGAATGGATATATATTCACGAAGAAAAATAAGGAAGACCCTCACAATCAACACCATCAAATGAAAATGGTTTGTTTATTGTTTGTTTGCATCATTTATTTTACTTCGATTGTGAAGGAAGCTTAATAAAGCCCTTTGTGTCACTCTCGATGACTGCTTCCTGAACAATACTACACTGGATTGTGGGCTAGTCCGGGCAGTTTACACCTCTCCTTATGAGGATTCGAACCCGGGACCCTCGGTACAGTAGTCTGACACTCTACCACTGCGCCACTGTTGCCCACATGTGGAAAGAATGTCTTTGTGTAAAACAAAAACTTCATTGGACAGTGTTAGACAGTGGGAAAAGGTGATTTTTAGTGATAAGACGCGCGTAAAAATCGATCGTCAAAACAGGATAAATGTTTGGAGAGAGCCAGATGAAATTTTGGGTCCTGAGTGTCTTGGTCAAAGAGGCAGGCCATGTTTGTTATTGATATTTTGGGGTTGTCTGACATATAACGGAGTTGGAAGTTGTTCATGGTAATATTGATTCAAGGAAGTGTATCGAATGTCTTGACAATAACCTCTGGCCTGTTATTGCTAAGAATTTTCCTACTGGGAAGGTTAGCTTCCAAGAGGACAATGCACCTGTACGCACTTCCAGATTTACATCATCCTGGTAAAATGATAATGAAATTCCATGAATGACTTGGCCGTCTCAAAGTCCAGACATTAATATAATAGAAAACGTGTGGCGAACAATAAAAATCAAATTGGAAAAGAAAAAAACACATGATAAAACCCCAACAAGACCTCGAGGATGAAGTCAAACCGATATGGTACCACACTATATACAGAGCCTGTATGCTTCAATACCAAAAAGAATCAGAAAAAGAACCAAATACTAGTTGGGTTTGCAGTTCAGTTCAAAGTTAATTGTTATAAATGATGTCAGCCATTTTTGTTTTTTGATGACTCACTTCTGGCCAGTCACTGTAAAACATGTATTTAAACTTACCCCGCCAAATTCCAGGCCCTTAGAACGATGTAGCCATTTTTGTGCTGGTACCCACTTGATGAGGGTACACAAGAGTTATCGTCCCTGATCGTCAATAAATGTAGATGGCCTCGTTTGTCACTAGTTGGCGCTGGTATGGTTATAGTGACCTATAAATATTAAAGTCATTTAAGGTAGACTGCCCATAATGCCATTTTGAAACTCATTATGTCATCAGACTTCTTAATAAGCTCTCGGTGAAGCTCAATCGGGGTCCGGAACTATTCGGTTCAATGCGAGTTGTTCCAGCCAAGACCGAGATATATCGAGAACAACCGAAGTAATTTGATGCAAGAATGAATTTCAAAATGGTGGATTATGTGTATTCTACCTTAAGAACAGAATGTAGAAACATTGAAGGTTATATAGTATTGGAGATGCGTCTCAGAACAATTTCAATGGTCAATTGTTTAAAGAACCAAATAAACCTTAGAAGACATAATCCCATCTGATTGGTAAACAGCACAGTTGTCCGCTGATCGGTTGTGTTGTCTGTGAATATTTCAGCATGTTCTGTATGTGGGAAAGGCAACTCCAATAGAAGAGGAGGACATTATCCCACCACTGCAACCAATGTAACAAACCTTGAAAATAAACATCTCAAGACACTGGCGTTCACCGACCAGTTATGCTGTCTTTAAATATACCTACAGGTTCTCTTTACATGTACCAATGTATAAGGGTTCTCAAAAATGCATTTGACTTTCAGTGATCTGATTTTGTTCTGTCTTCTTGAGGTTAATTGCTCGGTTCTTTATAGAAGACACGAATAATGATTGCTTAAATATATTAAGTTTTGACAGCCTTTAAATGCTCTGTTTGTGCTTTCCATGGTGTTATGAACATGTTGTAGAAGTGTTCTTGAGTTTATTTTAAGTTGATGCCAATACATTCTATATCTTGTAAGGTTGTGATGCAATTTAAGTTTCAAGTTAAGCTTAACATAAAAACTGTAAATAGTTTATCTAAAGTGTCCTAGACAGATTATACGAAAATTAAAAGGTATACCCAACATATATTCTGTTACTTTGGGAAGCACTTTAGACAAACCGCTGTGGACGATATACCTGATGATTGAAGTCCATTCCATCGAGGTTTTTCAGGTAGACTATTGGTCCCAGAGCTATAATGTTGCTAACCATTCGGTTTTCCCGCCTAAACTCGAGAAACTTGTCCTGTTGTATCTTCATAATCTGCGGATGAATGTTAACAGTCAGTTCCAGAAGTTTTAATTGGCAGCATGGTTGAAAAAGGTGAGCAGATGAGTGATAAATGTAGACAATCAGTTCTAAAAGTTATAAAAGGCTGCATGGTTGAATAAAGGTCATGCAGATGAGTGATAAATGTTAACAATCAGTTCTAGAAGTTATAAATAGCTGCATGGTTGAATAAAGGTCATGCAGATGAGGATTAAATGTTAACAATCAGTTCTAGAAGTTATAAATGGCTGCATGGTTGTTTAAAGGTGTGCGGATGAGAGATATATGTAGACCAGTGATATTTTTTTTAAAAATAAAATCAATGGGCTTTTTTGACCCAAACTTAAAAATCAATGGGTTTTTCTATAGAAAAATGATTAAAATGAATGAAAGTAATGAGTTTTTTGGAAATTTTATGTACACAATTTGTTCTAGAAGTAATAAAAGTCTACATGGTTGTATAAAAGGTGTGCTGATGAGTAATAAATGTACACAAATAGTTCTAGAAGTAATAAAAGGCTGCATGGTTGTATAAAGGTGTGCAGATGAGTGATAAATGTACACAATTAGTTCTAGAAGTAATAAAAGTCTACATGGTTGTATAAAAGGTGTGCTGATGAGTGATAAATGTACACAAATAGTTCTAGAAGTAATAAAAGGCTGCATGGTTGTATATAAGTGTGCAGATGGGTGAAAAATGTACACAATTAGTTCTAGAAGTAATAAAAGACTGCATGGTTGTATAAAGGTGTGCGGATGAGTGATAAATGTACACAACTGGTTCTAGAAGTAATAAAAGGCTGCATGGTTGTATAAAGGTGTGCAGATGAGTGAAACATGTACACAATTAGTTCTAGAAGTAATGAAAGGCTGCATGGTTGTATAAAGGTGTGTGGATGAGTGATAAATGTACTCAATTAGTTCTAGAAGTAATAAAAGTCTGCATGGTTGTAAATAAGTATGCAGAAAGTGAAACATTTACACAATTAGTTCTAGAAGTAATAAAAGGCTGCATGGTTGTATAAAAGGTGTGCAGATGAGTGATAAATGTACACAACTAGTTCTAGAAGTAATGAAAGGCTGCATGGTTGTATATAAGTGTGCAGATGAGTGAAACATTTACACAATTAGTTCTAGAAGTAATCAAAGGCTGCATGGTTGTATATAAGTGTGCAGATGAGTGATAAATGTACACAATTAGTTCTAGAAGTAATAAAAGGCTGCATGGTTGTATATAAGTGTGCAGATGAGTGAAACATTTACACAATTAGTTCTAGAAGTAATAAAAGGCTGCATGGTTGTATAAAAGGTGTGCAGATGAGTGATAAATGTACACAATTAGTTCTAGAAGTAATGAAAGGCTGCATGGTTGTATAAAGGTGTGTGGATGAGTGATAAATGTACTCAATTAGTTCTAGAAGTCATAAAAGTCTGCATGGTTGTATATAAGTGTGCAGATGAGTGAAACATTTACACAATTAGTTCTGGAAGTCATAAAAGTCTGCATGGTTGTGTAAAAGGTGTGCAGATGAGTGAAACATTTACACAATTAGTTCTAGAAGTAATAAAAAGCTGCGTGGTTGTATAAAAAGTGTGCAGATGAGTGATAAATGTACACAATTAGTTCTAGAAGTGATAAAAGGCTGCATGGTTGTATATAAGTGTGCAGATGAGTGAAACATTTACACAATTAGTTCTAGAAGTAATAAAAGGCTGCATGGTTGTGTATAAGTGTGCAGATGAGTGATAAATGTACACAAATAGTTCTAGAAGTAATTAAAGGCTGCATGGTTGTATATAAGTGTGCATATGAGTAACAAATGTACACAATTAGTTCTAGAAGTAATAAAAGGCTGCATGGTTGTATAAAGGTGTGAGGATGAGTGATAAATGTACACAACTAGTTCTAGAAGTACTACAAGTCTGCATGGTTGTATATAAGTGTGCAGATGAGTGAAACATTTACACAATTAGTTCTAGAAGTAATAAAAGGCTGCATGGTTGTATTAAAGGTGTGCAGATGAGTGATAAATGTACACAATTAGTTCTAGAAGTAATAAAGGCTGCATGGTTGTATATAAGTGTGCAGATGAGTGAATCATTTACACCATTAGTTCTAGAAGTGATAAAAGGCTGCATGGTTGTATATAAGTGTGCAGATGAGTGATAAATGTACACATATAGTTCTAGAAGTAATAAAAGGCTGCATGGTTGTAAATAAGTGTGCATATGGGTGATAAATGTACACAATTAGTTCTAGAAGTAATAAAAGGCTGCATGGTTGTATAATGGTGTGAGGATGAGTGATAAATGTACACAACTAGTTCTAGAAGTACTACAAGTCTGCATGGTTGTATATAAGTGTGCAGATGAGTGAAACATTTACACAATTAGTTCTAGAAGTAATAAAAGGCTGCATGGTTGTATTAAAGGTGTGCAGATGAGTGATAAATGTACACAATTAGTTCTAGAAGTAATAAAGGCTGCATGGTTGTATATAAGTGTGCAGATGAGTGAATCATTTACACCATTAGTTCTAGAAGTGATAAAAGGCTGCATGGTTGTATATAAGTGTGCAGATGAGTGATAAATGTACACATATACTTCTAGAAGTAATAAAAGGCTGCATGGTTGTAAATAAGTGTGCATATGGGTGATAAATGTACACAATTAGTTCTAGAAGTAATAAAAGGCTGCATGGTTGTATGAAAGGTGTGCAGATGAGTGATAAATGTACACAATTAGTTCTAGAAGTACTACAAGTCTGCATGGTTGTATATAAGTGTGCAGATGAGTGAAACATTTACACAATTAGTTCTAGAAGTAATCAAAGGCTGTATGGTTGCATATAAGTGTGCAGATGAGTGATAAATGTACACAAATAGTTCTAGAAGTAATTAAAGGCTGCATGGTTGTATATAAGTGTGCATATGAGTAATAAATGTACACAATTAGTTCTAGAAGTTATAAAAGGCTGCATGGTTGTATATAAGTGTGCAGATGAGTGAAACATGTACACAATTAGTTATAGAAGTAATACAAGTCTGCATGGTTGTATAAAGCTGTGCAGATGAGTGAACCATTTACACAATTAGTTATAGAAGTTATAAAAGGCTGCATGGTTGTATATTAGTGTGCAGATGAGTGATAAATGTACACAAATAGTTCTAGAAGTAATTAAAGGCTGCATGGTTGTATATAAGTGTGCATATGAGTAATAAATGTACACAATTAGTTCTAGAAGTAATAAAAGGCTGCATGGTTGTATACAGGTATGCATATGAGTGATAAATGTACACAACTAGTTCTAGAAGTAATACAAGTCTGCATGGTTGTATAAAGGTGTGTAGATGAGTGAAACATTTACACAATTAGTTATAGAAGTTATAAAAGGCTGCATGGTTGTATATAAGTGTGCAGATGAGTGAAACATGTACACAATTAGTTCTTGAAGTAATAAAAGGCTGCATGGTTGTATAAAGGTGTGCGGATGCGTGATAAATGTACACAATTAGTTCTAGAAGTAATAAAAGTCTACATGGTTGTATATAAGTGTGCAGATGAGTGAAACATTTACACAATTAGTTCTAAAAGTTGTAAAAAGCTGCATGGTTGTATGAAATTGTGTGGATGAGTGATTTATGTACATGATTAGCTCTAGATGATATAAAAGGCCGCATGGTTGTATAAATGTGTGCTGATGATTTAAACACGTGCTCAATTAGTTCTAGAAGTGATAAATGGCTGCATGGTTGTATAAAGGTGTGCAGATGAGTGAAACATGTGAATATTTCGTTCTAGAAGTCTTAAAAGGCTGCATGGTTGTATAAAACTCATGATGATAAGTGCTAAATGTTAACAATCAGTTCCTAAAGTTATAAATGTCGGCAAAGTTTTGTATAACATAGGCGTAGGAGCAGGGGGGGCCAGGGGGGGCCCGGCCCCCCCAATATCCAGACTGGGGGGGCCAGAGTATACTTTGGCCCCCCCAATATTCACAGTGGCAAATGAAGATATTTGTATAGAAAAATGAAAGAAACGAAATTTAACAGCAGAATAAAAATAAATGTGTATTTTTGTGCTCTATGTAATACCAATTCGCCTTTTGTTACGAACAATAACCAAAATCTTTTTGACGTCATCATCGCAAATGGCAATCTGAACACATCGGGTTTATCCAATGAAAACTCAGCTCACTAAAATACCCGGGAAGTCTTGATCGACGGAAACAGTGGTGTAAAACATGTTCTTTAAAAGGTGTCAGACTCTATATTGTCTTTAATTGTTAGGTAAAGCTTAGTTGGATCCGTGGCTGTGACAGTCTGGTCGCTGTCACTTTTTATTTAGTTCAAAACAATTGATTTCCGCGTGAGATCGAGACCTGGCATATCCCTTTTTTTTTTTTTTTTTTTTTTTATTAAAGATACATGTTTTCATACTTTTTCTTTTAATTCTTATAATGTTATTGAATTTGTACATGCATGAATAGTCATGAAAAAGTTTTGGAACATTTATTCTTAGACCGGTCCTCATCTGAAGTTGGCCCCCCCAATGTTGAAAACGCTCCTACGCCTATGTATAAAGGTGTGCGAATGAGTGAAATATTTACACAATTAGTTGTAGAAGTTATAAATAGCTGCATGGTTGTTAAAAAGTGTGCAGATGAGTGAAATATGTGCACAATTAGTTCTAGAAGTAATTAAAAGCTGCATGTTTGTATAAAGGTGTGCAGATGAGTGATACATGTACACAATTAGTTCTAGAAGTAATAAAAGGCTGCATGGTTGTATATAAGTGTGCAGATGAGTGAAACATTTACAAAATTAGTTCTAAAAGTTGTAAAAAGCTGCATGGTTGTATAAAATTGTGTGGATGAGTGATTTATGTACACGATTAGTTCTAGATGATATAAAAGGCCGCATGGTTGTATAAATGTGTGCTGATGATTTAAACACGTGCTCAATTAGTTCTAGAAGTGATAAATGGCTGCATGGTTCTATAAAGGTGTGCAGATGAGTGAAACATGTGAATATTTCGTTCTAGAAGTCTTAAAAGGCTGCATGGTTGTATAAAACTCATGCTGATAAGTGCTAAATGTTAACAATCAGTTCCAGAAGTTATAAATGTCGGCAAAGTTTTGTATAAAGGTGTGCGAATGAGTGAAATATTTACACAATTAGTTGTAAAAGTTATAAATAGCTGCATGGTTGTTAAAAAGTGTGCGGATGAGTGAAATATGTGCACAATTAGTTCTAGAAGTAATAAAAAGCTGCATGTTTGTATAAAGGTGTGCAGATGAGTGATACATGTACACAATTAGTTCTAGGAGTTATAAATGGCTGCATGTTTGAATAAAGGTCGTGTGGATGAGTGATACATGTACACAATTAGTTCTAGGAGTTATAAATAGCTGCATGTTTAGATAAAGGTGTGCAGATGAGTGATACATGTACACAATTAGTTCTAGGAGTTATAAATGGCTGCATGTTTGAATAAAGGTCGTGTGGATGAGTTTTACATGTACACAATCAGTTCCAGAAGTTAAAAATGGCAGCATGGTTGTATAAAGGTGTGCAGATGAGTGATACATGTACACAATTAGTTCTAGGAGTTATAAATGGCAGCATGGTTGTATAAAGGTGTGCAGATGAGTGATACATGTACACAATTAGTTCTAGGAGTTATAAATGGCTGCATGTTTGAATAAAGGTCGTGTGGATGAGTTTTACATGTACACAATCAGTTCCAGAAGTTAAAAATGGCAGCATGGTTGTATAAAGGTGTGCAGATGAGTGATACATGTACACAATTAGTTCTAGGAGTTATAAATGGCTGCATGTTTGAATAAAGGTCGTGTGGATGAGTTTTACATGTACACAATCAGTTCCAGAAGTTAAAAATGGCAGCATGGTTGTATAAAGGTCGTGTGGATGAGTTTTACATGTACACAATTAGTTCTAGGAGTTATAAATGGCTGCATGTTTGAATAAAGGTCGTGTGGATGAGTTTTACATGTACACAATCAGTTCCAGAAGTTAAAAATGGCAGCATGGTTGTATAAAGGTTTGGCGGACGAGTGTGAAATGTTAACGATCAATTCCAGACATTATAAATGGCCACATGGTTGTTTAAAGGTACTGCAACTGTGATTGTTCCACATCATCACGCACGTTTAATCGCATTCGGAGTTTTGTACTTTTTTGTTATCTGAGAAAGTATCTTATGGTGCTTATATCTTAATGTACCAACGTCTAAATCATCTAGAACACAATATCAAGTTCGGTTCGGAAATCGACTGATATTCTGCCTAATGATTTACGCGAAGGCATTGGTTGGTGAATCCCGTGTGTAGCGGGACCCGCCTTGCGACCTTACTGGTAATGATCAAGGAATCAGAATGGAGAGTGATTATTGATCTAAGTTGTAAGAACTTGTTTCAAAATCAATGTGAAATAAATAAGTTATAAGAAACTTAACTAAACAAGTGGTTAGTGTAACCTAACGGCATTAACCGCAA
Source organism: Cerastoderma edule (assembly GCA_947846245.1). Taxonomy (NCBI): domain Eukaryota; kingdom Metazoa; phylum Mollusca; class Bivalvia; order Cardiida; family Cardiidae; genus Cerastoderma; species Cerastoderma edule. The sequence goes on along the minus strand of OX401420.1, from coordinate 9,641,397 downwards.
GCAAAACTACTCGGGTATTTCCGTGTGCTGAGAAAAATACCTCGGCTATAAGTGTAGGGTTACAATTTTTCGGGTAAATAGTCCCCGGCATATTTCACATTCTCACAGGGTCCACATTAAGTAGTTTAATGTACATGGAAGTGTAACTTGGACATCCTTTTAGATAATTTTTTTTATCAGTAACTCATAAGAAATGGCGAAATGATAAGTAAAGTTGTGACATATAAAATTGATTCCTTAATCAAATTAAACGACTTCTTAGATTTCAAATTTTAGATCTGTTTTTGAAAACGAAAGTAAAGTGATGTCATTCTCGCGGCAAACAATATGGCGGCATCCATATTATTTTAGAGGCGTTTTCATTGGATAAAACCGATGTGTTCAGATTGCATTAACCACTGTGAGGAGTTTGGAAAAAGCGTCTGATCACCTTCATAAACGCTTGCGTTAGAGTCGACACGGCGTTTGGCGGAAGGAATATACTGATGTTCATGTCGTAGGATGACGTCAGCCAGCCTCCCTGTGGCGTCACCGTAAACGTCTCCGTTGTCATGGCAACCAGACCGGGCGGGACGTTGTCAGTTCTCTCGTCGTTGATTCGCCACAGACCGCTTGGCGTCTTCACGATTGACTTCTCTGAGAAACTGTGAAACAGAACAATGAATGATTAAAGGGACTATCTCACAGATTATTGCAATTCGATCATTTCCCAGGATAGGAATAGAATACCATTGTTTACATAATAAACCATTTAAACAACTTGCATGGATGAAAGTGTTCAGAATTATTCATGAATTTCAGGTATTGAGACTTTGTGTCCCTATACAATGTATAATGCTATAGCAAACATGCCTTTTCAGGATAATGAACTACAGATGTTTTTTATAAATTCTTCAACTTTCACCCACGAGCTTGTTATATCTACAAGACAAAATTGCGATATCTTTATCAAAAGGTTATAAACAGTGTTTAGAAGCACATCATTCGTCTCGTTTTCATATTTTGTTTTATCCAAAACAGACACTTTATCTTAAAACAACACATTTAAGTCTCAATCTGTGAGATAGTCACTTTAAGCTGTTTATGAAATATTATCGGTAGCATTAGTTAATGGCAAATAGTTTAAGATCCATCTTTTGAGCGACCGATCGTCTAAAGACCCCTTCCCCAAAAATCAACCAATCATTCTAAAATATCAATGCACATGTACTGCGCTTACAAGATCGCAGATTACTGTTTAGTTAGTTCATAAGAATGTGCAATTGAATTAGTTTTGTTTTCCTTAATTTCTTTCAATACGGTATACTACCGAATGCTTCACCATTGGACTTACGTGTTATAATCGGTTGGAGTGATACATGTTTTTAAAAGACTGTAAGGTGACTCTTTCCTGAGACACAAGCTACTCATAAAATTCGCCCAGAATAAGCATTTCCCCGTAGGAATACCAAAATTAGCACTACGTTCTCAAAGCATTCGATAGTGTTAACGAGCATGTGGCGATTCTTGGGTCTACAACAACGAGATGCCCAAGTGAGCTGAATCTTGTACTAAACACCGAAACGACTTCACGTACTTTGTTTTGGTCACAAATCTATGCCTCACCTTTTCCCCATGTCGTGACCTTTCAGCGACAACACCGGATGTAGTAGCTGTTTGTTCAGAAGCATCTCCACCTGGTTACAGATCCCCAGCAGCTGGTAGTCCGTCGTGCGCACGGGCGAGCCAGAGAACGACACGTCATCACTGTCCGACAGCAGCGCCTCCTTGCGGGCGCGGAGCTGGTTATGAATAGAATCCCCGCGCAACGTCTCGCCTCGTCGGTCAATGTGGGCGGAGTTAGAATTCGTCTCCAGGTGGCGTTCCGAGAAACCGTTCTGGAGGAGGTCCTGGGAGTCCCACATTTTCTGCGCGCTCCCATTGGCAAAAGGCAACGTGTACGACCTTGACATTGTGCTATTGTCACGTGATCTTGACCTCGTTCTCGTCGAGGACCTAGCGCCGCCGTCGTGCGTGTTGTAGCGGTGGTGGGGGTCGAACTGTCGCCGACTGCCGTACTGGCTGTTCCGTTTCCGGTACATGTCGCTGTGAACGTTGACGTCGCCGTTACTTAAATGGATCTTGTCTTTGATCCCGTTCCCGCGGACGTTGAAGAAGTCCAGGCGATCGAGCTGCTGAAGCACATGTGGTATGCTGGTTAGCTTGTTGTTACCCAGGTCGAGGGTTCGAAGCCTGCGCAGCTGAACGATGTCCGGGGAGACGTAGCGGATCTGATTACAACCAAGCCGAATGCTCTGTATCCGGGACAATGAGTAGGTTCCCATGGGAACGTTCTCCAGGAAGTTGTTGCTCGCGTTCAGCGACTTAAGCTGCTTCATGCTCGCCACGGAGAAGTTGTAGAGCTTGTTGTCGGCGACGTTCAGGTAGAGAAGGCTCGGAAAATTTTCGGGAATGTGTGCGATCTTATTTGACGACGCGTGAATGACCTTGAGAGATTTGAGTCCGGTTAACGCCATTGGTAGGCTCTGCAGATTGTTTCCCGTAAGGTTTAAGTACATCAGGTTTTTCAAACGGAACACTGACTGGGGTATCAACTCAAACTTGTTGTAGGACAAATTCAATTCATGAAGGTTCCTGAGATTGTCGAAATCCGGCAGAAGGTTCGTGAGGTTATTTCCCCTCAAGGTCAAGGTCTTTAGTGACGTAATTTTACACACCGGAAGTGGCAGGTGCTCGAATTTGTTATCGGAAAGGTTTAGGTACTTGAGTTTATGCAATTTTCCTATCGAGAAAGGCAGGTACCATAAGCTATTACTGTGTATGTCAAGGTAACGAAGGTTTTCCAGCATCCCTATCTCGTGCGGCAGACACTCGAAATCGTTCTGACCTAGTTTTAGAACTCGGAGATTCCGGAGCATCCCGATGTTCGTCGGCAGCGACGGGAGTTTGTTCCGAGTCAGATTCACTTCCACCAGGTTGATGCAGTTGTTGATGGTTTCCGGCAGGAACAGAATCTGGTTCACCTCGAGATAAAGGAACTTGAGGCTGCGTAACCTTGACACCGCCAAAGGTATCTCCTCAATATGATTGTGGGAGAGTTTCAGGACCTCGAGCCGAGGAAAAAGGAAAATTTCCATCGGTATGGAGATTAATTCTCGGTCACGAAGATCCAGCTCGATCAGTCCGCGCGAGTTCGTCACGAGGTGTAGACGCAGGTGCGTCCCACCGGAAGTGATGTCACGAGCTCTCGATCTATCACGTGACGCGAACGAAAGGCCGTAGTCATTGGAAACGGGGTTCAGGAAGGTCTTCGTTGACCAAGTCCGATAACCCGAGCTTTTGAACGAAGACATTCTGTTTGTAGTGTTGAAAACAATCGAGACAAGTTACTACAAAAACAGGGTTTATATGGAAATTATGTAAATAGAATCGCCCACAATGAAGTACGGTGGAGTCGGCATTTACAAGACTGGGAATTGTATCAAATGCACAGTTTCTATTTTTCATATCTTTATGTTATGCTCTAAATCCATTTGTTTTAGTTTACCTCTATGATTGAATTCATATTCGCACAAACACTGGTCACATATCACACTGTATTAATTCATCTTATTAGGGTCTTTTCAATAACACATTCCACAAAACTACACAAATGGTGTCAAAAAACGCCATAGATAAATGAACATCAATCAGATCCACCGAAACAATTGATAATACAAATAAGCATGTTTGGTAGCATTAATCCTTTCTGAATCATATCGTCTATCCTGATTTTGCAATATTGCACTTATATTGACATTCCAACCATGGGAGAAACAAATCGTGAATAATGAATGAATCAATCGAAGCTTAGTCATTGCGGCCATTGTTTTTGTCGATAATGAAGTTCGTTCTTGTCCAATGAAATCGCGCTATTTAGCGTCACGTGATTTGAAATAGGGGGAACTTCGTGACTCTGATTTTCGGATTATGAATAATAGATGTACGGATTCTCGCGGTCTCATGTAGAATTCTCGAGATACATATGCCAGGTAGGTTATATTAGGGGAGCTCTGAGGATATTTATCCTAGACTTGAATCTCCCTTACACACTGTTTTAACATTGTGCACCAGGTACATACACTACGAAATGGAATTCAAAATTGATTCCCTATGAACATATTGAGTGTTTCTCACTAGCTACATGATTATGACTGTAATAATTTCAATTTTTTCCTTTTTTTGCAGTCTATTCGTTTTACCTCTCTTTATCTGTGTGTTTTTTTTTGCTTTTTTTTTGCAATTGTTATATTATTGTTGTACAAATGAAATGAAAGAAGCTGTGCAGCTTCACCAAAAACCTATAGCCGATCTTTAAATGGGTTTAGACATTCCTTCATTGGGATATGATAACACAATAACATACATTCCTTTTATTGACATTGATGTGTGTGTATGAATACAGAATGGCAGGGGTTGTAAAATGTGATCTTGATTTACTTGTCCGTACATGCCAAATATTTTAATTCACTTGTCCATTTAATGTCTATATAGTACATTTCTGTAAAAAGGCACTTGTCCGTATAATGTTTATATAGTACATTTCTGTAAAAAGGCACTTGTCCGTATAATGGTTATATAGTACATTTCTGTAAAAAGGCACTTGTCCGTATAATGTTTGTATAGAACATTTCTGTAAAAAGGCACTTGTCCGTATAATGTTTATATAGTACATATCTGTAAAAAGGCACTTGTCCGTATAATGGTTATATAGTACATTTCTGTAAAAAGGCACTTGTCCGTATAATGGTTATATAGTACATTTCTGTAAAAAGGCACTTGTCCGTATAATGTTTATATAGTACATATCTGTAAAAAGGCACTTGTCCGTATAATGGTTATATAGTACATTTCTGTAAAAAAGCACTTGTCCGTGTAATGTTTATATAGTACATATCTGTAAAAAGGCACTTGTCCGTATAATGGTTATATAGTACATTCTGTAAAAAGGCACTTGTCCGTATAATGTTTATATAGTACATTTCTGTAAAAAGGCAATTGTCCGTATAATGGTTATATAGTACATTTCTGTAAAAAGGCACTTGTCCGTATAATGTTTATATAGTACATATCTGTAAATAGGCACTTGTCCGTATAATGGTTATATAGTACATTTGTGTAAAAAGGCACTTGTCCGTATAATGGTTATATAGTACATTTCTGTAAAAAGGCACTTGTCCGTATAATGTTTATATAGTACATATCTGTAAAAAGGCACTTGTCCGTATAATGTTTATATAGTACATTTCTGTAAAAAGGCACTTGTCCGTATAATGTTTAAATAGTACATATCTGTAAAAAGGCACTTGTCCGTATAATGGTTATATAGTACATTTCTGTAAAAAGGCACTTGTCCGTATAATGTTTATATAGTACATATCTGTAAAAAGGCACTTGTCCGTATAATGGTTATATAGTACATTTCTGTAAAAAGGCACTTGTCCGTATAATGGTTATATAGTACATTTCTGTAAAAAGGCACATGTCCGTATAATGGTTATAAAGTACATTTCTGTAAAAAGGCACTTGTCCGTATAATGGTTATATAGTACATTTCTGTAAAAAGGCACTTGTCCGTATAATGTTTATATAGTACATTTCTGTAAAAAGGCACTTGTCCGTATAATGGTTATATAGTACATTTCTGTAAAAAGGCACTTGTCCGTATAATGGTTATAAAGTACATTTCTGTATTTCTGTAAAAATGTACTTGTCCTCCATATAATGTTTATATAGTACATTTCTGTAAAAAGGTACTTGTCCTCCATATAATGGTTATAAAGTACATTTCTGTAAAAATGCACTTGTCCATATAATGGTTATATAGTACATTTCTGTAAAAAGGCACTTGTCCGTATAATGTTTATATAGTACATTTCTGTAAAAAGGCACTTGTCCGTATAATGGTTATATAGTACATTTCTGTAAAAAGGCACTTGTCCGTATAATGGTTATAAAGTACATTTCTGTATTTCTGTAAAAAGGCACTTGTCCATATAATGGTTATATAGTACATTTCTGTAAAAAGGCACTTGTCCGTATAATGGTTATAAAGTACATTTCTGTATTTCTGTAAAAAGGCACTTGTCCGTATAATGTTTGTATAGAACATTTCTGTAAAAAGGCACTTGTCCATATATAATGGTTATATAGTACATTTCTGTAAAAAGGCACTTGTCCGTATAATGGTTATATAGTACATTTCTGTAAAAAGGCACTTGTCCGTTTAATGGTTATATAGTACATTTCTGTAAAAAGGCACTTGTCCGTATAATGGTTATATAGTACATTTCTGTAAAAAGGCACTTGTCCGTATAATGTTTATATAGTACATTTCTGTAAAAAGGTACTTGTCCATATAATGGTTATATAGTACATTTCTGTAAAAAGGCACTTGTCCGTATAATGGTTATAAAGTACATTTCTGTAAAAAGGCACTTGTCCGTATAATGGTTATATAGTACATTTCTGTAAAAAGGCACTTGTCCGTATAATGTTTATATAGTACATTTCTGTAAAAAGGCACTTGTCCGTATAATGGTTATATAGTACATTTCTGTAAAAAGGCACTTGTCCGTATAATGGTTATAAAGTACATTTCTGTATTTCTGTAAAAATGTACTTGTCCTCCATATAATGTTTATATAATACATTTCTGTAAAAAGGCACTTGTCCGTATAATGGTTATATAGTACATTTCTGTAAAAAGGCACTTGTCCGTATAATGGTTATATAGTACATTTCTGTAAAAAGGCACATGTCCGTATAATGGTTATAAAGTACATTTCTGTAAAAAGGCACTTGTCCGTATAATGGTTATATAGTACATTTCTGTAAAAAGGCACTTGTCCATATAATGGTTATATAGTACATTTCTGTAAAAAGGCACTTGTCCGTATAATGGTTATATAGTACATTTCTGTAAAAAGGCACTTGTCCGTATAATGGTTATAAAGTACATTTCTGTATTTCTGTAAAAATGTACTTGTCCTCCATATAATGTTTATATAGTACATTTCTGTAAAAAGGTTCTTGTCCATATAATGTTTGTATAGTACATTTCTGTAAAAAGGCACTTGTCCATATAATGTTTATATAGTACATTTCTGTAAAAAGGCACTTGTCCATATAATGTTTATATAGTACATTTCTGTAAAAAGGTTCTTGTCCATATAATGTTTATATAGTACATTTCTGTAAAAAGGCACTTGTCCATATAATGTATATATTGTTCATTTCTGTAAAAAGGCACTTGTCCGTATAATGGTTATAAAGTACAATTCTGTAAAAAGGCACTTGTCCATAAAGGCTTTGTACATGCTGGGTAATACGGACAATTGATTTTGCCACCCATGGTTGGTGTATAGAGATTTTTTGTTCAGTCGTTTTAACGTATTATTAGAAAAGAAGTATGTAACTCTCGATATATGCATTACTAACATCCATTTCATTTCATTGTAAATGCCGAAGCCATATCTCAATGTAAACTTCATTCTATATTACTTCGATTAATCTTGAAATAATGACTCTAGAAACCATTTTGACAAAATGTGACTCTTGCCCTTCTGTCACAAAGGTTTATCATACTTTCAATTATTAAGAAATCTATTTTCTTTTTCTTGTTTTTAAGAAATCTATTTTCTTTTTCGTTTTTTACTACTGTCATCTACTGTTGCTTAAAATTTGGAACAGTCACACAACAACTATGAAGAGTAAGCATAACCATGTTAGCCAATAGACGTTTATTGACTATCACCAAATTTGACTCTGGTTATAAATACCACATTCAGTAAATATTTATCGTTTTATACATGTACAGGGAAATCAAATCGATGCTCCAATGTGTCGGACGTTATATGTGCTTAAGTAAGAATATCCATAATCCGCCATTTTGAAACTCATTCTGTCGATGGATTACTTCGGCCGTTCTCGGTATATATCGGTCGGGGTCGGAACTATTCGCATTAAACTTTTTACCATGTATACCGAGAACGGTCGAAGTTAATTGATGACAGAATGAGTTTCAAAATGGCGGTTATGGGTTTTCTACCTTTAAACGGAAGCAGAAAAGAGCCTGAAAACTCAATTTTTCTAAAAACGTTTATGCAGTGTTTTAGAGTTGTTCTGATTGTTTCTTGCTAGGCTTTTATGTTTTAGAAAGAGCGTTGTAATGTTTTAAATAATTGATTAGATAAGTTTGAATAAGGTTGTACAACGCCGTTGAATGTAATTTTATAGAAACAAGCATTTAATCCAGCTATATACAGGGTCGACGCTAATTTCTATACCAAGGCGGTCTACAAGACCAGTAACTTGTACAATATATAGATCCTACACAACTTCAACTGGACCTTAAGATGTCATTTTGTCAATTCTTTAATCTTATAAGATTGGGATTATGAATTTCCTCATGAGTGATAAAGCATATAATTAACAATATCATTCCTTTTAAAATATGTTGACAAATTTCTGTGGAAAGGTTTGATATCATATAAACCATCCTCATACAATTTCTTGTGGTCACAAGGACCACCCTTGCTATAATGTTACTGGTCCTAGAGGCAAAACTGTACAGCAATCGGAACTACTCGGGGATTTCCGTGAGCTGTGAAATACACCTCGGATATAAGTGTAGGGTTACAATTTTTCGGGTAAATCGGCCTCCGGCGTCTAACCCATTTTCTAAGCGTGCACGTTAAGTAGTTCAATGTGTATGGAAGTGTTGGACATCCTTTTAAATCATTTTTATAAGTAACTCATACGAAATGGCGAAATTGTTGTTGTGACATGTAAAGTTGTTTCCTTAATCAAATTTAACGACTTTTTAGATTTCACATTTAAGATCTATTTTTAAAAACGAAAGTAAAGTGCCGTCATTCTCGCGGGAAACAATATGGTGTCGTCCCTATCATTCAGAGGTTTTTTCATTTGATAAACCCCAATGATGTGTTCAGATTGGCAAAACAGGTGATCGAGGACCTAATGACTTGAATACATTTCTCACCTTGTTTATAACTTTATAACTTTAAGCGGTTTGGGAACCTTTTCACTGTATATGGCACATGTATAACATCGTTTTTATTTTTTATCATTAAGCGAATCAAATTACCAAATACAGGGGGGTTCCTTATTTCAGTTTTGATGCGATACCCGGCCCAAATGATGGAGGAAGACATCAAATTTAACTACCCAAAAGGTTAAGCCGGATAGAACCATCAGTATTGTGATAGACAGGAAAATAAAAATGTCTTCATCGGGAATTGGATCCACGTTGAGAGACTGTGATATTTCAAGTTCTGTACTCTAACCACTAGGCCATGTAGGCTCTAGAATGATCAGCTTTGTGCAACTTTGCGAGCGGATCAGGATCAGCACATATCACCCGTTTCGATAACGGACTCGAATGCAACATTTGGGAAATGCCCAGCTTGTTTAACCCTTTACCAAACACCAAATTTTCGATTGTCCCAAATTGAAAGAGTTCCTGACCACATTTCAATGTGTGATGAGTTTAAAAAATAATCTTCAGATATGGCAGAAAACATTGTGGGAAAAGGAGAAATTGCTCGTGACGAGCAATTTCTCCTTTTCCCACAGTGTTTTCCAGAGAGGTCTGCAACAAACTGGTCAAATGTCGTTATTGTTTGGTAATGGGTTAATGATGTATCTTTCAGGCGCCTAGCTAGCACTCGCTGGATGTGACTTCAGGATTAAGCCAGGGGTTCGGGGGCGTGCTCCACCTGGAAATTATTCGAAAATAATGGTACAATCTGGGGCATTCTATGTGATTTCAGGGTCAAATAGAATACATTAAGGCGTCAAGGGTGCATACATTAATGTAGTAGATTTTTGTGCTTTTTAAGAATTCCTGATTTTTTTTGTCAGAATCATGTGGAATCAGCCGCGTACTCTCATATAAACAGCTACGCGACTGTCTTTGTCTGTATTGATATCTGGAAATTGGATTTTATTTTTTTGAATCTCAAACAACATAAGGCGACCAAAAACGGTATGAGGAAACAAACACGTTTACTATGATAAAAGGTAGAAAACTTTGCGAAAATTGGATAAATTTGAGCAGTTTATACTTCTGTCACAATGTTTCCTAAAGATGTTTGTAGCAGATACGTTATCGAGAATCGCGTTAAGGGATGCGTTGGGTATCCAATTTCCACTTGAATTCAAATCGGTTTTGCATATCACTTTTAACGACAGTGCAATACTTCCTGGTTAAGATATTATCAAATAAGAATCGTAAATGTAATGTAAAAAACGGTAATCGGTAAAAACCGGGGACTTTCCCTGTTGTAACCACAGGGGCCTGAATCAATGCGTACCTCCCAAATCCCTCTATATATATACTATATAAGATGTCTCTTTATTACAGTATATACATAAGGTACGTATTGATTCAGGCCCCTGTGGCTGTAACAGCTAAGGGTTTTTGACTAAGGATACGTCAGCACCTTATTGGACTAAGGGTGCGTCAGCACCTTAGTCCATTGAATTTACATACCACTTTTTGAGGGACAGTACTTTATCGATACACAAACAGCGGTCTGACGCCAATTACTCATTAAACATCCGCCTTCACTGTGCGGACTAATACCTTCTTGGGACTAGGAATGTAGTCCGGATTTACCCGCTTTGTTGTGCTCTATATTACTATTACTGTCTGTTGCCTTATGGAAAATAGTAAAATGCCCAGATGTTCGAAAAATAGACAATCGTTCAGTTTCCGTTCACAGAAGTAAAGGTTATAGTAATGGTGGTAAAAGGAGCCCCTTTTTTCTTCGAGATGTTGCCCAAAGAAAATTTTTAAATATATCCTCAATCATCTTGATTTAAACGCACCTTCAGCGCTATCAGCGCTTTGATTTTGAATAAGTTCATGTACCCTTGTAGTAATGATACGCTAATATTCTCGACGTATACTCGCTCCTGAAGGTTGAAGAGGGGTCCGAATGCGTTTCCGATAGGTAATACAGGGCTTTTTTCCCTTCAATTGGGAGGAGGCCCAAGCCTGTTGAATTTGGGAAATTTTATCGCTGAAATTGCTGAATCGGGAAGCCTAAAAGCTGGTATAAATTTGAGTTTTTTGGAAAACTGCATGATTTTAAAGAAATTTCCAATTGGGAAGTTGCCTTTTACGGGAGTCTGTTATATAACGTAAAAATGCCGTGTAATACCGCATTTTTTCGGATGTTCAATCGCCCACGAAGGTTGCAGAGATGTCCGAATGTATTTCGGATTACCTAGCAAACATCGTTGGCATGTAAACATCAGAAATGTTATGAAACCACAACATAATATCATTTTCAATAGCGAAGTGCTCTTTTAAATCCGCGCTTCGTTCATTTAACAGTTTCGTGACATGATATTTTGGTTTAGAACTTGTTCATGATGACAGTCCCAATTTGAAAGAGTTTGCAAAACGACATTTCAAAATGTGATGAAAATGAAAAGTAATCTTCTGATAGGTCAGAAAACATTGTTGGAAAATGAGAAATTGCTAATAAAGAGCAATTTCTCATTTTCCCACAATGATTTCAATAGTCGTCTCCAACAACCTGATCAAAAGTCCTTATTGCTTGGTAATGGGTTTATAAATCGATCCAAATCTTTTCATCATGGCGTCGATGGCTCAGTCGCTAAGGAGCCTAACTTAAAATTACAGGGGTGGAGAGTTCGAGTTTCGTCTTGGCAAAGATGGTTCCCAGCGTTTTATAATTATAGCCATTGTGAAGCGATTTATCCGTGCTGCTTCAATGTGCAGTTGCATTTGCTTATTAAGCCGTTCACTACCTTGCTAGAACAAGGTATTGGGAAGTACCTAGTTGTCTGTGCAGTATTGTTGAAGAAATAACAAAAGCATGGAGATGGACGCTTTTAAAAAATCTGTATTAACATTTAACACAATTCAATCAGTTCTCTTTTCAATATCAACATTCTTAAGCAAACATAGTGATATAGAATATGTCAAATTATCGCACTATTTTCTATCTTTTTTTTTTTTCGCGTAGTGATTTACAAGAAAAGTGGACATCTTTTGATAATCTAAGTTGGGACGAGTCAAACAAACATGGTAGGGAGGTCTAGAGGCATGTTGTGTTTTATTATGGTACATACAATTTGATAGAGCGGTGTAAAATTACATGCAATTTACATACGTACGTATATCATAAACAAGAGTCGAAAATAAATGCAATGTCACCACGAAATCTAAAGAAAAGTAAACAATATGAAAACGTCACAAACTAACTCTGTATCAAGCAATCGAATAAAACAATCAGGGTAAGACACGCGGCTTGAAAATGTTGAAGTTGGCACACATCTGCCAAATAATGCATTTACAAAGAGGAATGGCCGTTTCCAAGCTGTTAGAACTTTTAGCAATATCACTTTGCCAAAGAGTTTTTTTAATGACATATTACAATTGTGCTCTGAATATTGCATCCTCAATTCGCAACAGGATATAATAAAACATATCAGTCTAAATCAAGGTCGATGAATCAAGGGGGCGAAAGCTCCCGGCTTTGATGCTGGATTACAGGATCTCCCAGATGTTTCACCAGCTGCTCCTCAAACAGCTTCCGCCGGATGTCATTCCTCGTTGCGCACCAGCGCGCCGTCGGCGTCCTTGTCAGCATGACGCACCAGTACTTGTTCAGGGACCGGAAGTCGATGTCCTCCAGGATCACCAGAACAAGGCTGCTCCGCTTCTCTGCCACACGGCGGTCGAAAGCCACATCCAGTTGGAAGAGACACCAGGGGTCGCTCAGAAATGACTTGGAGACCACCGCGACGGAATGCATGCAGCTGTAGATGCCCTCCACCATGAGATCGAGTTTGGCGCCATTACAGCAGTTTCGTGCGTAGATACACGATGAATAACCCAGCTGTGACTCGAGAACGGCCCGTAAGTCGTTCATAACGAATCTGTCATCCATCTCTTGGTTGATCACGAAAACATCTTTTTCGATTTCGCCAGGGTTTTCGATTAAAGGATCGGTTTCGGATCCATTGGCTGTACTTCTTCTGGGGTGTCGTCGTCGTCGTGGTCTCTTCCACAGCATGTATATCCAGTAGCGGATATACCAGATGTTTCTGTACACCAATCCGGTGATCACAAGAAACACGAACAAGCAACAACTGGTGATGATCAACGCATACGTTATCCAATCGGGCTCCGCACATTCTGTGTCTGGGTCAAAGTCCCTGAACAACACTCCGACACGTATTTCCGGAGAATCGCACACGTAACCTTTCGGCCAATTCATTATCTTAACCGATCCGAAGTACGCTCCCTTGCGATCGCCATTGTTGATCTCAACGATATCTTCGCGAAGTTCTCGTATCTTTTTGTTCTCACATGTGCAATCCAGCGGATTATAAGAAAGGTCTATCTTTTTGAGCGTTTTAATGCTTATGGAAAACCAGCTCGGATCAAGCGTGTGGATCCTGTTGTTGGCGAGATACAGATACTCCAGTTTGGACTCGTTGTAGAAATAGTCGATCTCCCTGCTCTCGATCTCGTTCCAGTTCATGTTAAGAAGCGTTATGTTGTGGAATGTTCGAAGTAAATCCTTTGGTAAGATCTGCAGTTGGCATTTCATTAAGATCAGCTTTCTCAGAGATCTCATGGGACTAAGAATGTCGGCTAAATCAAGTTCCAGATCTCTAAACACGTTTCCAGACGCGTCTAGTTCTTGGACATTCGGAATTCCTTTGAACATATCTTGCATGGTCTTCTTTCGCATGAAGTCCATGTTGTTGTTCGAGATGTTTAGCTTTATCAGGTTCGTGTTGTTGAATGCCCCTGCTTGTATTTGGTCTATCGAGGTAAACACGTCTGATACCAGAAGCTCTTCCAGGCTTGTCAGATTTGCGAAAGTGTTGTTCAGGATTCTTCGAATTGGATTTGATGTCAGGTTCAAACGCCTGAAACATATGAATTATTAAACTTGGTAATATTGGTTATTTCTGGTTTACTTTCACATTTAATTTGTGCTGAAGGTGTTTTTTGGTGATAACTATTTCAATCTGTCCAAAAGTTTACCAAATAATATAGTTTGATATAGAGTTCATCTCCTTTAACAGGCCTTTAAGAGTTGTCAGTCGGCAAACATTCATATGGTTAGCAGAGGCTACGGTTCGAGTTATGCACGTTTTTTCTTCAGCTTAGTAACACTGTACTGTACATGGTGTCAAGTTTGAACAGATAAGCTCTTGCTCATTAGATTAACAAAAGTAAAACATTACTAGTTTATCACATGGCAAATTAATTTATCTAAAGATGCTCAACAACTGCATGAAAGCCATTTGATAAATTAATTAATCAATCAATAAACTAATTAAGTTTTATCACCAACTGTAGTTTTGCCATGCAATCCCAGCTCGCGTTCCAGGGTATCGTGATTAGGTTCTCTGCCAGGTTGAGGTGCAGCAAGTTCGGAAACGAATCAACCTTCGCCTCATCCGGACCGCACAACCTCGGGGAGAACAGCGCGAACTCGTTTTTGGACACGTTGAGGTACTTCAGGGACCGCGGGACGGCATCAACGTTGGATACGTTGGAGATCCAGTTCGAATGTAGATCTAGGCTGACGAGTTTCGTCATGTTTGCAAATAACCGGAAGTCCAAAGCCTTCATCCGGTTTTTCCCGAGATTCAAATAGTTTAAGTTCCGGAAGCAGTACAACGGCGGTTTCTGTACAGCGCCGAGCATGTTCTTGTGGAAGCTCAGTCTTGCTAGCCGTGGAAACGCGTTTGTTTTCCAACATAAATTCGGGATCCTTTCTATATTGTTGCTGCTGAAATCTAGCTCAACTAAGTCATCGAGGTGCTTGAATTTATAGAAAGCGTTTTTGTCAATATGTTTTAGGCGATAAGAGTTTGTTATCTCGATCTGCGTTAAATTAAGCGATCGAATATTAACGAATGCGCTTTTATTAAGCGTCCCTTCGAAGCAATTGATACAGGCGAGTCTTTGAATGTCGTTGGGAAGCTTGGGTATTCTATTCGTCACGTTCAAACAACGCGCATTAATACCTCTACAACAACAACCGTTAAAGACCGAAGCACTGCAGTTTACGCCAGGTCCGGAATGTATCCCATCTCGCACGCACGGTTTCCAAAGGTCGGTCTCATCCCTTCTAGCATAGTTGGAAATTATTGATGTCCCATAAACCGGATGTGCTAATTGTATTTGAATGACAAATAGAAGAACAAATATCCATTTCCGCTTCATCTCAGGTGCTATTAAGTTGTCCATTACTGCTCTTCACGACTTCTTCCGGGGCATATGATGTACTTAACGCACGCTTGTTTAAATATTCTGAAAAAAGAAAAAAAACACGCCCAAGTACATACACAATATGGATACATAATTGTACGATTTTGTGCTAAATGTAGTTATTTGAACGTTTTGTTATTAAATTGCATCCATCTGTCTGTCTGTCTGTCTGTCTGTCTGTCTGTCTGTCTGTCTGTCTGTCTGTCTGTCTGGCTGGCTGGCTGGCTGGCTGGCTGGCTGGCTGGCTGGCTGGCTGGCTGGCTGGCTGTCTGTCTGTCTGTCTGTCTGTCTGTCTGTCTGTCTGTCTCTGTCTGTCTGCCTGTCTGTCTGTCTGTCTGTCTGTCTGTCTGTCTCTGTCTGTCTCTGTCTGTCTGTCTGTCGTTGTCTCTGTCTCTCTCTGTCTCTGTCTCTGTCTATCTGTCTGTCTATGTGTCTGTCTATCTCTTTCTCTCTGTCTGTCTGTCTCTGTCTGTCTGTCTGTCTCTGTCTGTCTGTCTCTGTCTATCTCCCTCCCTCCCTCCCTCCCTCCCCCCCCCCCCCCCCCCCCCCCCCCTCCTCCCTCCCCTCCCTCCTCCTCCCTCCCTCCCTCCCTCCCTCCTCCTCCTCCTCCTCCCTCCCTCCCTCCCTCCCTCCCTCCCTCCCTCCTCCCTCTCCTCCCTCCCTCCCTCCCTCCCTCCCTCCCTCCCTCCCTCCCTCCCTCCTCCTCCTCCCTCCCTCCCTCCCTCCCTCCCTCCCTCCCTCCCTCCCGACGCCAACGTGTGCCTGTGTCTGCATAGATATCGCTGATCTGACGCAATTTATCTAAAACACACACGCAAACACACACACACACACACACTCACACACGTGTTTGATTTTCCGACGATTCATCCATACGCACAGACGTGTACAACTTTTTCAAATCGGTGAATCTTTAAGGCCTCTTAGAGCTGCTTGTTCACGGATGTGAGGAAATTTTGAAGTTTAAATTTGATTTCTTTAAAGGTTTACAGCAGATGCACTGGTGTATCATACCCAATTAAGAAAAGCCACTGTAAGCAAACTTAGTTTATTTTTAAGTTTTATAGTCTGTATACAGTGGACTCAAAGGTATTCAAATCCAAAAGCGTTGTAATGGTTTTAAGATTTAACGTATTCTGAGAATACACTTAGATATGATTAATCTGTTACCAAATAAAATGTGAATCCTTTTAGTGTTTCTTTATATTCCCCCATACATGTGTTTTTACCTACTTCCGCAGTATAGATTTACACATGCTTGTGTACAATTATTGTTTAATTGTATGTTCATATGTTAATAAATGTGATTGTTTATACATACATACATTTTATTAGCAACGGCAAAAAGAGTTTGCCTTTAGCCATTTACAATTCAAACATGGCATAGACATGAAATTACAGAAAAGATATAGTACAACACAATGTAAAATGTATGTTATAATCTTCATACTGGGAAGAATGGTCGATCAAATCTGTTCTGTTCCGTTTAATTTGTTAAATTACCTCAAGTAGACGGTAGATCTATTAATACTCGATGGTTGTGAGTTCGAATCTCGAGCGGAGGCGTCATTCCAGCGACGGTTTGTTAATCCATACCATGAACTCTGGCACTAGTAATGTTTGTGTACAAGGATTCCGTTTTACTAAACAGTTTACGCTTAAGATTTGCGTATGTCTAAAGCAAAAATCCCTCGTATTTCAATATTGGGCGGAGTAATATTGCAAAGTAACACATCATTGGAATCGTCTCTCCGAGACGATGAGAGACGCTTCCATTGACGTGTCACGTTGCAATAATGCACTTTCATTGAAGATACTAACCATGTTTATCAGTTATGACTTACGCAAATATTTTCCTTAAGTTGTTTAGTAAAACGGTACACAGGAAAGAATACCGACACTTTCTGTTCTAATCTATTCTGTTCTGTATAATCTATATACCTTGGAAGAATGATCGATAAAATTATTTTCTGTTCTGTTAGATTAATTAAATTACCTCACATCGATGGTCGTGAGTTCGAATCTCGAGCGCAGCAGCAGCATTTCAGAAATGGTTTGTTAATCCATGCCCGACACTCTTGCACGAGTAATGTTTGCGTATCAAGAAAAGAGAATTAAAGGATGTGAAAATAACTGTACTCACTATAGATGTTCAGCAAATAAGTCCCATTTCATGATCCAATTTAATTACGATAATTTCAAGCATCAATAAAAAGCGTCTTTACAGAACAGAACAGAAACTCCTGAACCAAACCCAAAACAATGTACATCCGATCAAGAAAACATCACATTGCAAGTAAAAAGATTACATTTGTGACTTCCAATCTCAATTCTCGTCGTCTATTTATATCCACTATCAAACTTTTTACGACGAATACACACGTCTTAACCCATTACCAAACAATAACGACATTTAACCACTTTGTTGCAGACGACTCTGGGAAACATTGTGGGAAAAGGAGAAATGCTCGTAACGAGCCAGTTATCCTTTGTCCACAAGGGTTTCTACCCTATCAGACGATTAGTTTCCAATTTCATCACATTTTGAAATGTCGTCTGCAAACTCTTTCAATTTGGAACAGTCGAACATTTGGTTTTTGGGAAAGGGTAAAGGCACACTTGACAGACATTTTCAAAAGATGGGGAAAAAAAACACAAACTTTGACAATGAAGTAAACGTTTGCTTTTTACGGGGAACTTTCCATTTTTTTGCCAAAATATTTCACCTAAACCTTTTCCCAAACGATAAATTTCCGTCTGTCCCAAATTGAAAGGGTTAGCAGACGACGTTTCAAAATGTGCTGAAATTTGAAAATAATCTTATATATCTCATTTTGCCACTGTGGTTTCTTTCAGATCCTGTCTCAGGTGCATTTGAAACATGTACATATGAAGGTAGCGCATAGCCCTTTACGAAACGCAAAATTTTTTCGCCTGTTCCAAATTAAAAGAGTTTGCAGACGACATTTCAAAACGTGTTGAAAATGGAAAATAATCATCTGATAGGGCAGAAAGCATTGTGGGCAAAGGAAAAATTGCTCATTACGAGCAATTTCTCCTTTTCCCACACTGTTTTCTAAAGTCGTCTGCAACAAAGTGGTCAAATGTCGTTATTGTTTTGGAAAGGGTTAAAATATTACAACGATACAGGAATCCTCCGAGTTGTTTTTTATCACATTGTTCGATAGAGACTTGAAACCATATTCAAATTGGTAATGCAAGATAACAAATTGAGGTCGCTTAATTTAACTTCCTAGTAACAACCTGCCTTACTTACGACGGTATCTTATGCGCATATATAAAAAATGAGCTGTATAACTTGTCATTGGTAGATAAGGGGAAAGAAATAGAGAATAGATGGTTGGTGTCGTGAATCGGAATTGTTATCGGGCAAGGCTTAAGAATATTATCTGGTGAGCCGAAGGCGAAACGGATAATATTCCGAGGCCGAGCTCGATAACTTTTCCCATTCAAAGACACCAACTTTCTATTCTATTTATCCTGTTACCTTTATGTATTTCAAACAAACAAGATGTAACAATAAAACACGAGAAAAAAAGAAAAAAATAAGTAGAGAATGATGTAAATATGACGTCATTTCGTTCTTATGACGTCATGATTTGTCACGTGCATGTGTTACATGGTTAGTGCCGTATATCACAAATGTTATACGGTACCTGCTTATCGGTCCCAAAATGACACTAGTGACAGGATAATTTCAGTTATCATGAGCTTGGTTATATTTTATAAGAGGAATAAAAAAAAAGAAAAATCGCACTATGATAAGCGGTTTATGACTTAAAAGTTATATCTATATACACATGCAAGTGAAATATTGTTGACGCGATGTAAATCCCCTTTCAAACAGACATAGAACAGGTTGTTAAGGTGGCCGGCGTCCTTGTATCTATTCTATTAAGCTCGACTCAAAAACGTTTCTAGTCATAGCAGAGAAAGCTTCACCACTGTCTCTCGAAAAATCGGTCATTTTACCTGATTGCCACTCAAGTTGATCCTTCAACCAGAAATAGATACAGTAGGAATTAAGGTCGTCAATGTTTCTATATCTATTCTACAGAGCTTGACTTCTGCAGGTTTTGAATCATAGCAGAGGAAGCTTCACCACTGTCTCTCGAAAAATCGGTTATTTATCTGATTGCCAATCAAGTTGATCTTTCAACCGGAAATAGATACGGTGATTTAGGTCGTCGACGTTTCTATATCTATTCTACAGAGCTTGACTCCTACACGTTTTGAGCCATAGGAGAGAAAGCTTCCCCACTGTCTCTGGAAAAATCGGTCATTTACCTGATTGCCAATCAAGATGACCTTCCAACTAGAAATAGATCAGGTGATTAAGGTCGTCGACGTTTCTATATCCATTCTTCAGAGCTCGACTTAAACAAGTTTGGAGACATAGCAGAGAAAGGTTCCCCACTGTCTCTCGAAAAATCGGTCATTTTACCTAATTGCCACTCAAGTTGATCCTTCAACCAGAAATAGATACAGCAGGAATTTAGGTCGTCGACGTTTTTACCTATTCTTCAGAGCTCGACTCAAACAAGTTTGGAGTTATAGCAGAGAAAGCTTCCCCACTGTCTCTGGAAAAATCGGTTATTTACCTGATTGCTAATCAAGTGGATCCTTCAACCAGAAATAGATCAGGTGATTTAGGTCGTCGATGTTTCTATATCTATTCTACAGAGCTTGACTCCTACACGTTTTGACTCATAGGAGAGAAAGCTTCACCACTGTCTCTCGAAAAATCGGTCATTTTACCTGATTGTCAATCAAGATGACCTTTCAACCAGAAATAGACCAGGTGATTTAGGTCGTCGACGTTTCTATTTCTATTCTACAGAGCTCGACTCCTACACGTTTGGAGACATAGCAGAGAAAGCTTCACCACTGTCTCCTGAAAAATCGGTTATTTACCTAATTGCCAATCAAGTTGATCTTACAACCAGAAATAGATACGGTGATTTAGGTCGTCAACGTTTCTATATCTATTCTACAGAGCTTGACTCCTACACGTTTGGAGACATAGCAGAGAAAGCTTCACCACTGTCTCCCAAAAATCGATTATACACCTGATTGCCAATCAAGTTGATCTTTCAACCGGAAATGGATACGGTAATTTAGGTCGTCGACGTTTCTATATCTATTCTACAGAGCTTGACTCCTACACGTTTTGAGTTATACCAGAGAAAGCTTCTCCACTCTCTCCCGAAAAATCGGTCATTTACCTGAATTCCAATCCACGCAATCGTAAAGAAATAAGCTATAGTTGGTCTTGCCTCTCGAATTTTGAGGGCTTCAATAGTACAGCCGGCCATACCAAAGTCAAAGTGTTTAGTTATGTGTTCCTGTCATGGTGTACTTCAAAGACCCAGCTTTTTAAAAGTATTTCCTTATTTATTGATTTATTTTATTAAACTCGGAAACTTTGACTCTAGACACTTTTATGATTTAACTCAGGCTTGTTTCCTTATTTACACAAAGTTACTTCAAACCAAGCATGATAACCAAGTCTGGAGGGTACTCAAAACCTCTCCACACTGGCCAATATCACATTTTATTGCACGTGAATTAACCAGTATCGAGGGTTCAATGCAAGAATATTGTAAGGTCTTCACAAACATAAAGCACTTAGTATAGTTTTGCATTGAACCCTTGGTATTAGGGGTTTGGCGTATACCTTCTGTCCACTTAACGTTGTTCGCCTGTACTTATACAGAAAACGAAAGTAGAATTCCTAGTAAATCGCCAATGCACATATTTTCGAAAATCCACGTTATCACCGTTCATTCTAAACTTAGAGGATTGAGAACACACAAGTGAGAAAACAGACGTATCATTAAACTTGAAGAAGAAAAGAAAATATACAAACGGTACGTAGACAATTTATTGTCGGTTTAAGATAATGTAATGAATATTTTTGGCATGTATTATTCTACCCTAAATCGACTTAACATTTGTGTAAATCTTTTTCAATTTGTTTTAGTTTAGTTAAGTTCTATCACTGAATGGTATGTTCTTGGAGATATAAACATTTGTTTGATGAATATGAATCTTTTTTAAAAAAAAAAAAATAGCTTTATGCTACTTAACATTTTTAATTTGTAATAAATTATTACTGAACCAACCAGAATAGCATCTTACTCTTCTAGTCTTATTGATCATGTTATACGTAGTCATCCTGTCAAAATACCTCAGTCCGGCACTCTTCCTGCTGGGCTTAGTGACCATCTGCCAGTTTGTTATTCAAGAAAAACTCATAAGGGTAGTTTAGATAAACATATGAATATAGTCATTAGACCAATAAATAATTATAATTGAATTTTTTATACACAGTCTCAAACTGTGTGACTGGTCAAGTGTGTGTACTGCCAGATCTGTAGAAGATTCTTGGCTGTCTTTTGGAACGCTTATTTTGGTTTTGTTTGCTATGGTCACTCGTTTGTTTCGGTCACTTGTTTGCTAAGGTCATTTGTTTGTTAATGTCACTTGTTTGCTAAGGTCATTTGTTTGTTAATGTCACTAGTTTGCTATGGTCATTTGTTTGTTACTGTCACTTCTATGCTATGCTCATTTGTTTGTTACGGTCACTCGTTTACTATGGTCACTTGTTTACTATGGTCACTTGTTTGTAACAGTCACTAGTTTGCTATGGTAACTAGCTTGTGACGGTCACTTGTTTGCCAAGGTCACTTGTTTGTTTCGGTCAGTCGTTTGCTATGGCAATTCACTTGTGACCGTCACCCATTTGCCATTTATGTTTCGGTCACTTGTTTGTTTAGGTCTCTCATTTGCTATGGCCACTTGTTTGTTTTTGTTACTTGTTTGTTTAGGTCACTCGTTTGCTATGGCCACTCGTTTGCTTCGGTCACTTGTTTGTTTAGGTCACTCGTTTGCTATGGTCACTCGTTTGTTTCTGTCACTTGTTTGTTTAGGTCACTCGTTTGCTATTGTCTCTTGTTTATTACGATCACTTAATTGTTACAGTAACTCATTTATTTCGGGAACTCATTTGTGTCGGGCACTTGTTTGCTATGCTCACTCGTGTGTTAAGGTCGCACAGTTGTTTTGGGGACTCGTCTCTTTTGGACACTCATTTGTTTTGACTATTGTTTGCTATGCTCACTTGTTTGTAACAGCAACTCCTTTGCATGGTTCTATACGTACAAGCACCGGTTTCTATACGTTTATAAACAAAGAAAAACATTAAGATGGACCCGGAAAAAGAAGAATATAAAGAAAAAGAGAAATAATTTATCAAAATGAAGTGTATCACGGAACAATACGAACTATTTTGTATAACGTATGTATTTTGTCTTGTCTCATAACATTTTAATCCACACTAAAGAAAAGAAGTTGGCAGCATGCGAGTCCTCAATGTAAACACTTCGATGAAAATATAGTCTTTTGTCTGACTTATAAGAGATTATGTTCTTTTCCGAAATGTAATTCATCAGAAAAATAAAGATCCATGTATGCATCTTTTTATTGGCATATTTAATGTCTGTAAATAAAAGGAATATATAAAAATCCTCAACGGGGTTGGCTACGGATAATGTACGAATAACCTATAAAGCTGTAATTTGTGGCACCGGCTAATGTACGAACAGATGGCACCGGTTTCTATATGAACCCTCATTCTTATTTTATTCTGTTTACCAGGTTAAAACGAAAAGGAAAATGGTCCATTCTTTGGTTCATCAGAAAAATAAAGAAATATATTAAAATCCTCAACGGGGTTGGCTACGGATAATGTATGAATAGTCTATAATGCATTATTTTTTGGCACCGGCTAATGTACGAACATATAGCACTGGCTTCTATATGAACCCCAATTCTTTTGTTTTATACGTTAAAACGAAGATA
Source organism: Cerastoderma edule (assembly GCA_947846245.1). Classification (NCBI taxonomy): domain Eukaryota; kingdom Metazoa; phylum Mollusca; class Bivalvia; order Cardiida; family Cardiidae; genus Cerastoderma; species Cerastoderma edule. The sequence continues at coordinate 9,618,179 of OX401420.1, read as the reverse complement.
AGACAGTCAATCTTTGGTTATATCAACAATAGGAGAGACGAATAGATGCTATCCACCCGTGTTCATCCACCATGATAATTACTGTCCAGTCAAGTCTTTTAAAGCGGTCCTTCCACTGAAGTGTTCAATATTGTCTCGCCCAAGTTTGTTTCTACTTTCTATTGTTAATGTCTTTTCCAACGATGTATTGCCCGAGTTTGTTCTTACTGTCATTGTCTTGTCCAACATCGTTTTGTTTGAGTTTGTCATGACCGCTTTTGTCTCGTCCAAATTTATGTTGATCATACCAATAAATAATTTAAATCTGTTGACAGGAAAGGCTAAGTGTTAAATCCTGAACGTACTATCAACACGGAAAATTATTTAATGTCGAATGCATTGTGTTTCAAAAGCATACATCCTGTTATTGTACTTACACACAAGAAAAGGCGGTTCATATATACATGGACAAGATAACTCTGAGTGGCCTCTGTGGTCGAGGTATTAATGTCGCAAACTTTTAATAATGATCCCTCATCACTTTGGGCTTAATTCTCTCCCAAGGAAGTAAAACATTAGATACAATAGCCTCGACTATGTGTCTAATATTTCTTGATGAAACTATTTGTTATGATAATGCGAATGCAAATCATAGAGTCTAATAAAAAACAAACCTACTTTCATGAGTTAAACGAATTAGCTTATTTCAAGTGAAATAACTTGATATAGAAAAAGCCACATCTTGATGCAAATTTCACACACAAAGTGAAAAAATCGGCTTAATTTATCAAGATATTATTTTGAATAAATTATGTCGAAACTATTCTAATGAAAAAAAAATGTTTTACAACTTAACTAATGATCAGAAACGGGTTATATAAAATTGTCCGTTTACATCGTTGATTAGCCGGTGCCGTGTACGTATATTATCAGTTGCATTAAAATATCTCTTATTTTTACCATGCGTAGGGCTTATCAAACTTTAAAACCCGAAATTATTGAGAAGTATCAGTTAATGTGTGTTAAATTTGCCAAAACAATGTCAATAAGAGTTTAATACCTTAAGATATTATTGAAATGTTGTCTTTTAAATCAACTTTGAAGAGTTCTCACTTATTTCTGCTTCAAATTTTTGGTTTGTTTTTGAAAACCGGAACATGTCGAACGCAAATGTCAGTTTATATCAACGAACAAATATATAAGATGTTCCGTCAGATAATTAATACAAGAAACTTTGTCGTATCTGCTAAGATATTAAAGAAATAAACACACCCGTCATCACATGTCAACACGATTTATCGGTATAGAAACCGGTGCCAGTACGTATAGAAGCAATGCAACGCTCGATTATACGCATAGAAGCCGTTTTGATTAACCACCGTGTGGTTACTCATTTGTTTCGTTTACTTGTGTGCTATGGTCACTCATTTGATGTGGTCACTTGTTTGCTATGGTCACTTGTTCTTTACAGTTACTTGTTTGCTTTGGGCACTCGCTTGTGACAGAAACTCCTTACCCCTAAGGTCACTCGGTTGTTTTGGTCACTTGTTTGCTATAGTCACTTGTTTGTTATGGTCACTTGTTTGTTACAGTTGCTTGTTTGTTATGGTCACTTGTTTGTTATAGTCATTTGTTTGTTATGGTCACTTGTTTGTTTTTGATCACTTATTGTTACAGTCACTTGTTTACTAAGGTCAATCAGTTTTTTTTGTTACTTGTTTGTTATGGTCACTTGATTGCTAGTGTCACTCGTTTGTTATGGTCACTCGTTTGTAACAGTCACTTGTTTGCTATGCTAAGGTCAATCTGTTTTTTTTTTGTTACTTGTGTGTTACAATCACTTGATTGCTATGGTTTCTGGTTTGTTACCGTCACCTGTTTGCTAAAGTCACTCGTATGTTATGATCACTTGTTTGCTATGATCATTCCTTTGCTGTAGACACTTGTTTGTTACTGTCACTTAAATTAAATTGTTTGTTACAGCCACTCATTTGTTTCGGGCACTTGTTTGCTATGGTCACTCGTTTGTAACAGTAACTACTTTGATAAGGTCACTTGTTTGTTTTTTTCACTTGTTTGCTATTGTCACTCCTTTCACTCGTTTGTTACAGTCACTCGTTTCCTACTTTCACGCGTTTCCTTCTTTCACTCGTTTCCTACTTTCACTCGTTTCCTACTTTCACTCCTTTCCTACTTTCACTCGTTTGTAACGGTCACTCATTTCTTACTTTCACTCCTTTCCTACTTTCACTCCTTTCCTACTTTCACTCCTTTCCTACTTTCACTCGTTTGTAACGGTCACTCATTTCCTACTTTCACTCCTTTCCTAGTTTCACTCCTTTCCTACTTTCACTCCTTTTCTACTTTCACTCGTTTCTTACATGTACACCAAAGCCCTCTCGTTCAGCATGCATGCTCTTGAGAGATGTACTATGGAATATCGTCTATCTTTTCTTCTTAACTAAAACATACTTTTATTGTCCTGACTTAATAACGTTTTTTAATGGTCACTCAGTTGTTTTGGACACTCGTTCTTTTTCGTCACTCGTTTGTTACAGTCACTTGTTTGTTTTGGGCACTTGTTTCCTACTTTCACTCATTTCCTAGTTTCACTCCTTTCCTACTTTCACTTGTTTCCTACTTTCACTTGTTTCCTACTTTCACTGGTTTCCTACTTTCACTCATTTCCTACTTTCACTCCTTTCCTTCTTTCACTCGTTTGTTACGGTCACTTGTTTCCTACTGTCACTCGTTTCCTACTTTCACTCGTTTCCTACTTTCACTCGTTTCATACTTTCACTCCTTTCGTAGTTTCACTTGTTTCGTACTTTGATTTGTTTCCTTCTTTCACTCGTTTCGTAGTTTCACTCGTTTCCTACTTTCACTCGTTTCCTACATTCACATGTTTCGTACTTTCACTCGTTTCCTACTTTCGCTCGTTATTTACACCAACACCGAAGCCCATTCGTACAAGATACATGCTCTTGATAGATGTACGTTTGAATATCGTCTGTCTATTCTTCCTTACTCAATAACATACTTTAATTGGCATGTACTTTATAACGTTCGCTTATTGTTCTATACTTTGATACAATTTCGAGGTTTAATTTGTGAGGTTATTTGACAAAATTCATGAAGTTCCTACATAAACGTTATATTTCATGTCATTACGATAACCAGGGACGTTATTTCCTTATTTCCTTATTTACACAAAGTGACTTCAAACCAAGCATAATAACCAAGTCTGGACGGTATCCAAAACCTCTCCACACTGGCCAATATCACGTTTCAATGCACGTAAATTAACCAGTATTGAGGGTTCAATGCATGACTATAGTAAGTGCTTCACAAACATGAAGCACTTACTATAGTCTTGCATTGAACCCTTGGTATGAAGGGTTTGGAGAATACCCTCTGCCTCTGAACGTTGTTCGCCTGTACTTATACCGAAAACGAAAGTAGAATTCCTAGTAAACCGTCAATACACCTATTTTCGGAAATCCACGTCATCACCGTTCATTCTAAACTTAGAGGGTTGACTTGTACACACACGTGAATCTACAAGAGATTGAGTGGACGTGTTGTAAAGCTTGCGGAAAAATTGAAAAAGGTTCGTAGTTTATTCGTATTATCGGTTTAAGATAATATAATGAATATTTCTAACATGTATCGTTTTACCCTTAATCGACTTGACCTCTAACTAGAAGGCATAAAATGTGTTGCATTCACTTCCTTTTTTCTTTCATTGAAGTGGTTAACATATAACCAATTTATTGTAAATATTCGCTGTGGATAAACGGATTAGACTGGGAAAAGGGTGACTTGTCATAGGACACTCGGCTGTGAAATACTCAGCCACTAATGTTAAATGGAACAGGGTAGGTCGATAAATAATCGGGGACATTTATCATTGTGGGTGAATCAGGGGTCTTTATTTATAAACCAAATCAACAAAGGACACGTTGTTCTTAATCATTCATATATCCTTTTGTATCAAGGGTTTCTAACCAATATCTATCTTTTTTTGTATTTATACCTCGTCTGCTCTTTATTTTTTCAACCAGTCACAAGATTTTAATGGATTCGAAGTTTTCCCTATCTTATTAATGGAATGCGACTTAACCCTTTACTCAAGGTAAAATTTTGTACTGTACCAAATTGAAAGAGTTTGCAGTCGACATTTATATATCAAAATATGATGCAACTGAAAAATAATCTTCTAATAGGGCAGAAAACGTTGTGGGAAAAGGGGAAATTGCTCGTTGAGAGCAATTTCTCATTTTACCACAATGTTGTCCAGAGATGCCAGCAACACACTGGTCAAGTGTAGTTATTGTTTGGTAATGGATTAAACCATCTTTATTTTGCCTCAAGTTACGGTATTAAAGTGCAGGCATTAAAAACATCGCTTGAGTTTGATTTATGGCAAGAGTATCTTACTTGTAATTAATGTTGACCAATTATGAAATGAAACGACAGAAACATTTTAGCAAATTAATCCTCATATGTTCAAATGCTAAGTTTTGTCAGAGACATAGATTATCTATGTCTCTGGTTTTGTCTAAAAAAAGTCCTTAAATAATTGTAACGGTTAAATATCAATTCTTTGCAGAGACCATGACTAGAATATAGGCACTGGATGCTTTGTTTGGATAAATTGTTTAAAAACATCATGTGTAACAAATGGTTAGTTGAAATGCCTTACAGCTTATTTATTTACAAACAAATAACATTTACTGTCAAGAACCACGTGTTTATTAGTAAAATGCGTTGCGGTTTATTAATTTACAAACACATAACAGTGACTGGGACTAAAAGGAGGTCAATGGACAATCTGTTTGGATGAATTAAGCGCTATAGTTTATTTGTTAACGGCATATGATTTATGAACAAATAAAAGGGACCCAGTCTAAACTAACAACAATGAAAAGCTATGTTGGATGGATTAAAGTTTACATTACTTTTAACAAATGCTTATTTACATAACATGACCGATTATTTGTTCATGACCCATATTTTATGAAAAAGATTCCCGTAGTCAACACTTAAATGACGACACCAACAGTTTTTGTGTGGGTTAACAGTCATTTTCAACAATTAGTGACTTTAATAGTGTGACAGTTTTCTTGAACATGACCGATAATTTACGACAGAAAAGATCAGTGACCAGGACTAAAATGACTAGAATGGACATTTTTTTGATGGATTGATGTTTATTTTGTTTTCAACAAATGCTTATTTGAATAGCATGACAGTTGACCTGTTTATGACCAACATGTTACGAAAATTACAAGTTAAAAAAGACTGAAGATAATTACAAATGACAGCTTTTAGGACGGTTTAACGTTATCATTATTTTTAACAAATGCATACTTAAATAGCATGAGAGTTTACTTATCCATAACCAAAGAACAAATACCGGTGACAAAGGAAAGATTGTTTGGGTAAATCAACTTTAATGTCTTTTTAACAAACGTCAATTCAAATAACGTGTCAGTTCACTTGTTCATAGCCTTTAATTTACGGGAAGGAACCAGAATTAAAAAAATATGATAGCTACACCAATTAGCTTTTGTGTGGATTAACGGTCATTTTCAACAAATGCTTACTTAAATAGTGTGACATTTCCCCAATTATGACCTATAGATTACGAAAAGATTCACCTGTTCAAGACTAAAATGACGACACTTTTAGTTTGTGTGTGTATTAACGGTCATTTTCAACAAAAACTTACTTAAATAGTGTGACATTTTCTCCGATCCGATCATGACCTCTAGATTACGACAAGATTCCCCTGTTCAAGCCTAAAAATTAAAACATTTCCAGTACTGTAACAAAGCTACTGTCAAATTTAACAGTAACACTTGACATTGTTTTTTGGATGGATTACTGTTGACATCGCTTTCAACAAATGCTTACATGAATAGCGTGACAGTGAAGTTATTCATGTCCAATATTTTTAAGTCGTTTTCAACACATGCCTACCTGAATAGCGTAACAGTTTACGTCTTCATGACCTATAATTCATGAACAAATACAAGTTACTTAGACTTATAGGTCTGCAGTGTACAGTCCTTGGGATGAGTTAATACAATCATCGTTATCATACAAATGCACACGTAGAGTGATCGCTGACTTGGTCATGACATTTTATTTACATAACAGAGGCTTCATGCAATAAAATGTGTCAGGTGCTATGGTTATCACGATGCTCGGCGATAGCAGGACTCGAACCTGTACCACATGTTTCCTCATCGGTGCAGTGTCTGATGCCGTTATATCTCGCTTAGATTGAGACAATTGTATCTTAATAAAAAGAACGTATGTAGTTGGTTAGTGCCATGCAGGTTTCAAAAGTATTTCAGCGTTATTACTGCGTTTAATGTATATTGTATTCTACCATACGGTATTCCCTCATGATTAGGCGTCGGTATTCCGTCCAAGCCAAATTTTTTTTTCACAGTATGTATGCACGTATTCGTTGGTTTAGGGAGAATAAACTGGACCCTAACAACATCACAAAACGTGAATTAGGGTAGATACATATCCCACTTTAAGACACAGAGTCCCCTTTTTTCGAGTATGAATTGCCTGAAACTGGGTTAGCCAAGCAAGTGTTGTCTTCAGGAATATTATGCTCATGTTTTATCATGCATATAATTTTACATTTACAGATAAAAAAAAGACAATGGCTGAGTCTACAGAGAGTCCCTCTAACATGTCTGACGAAGACCCCAACAAGTTATGCGATCCATGTAAGTTCCGTGGTATACAAAAACAGGCCGGGACACATTGTCAAGATTGCTCAGAAGATCTCTGCGACTCGTGTGAAGAAATCCATTGCAGTTTAAAAGCAACACGGGACCACCAACTAGAGCCGTTCGATGATGAAACAAAGAAGACATCAATCAAGCAAAGGAACCTGATATCCACAACGATGACATGCGAAGATCACCGATCGGAAGTCGTGTCCCTCTTGTGTCTGGATCATAACGAGCCCTATTGTCGACAATGTAAATTAACCAAACACCGAAAATGCAAAACCAATACATTGCAGAAGGTTGCAGAGGAAGCAAAATCCAAGGAAGACATGGCACAATTTGCTGAAAAGGTCAAAAAAATAACGCACAAGCTCAAGGAACTAAAGGAATCCAGAGAACAAACCAAAGAAACTCTCCAAAACTGTTCTGAAGAGTTGGTATTGGATATCCAAAACTTCAAACAAGAGATTGTCACTTGGGCAAACAATCTTGAGAGAGACATGCTAGATGAAGTGGAATCCACAAAAGGAAAGTTATTTACTGACATCGATGAAGAAGTACAGACGGCAGGGGAGATGGTAAACCAGTTGGAAGAAGTAGCAAGTTCGTTAGATATACTTGGTCTTGATGTGCCCACGACTTCATTGGTCATAACGTTAAAAGAACAAAGAAAACTCGACCAAGCAGAAGAGATAAAGAATGATATACTGAAGGGGGTAAAACCCGAGAAGATGAGCTTTATTCCTGCGAGGAAACTCGTTACAGCATTGTCTGAGATAACATCGATGGGTACACTGACCACTGATACGAAGGATGAAAGCAACATCTGCTTCCAGGATATAACCTCACTAAGTAAGAACGAGACTATCAACGTAGGGACTAGTGGCGTCACAGGCTGTGTATTCATGCCGGATGGGGAGTTGGTGGTTTGTGACGGTAACGGCACAAAGACAGTAAAGGTCATGACCCGTGACTTCAAATTGAGACATGAAATAAAACTCAATACTAAAGCATGGGATGTTGCAGTCGTGTCTCAGGACGAAGTTATCGTGACTCAACCATACTCAAAGATTCTCCAGGTGTTAAAGGTATCAGATACTATAGAGAAGGGGAAATCGTTTCCTGTCGACATGGAGTGCTGGGGAGTTGACTGTAAGAACGATACGATATACGTGAGTTGTCATTCAGACACAGGAAATGGAGGGACAATAACGGTTCTAACAATGACCGGGGTGACCCTCAGCTCGTTTAACATAGATCAGGGATATCCTTTCTATTTAGCGGTGAACAGTACTGGGGACAGGATAATGATTAGTACACAAACATCACTCGTACTGTGTACAGTCACGACGGGGAAGGTACTGTACACATACAAGGATGGGGAACTGAAGGGTTCCCTTGGTATGATGGTCGACTCGGATGATAACATAATGGTATGTGGACGGACATCCCACAATATCCACGTGGTTAAAAAGGACGGGACTAAACATCGAGTTATTCTTACAAGTGGTGACGGCATGGATAACCCATATTGTTTGGCATTCCGAGCTAGTGACGGAACCCTGGTTGTGGGGCAGTTGTCATCAGGAAATTCACTTTTGGCTTTTACGGTGAATAAGTAACTCAATACTGTATACAATATACAAGGAAGACATTTTTCTGTGTACAGTTTATGTATTAAAGACTACATAAACCTTGTTTAGTTGTTTGCTTAAATTTGCGAAATCAAAGACAAGCACCGGGTCTGATGGACACAGTAATTCATGTATGAGATATAACTGTGATTGATATTTTGTGCTTTAATAAACTTTTGTTGTGGTTATTGTTTGTGTCTTGTATCAACGAAAGGAGTTGATTCAGATGACACAGTAATTAAAGTATGACATCACACTGTGATTTTTGTTCGTGTTGAGAAAGTTGTATGGGTCCGTTACATTTGACAATAGCACATTAAAAAGACACGGCAATTTAATTAACCCTTTACCAAACGCCAAATTTTCAACTGTCCCTAACGAAAAGAGTTTGCGGACAACATTACAACATTTGATGAAATTGGAAAATAATTTTGAAAGGGTAGAAAACATTGAGGGGAAAGGAAAAATTGCTCGTTACGAGCAATTTCTCTTTTTCCTACAATGATTTCTAAAGCCGTCTGCAACAAAGTCGTCATATGAGGTAATTGTTTAGGAAAGGGTTAATACTTTTATTGCACAATCTTATTTTACTGGACTGTTTCTGAATTGAGTTATTACATGCTTTGTGATGTTTATGAATAAAGGAATGATACAACTGTATGTATATATATATATAAATCTTTATATTTATATCATTCGATGTTTCAATGTGTGGAAAAGACCGGCAATTTCAGCGATAAAATTTCCCAAATTTAACAGGCTTGGGTCTCTTCCCAATTTAAGGAAAAACAGCCTGTCTTTATACTTATATCATTCGATGTTTCAATGTGTGGAAAAGACTGGCAATTTCAGCGATAAAATTTCTCAAATTTAACAGGCTTGGGTCTCTTCCCAATTTAAGGAAAATAAGCCCTGTCTTTATACTTATATCATTTGATGTGTCAATGTGTGGAAAAGACTGGCAATTTCAGCGATAAAATTTCCCAAATAAAACAGGCTTGGGGCTCTTCCCAATTTAAGGAAAAACAGCCTGTCTTTATACTTATATCATTCGATGTGTCAATGTGTGGAAAAGACTGGCAATTTCAGCGATAAAATTTCCCAAATTTTACAGGCTTGGGGCTCTTCCCAATTTAAGGAAAATCAGCCCTGTCTTTATACTTATATCATTCGATGTGTCAATGTGTGGAAAAGACTGGCAATTTCAGCGATAAAATTTCCCAAATTTAACAGGCTTTGGGCTCTTCCCAATTTAAGGAAAATAAACCCTGTTTTTATATTTATATCATTCGATGTGTTAATGTGTGGAAAAGACTGGCAATTTCAGCGATAAAATTTCCCAAACTAAACAGGCTTTCGCCTCTTCACAATTCAAGCAAAGTACGCCTTGTCTTTATATTTATATCATTCGACGTGTCAATGTGTGAAAAAGACAGCATTCTGGTAGTTTCCTAGCATACGCACTTTACTTGTTTTTGCAGCAGACACCTATAGGTGTGTTAACATAAGGCGAGTTTTGTAAACACAGTGACAAACAGGGGCTTGTTAATTATTTATACAGCTATCGGCCATCTTAAAGTCAAATATTCAATTTCCTCACACATAAATCTTCGACAGTCTCAATCGTATCAACTCGGCAATCCCCGGCACAAGTCGGTAGATATACCTCGTAAGCAGTTCATGAATACATTAGAAATCCTGGGGTAATTCGGCTGTATTCCGGCGGTCAACGCACATGATTACAACATGCACACAGGCACTATATATTCATGTAAATACACACAAATCGGTTATATATCACAATTGAATGGTTTTTCTTTTAATGTTTTCATAAAAGATTATCATATCAACACATCTTTGTTTCATCTTTTCTCAATCGTATCTTCTTCGTTATCCCCGGCTTGTGTCGGGGATTGCCGAGTAGATACGATTGCAAACGGACATGCCCTTCGTCAATGACTTACTTTCAAAATGGCTCCCCATTACTTCCGAGGTTAGTTTTAAGAAATGACCGAGGTGTTCCGAATGCGACAATCTTTAACTCTTTTGTATTTTCGGACTTACTGATGTCTCCTATTAACTTTGGGATTGCAATCTATAATACGAGTAAAGGGCCACTTCATTCTCACCAGGGTTTTCCCCTTCAAAACATATCAGGCACAGAAAAAAACAAAACAAGCTAACAAAATGAAGAGACTAAAAAGCATCAAGGAAAGTAACTTCGTTGGATCCGTCGACATCACTCATTTTGTTACCTCCCTTAGATCACGTTGGCATTTGATAAGGCGAGGCGGTGAATACAATTCGATTTTCCCGCCACTTTTACAGTATCGTAGATAGTTTGTGACGGTCAGTAAACCTATTCATTCTTCTACTGTATGATATTTTTTCAAAACTACTGACTTCTTTCCCATACCTAGCGCGGATCCAGGATTTTAGATAGAGTAGCGGCAGTGGTGCAGAGGCAGAGCGTTGGACTATTGTACCAAAGGTCCAGGGTTCGATCCATGTGAGGCAAGGTGAAAATAACCGGCACCAGGCCTAAGCAAAATTGTTGAGAAGGTTGCACTGTACTAGACGGTAGTATGCCTAATAGAGAGATATCGAAGTGAGAATGTTGTACTGTACTAGGCGGTCGTACGTCTCATAGAGAGATAGCAAAGTGACAAGGTTGTACTGTACTAGACGGTTGTATGTCTCATAGAAGGATAACAAAGTGAGAATGTTGTACTGTACTAGACGGTCGTATGTCTCATAGAGATAGCAAAGTGAGAAGGTTGTACTGTATTAGACGGTAGTATGTCTCATAGACGGATAACAAGGTGAGAAGGTTTTACTGTACTAGATGGTCGTATGTCTTATAGAGAGATAACAAAGTGAGAAGGTTGTACTGTACTAGACGGTAGTATGTCTCATAGAAGGATAACAAGGTGAGAAGGTTGTATTGTACAAGACGGTAGTATGTCTCATAAAGAGATAACGAAGTGAGAATTTTGTACTGTACTAGACGGTAGTATGTCTCATAGAAGGATAACAAAGTGAGAATGTTGTATTGTACAAGACGGTAGTATGTCTCATAAAAGGATAACAAAGTGAGAAGGTTGTACTGTACTAGACGGTAGTATGCCTCATAGAAGGATAACAAAGTGAGAATGTTGTATTGTACAAGACGGTAGCATGTCTCATAAAAGGAAAACAAAGTGAGAAGGTTGTACTGTACTAGACGGTTGTATGTCTCATAAAAGGATAACAAAGTGAGAATGTTGTACTGTACTAGACGGTCGTATGTCTCATAAAGAGATAACAAAGTGAGAAGGTTGTACTGTACTAGACGGTAGTATGCCTCACAGAGAGATAACAAAGTGAGAAGGTTGTACTGTACTAGACGGTAGTATGCCTCATAGAAGGATAACAAGGTGAGAAGGTTGTATTGTACAAGACGGTAGTATGCCTCAAAGAGAGATAACAAAGTGAGAATGTTGTACTGTACAAGACGGTCGTATGTCTCATAGAGAGATGACAAAGTGAGAATGTTGTACTGTACTAGACGGTAGTATGTCTCATAGAGAGATAACAAAGTGAGAAGGTTGTACTGTACTAGACGGTCGTATGCCTCATAGAAGGATAACAAAGTGAGAAGGTTGTACTGTACTAGACGGTCGTATGTCTCATAGAGAGATAACAAAGTGAGAATGTTGTACTGTACAAGACGGTCGTATGCCTCATAGAAGGATAACAAAGTGAGAAGGTTGTACTGTACTAGACGGTCGTATGTCTCATAGAGAGATAACAAAGTGAGAAGGTTGTACTGTACTAGACGGTCGTATGCCTCATAGAAGGATAACAAAGTGAGAAGGTTGTACTGTACTAGACGGTCGTATGTCTCATAGAGAGATAACAAAGTGAGAAGGTTGTACTGTACTAGACGGTCGTATGCCTCATAGAGAGATAGCGAAGTGAGAATATTGTACTGTACTAGAGGATCGTATGCCTCATAGAGAGATAGCGAAGTGAGAATGTTGTACTGTACTAGACGGTCGTATGACTCATGGAAAGATAGCGGTAGAGATAGAGAGATAAACTTAAGAGAGATAGAGATAGCAAGTTGAGTATGCTGTAATGTACTTGTTGGTCGTATGCCTCACAGAGAGAGATAGCCAAGTGAGTAGGTTGTAATGTAATTGTTGGTCGTATGCCTCACAGAGAGAGATAGCCAAGTGAATAGGTTGTAATGTAATTGTTGGTCGTATGCCTCACAGAGAGAGATAGCCAAGTGAGTAGGTTGTATTGTACTTGTTGGTCGTATGCCTCACAGAGAGAGATAGCAAGGCTGGTATGCTGTAATGTACTTGTTGGTCGTATGCCTCACAGAGAGAGATAGCCAAGTGAGTAGGTTGTATTGTGTAGAGAGAGATAGCCAAGTGAGTAGGTTGTATTGTGTAGAGAGAGATAGCCAAGTGAGTAGGTTGTATTGCGTAGAGAGAGATAGCCAAGTGAGTAGGTTGTAATGTACTTGTTGGTCGTATGCCTCACAGAGAGAGATAGCCAAGTGAGTAGGTTGTAATGTAATTGTTGGTCGTATGCCTCACAGAGAGAGATAGCCAAGTGAGTAGGTTGTATTGTGTAGAGAGAGATAGCCAAGTGAGTAGGTTGTATTGTGTAGAGAGAGATAGCCAAGTGAGTAGGTTGTATTGCGTAGAGAGAGATAGCCAAGTGAGTAGGTTGTAATGTACTTGTTGGTCGTATGCCTCACAGAGAGAGATAGCCAAGTGAGTAGGTTGTAATGTACTTGTTGGTCGTATGCCTCACAGAGAGAGATAGCCAAGTGAGTAGGTTGTATTGTACTTGTTGGTCGTATGCCTCACAGAGAGAGATAGCCAAGTGAGTAGGTTGTATTGCGTAGAGATAGACCTATAGGAATGAGGAGAATGCAGTTTTCTTATTGGTCATATGGTTTGGAGAGATTTAGCGAGATGCCTTGACTTTAAAGAACATTTCTGCAACCCTTGCAAAGCTTAACGAGCATAAACCTGGCTTGTATATTTGCCAAATTCAGAAGTCTTGACTTGTGTTTGATATTGTATCGATAGCTCTACCAGCGTTTTTAACCCTTATAGTGCTGGAACCGACTTCATGCTTATGCAAACATATTAGATCCAGGCCAGCCGCCAAGTAATTTGGCGGCTGTCCTGTGATCTAACCTGTTTGCTATTCGTATGTTTGAGATAGCAAAATGACTAGAGCTGTCCTTAAGAACTATGCCAAAAGATTACAGGTCAAGTAATTGACTCAGGAAATATTATATCATCATTTTCGTCAGACGTGTGTTTGTTTATACCGTAACGGGTTTAACATCACATCGACATTATTTATGTTATGTTGCGATGCCCGACTCTAAATGATGAAGGAAGACCCCATAATAAACTGCCCATATTGGCTGGTCAAGCCTTGTAGAACCATCGGCATTGTGTAAGTCAGTCGGGAGACCACTTCTTATGTCAAATCAGGGGTGGCGAAATCTGTCTTTGATTCTCTTGTCCGTAAATGCCAAATCTGTTTCTGTACTTGTTTCGTATAATGGCTATATAGTAAATTCCGGTAAGCCTTCACTTGTCCGTCGAGGCTTTTGGACAAGCTGGGCAATACGGACAATTGATTTTGCCACCCCTGCAAATCCAAATGCCGTCACCTATGCAGAGAGGTTCCAAGCTCTGATCTCTAACCACTGGGCCACGGAGGCCCCTTGTTAGATGCGCACATTTCTTCTCATACACTGGCCTATACCAGAACCACATCACATTAATAACTCGATTAACCGCGGAAACCTTTCATTCTAACACATCTAAAGATTGCTACAAATAAAAACGCACATACATAACAAGATAAATCATAGTCCAAC